>LPNX010861789.1:310294-388639 GCA_001517045.1 Pseudotsuga menziesii
AGATCCATTTTTAAAGATTACCCACAAACACTCAAAATACTTAACAGTATACATCCATTTTAACCCAGATCTATTATCCATATCGATAGAAACTCAAGGTGCAAACTTCAATTTTTTCACCCTTTTCACCTTATTGGATGAATATTAATGATTGATCTATTATCGAAGTAGATGGAAACTCAAGGTGCAAACTTCAATTTTTTCACCCTTTTCACCTGATTGGATAAATAGTAATGTTTGCACCTGGCTTATTAATCCCTCTTCAGGCCTAAAATTTACTTTCATTGATCCCTCTTCACACCTAAAATTCAGTTTTTGGAAGTTAAACCAGCACATACATCTCCCCCACCCTGGACTGACCCTGGACTGTCGAACACCTCGCCTCTCTAATTACAAAACTCACAACTAGCACCTCGCCTCTCTAATTGCAAAACTCACAACTAGATCATCGTAGCTCTACTCATGCATTGTTCCACATCACCCACATCCAAATTTGCATGTCATGTACAAATTTAAGACCAACCCAAGCATTAAAATTTAAAAATGAGAGAAACCCTATTATCTCAAAACCCTATTAACTTCCATAACATTTTCTACGAGATATAGAAAAACTGAAACTACTTAACAAAGACGAAACCAACACAAAACATCCCAAAAGAAAAGCAAAAAAAGGAAAGATGAAGAACAGAGAGTACTCACACAAGAGCCTTCACGTCAGTGTACTTGGCCTTCTTTTCAATGGTGAATATGGTACGAGTCTGTGTATCAGTCACCACGCGGACTGTTGCAAAAAGTGCCAAAGCAAACATAAGAAACCTCAGAAAGGCCTCTCCAATCTTCAGCCACTTCTCCACCACCACTTTCTGATGAAAATCATCTCGTGACATTGCAAGATTAACATTCGCCTTTCCTACCATTGTAACCTTCTCTTCCTCCTCCTGTTTCTGCTTCTCCTGTATCAAAAGTATTCTCCTTGGGATTTCAACTTAAAATCTTAATGAAATCCCCTCCTGGGAATGCAGCAGGGGCTCAATTAATGGGTGCCGAATTTAGATAGTTGAGGAGGTTGAATGTTGTTGGGTATGCTGGCCAACACGCCCATCAATTAACTTCTTGCACATATATATATCCCTGTGCCTTACCATCTGAGGCAAGCAGCGGAGTTAGTGTGGGTTGGTTGAACAATGTTCATGGGCATTGGGTATTTATGCCCATGGAGGGGATTCCGAAATAAGGATATCAAACCATGTGATCCGTTTCTAGTAAAATAATAATAACAAATACTGAACAGACAAGCATAGCATGCATTTCATCTTGGAGTCCATGCCCATGCGTTGAATGCTCCTTTGCTTCCAGTTCACTCTATTTCGCTCGTCTGAAATGGCATTGGATACCACGTTATGCAGAGGATATCTACGTGTCAACTCAAAGCTGTTCATTGACAGCCACGCTTGGCGGTCCATGGAAATCATCCAAATAGGTCTGGACGTTGGACATGCAGTTAGGGTCCCTAATTTCCAATTAAAAAACATTGAATTTAAGAATTACTAATAATATTTGTAACAGCTTCTGGGCCCATGCAGCCACACACGTTCATTCATCTTCTTTATTCATTTAGTCATCATGTGTTCATGGGCAGGTGTAACCCACTGGAAGGTTTATGGGGAAGAGCTGCTGCCTAACCCTATCCCATTTACACCGTTTTCTTCAGTATATACTTTGTGGGTGGTACTTACTTTAGAGTCACTTTATCATCACTATGAGATCATAGCTACGCGCCCTTCATTCTTTCGATTTTCAAATGTTTTATGGTTGCATCCATACCTTGTTTCTTCGCCTACTTTACCAAATTTTGAAACTCTTGGACCATCGCTTTCTAATGATTTTCAATACAAGGTCGGCAGAAAATTGAACCTGACCCAATTAGGCTAACTTTCACCAATCTTCCTCTTGTTTTGAGTTAATTAACTAATGAGTAGAAGTGGTTAGGCCACTTGCTCTCTAAAAAAATTCAAATATATCTTTTTCCATTAGGAAAAATATGTTTTGAAGTGTGAAATGAGAAAAGAGAAAGAGATGGGGTCCTTTTAGTGTAAGTGGTAGACAAAATCCAAGACTTCTTAGGTTGGGATTTAAAGAATAATTTTTTTTCATAAAGTTTTATGAAAAGCTTATTGAGGTTGATAGCGAAAGGGGCTATATGAGCAGATGAAATGATGCAAAAGTACATAGAGCCTTTAAAAATGGATAATGGATAAGAAAAGAAAACAAGTCAATAAATAATGAATCTATAATATGGAAGGCTAAAGAGGCTATATGAGTATATGAAATGATGCAAAAGTATATAGAGCCTTTAAGAATGGATAATGGATAAGAAAAAAAAACAAGTCAATAAACCATGAACCTATAATATGGAAGGTTATGGTGTTAGCTTTTCCTAGTAGGTAGTTGGCTTGTGTGAAGATTGGTAAAAGTGAGAGTTATGTTAGGGGAAGACTCCCTAGTAGGTTGTAGTGAATTACATGTGGATATGAGAGTTAAGTTATAAAGCAAAGGTTACTAGACTATTATAAATTATCTTTTGCTAGAGATGTAAGCACTGCTTTAATATAACATCAAGGGTGGAAAGAGAGAGAACAACTAGAACTATTAGAGAAAGAATCGGAATATTAGAGGGTTTACACCAATTAGTTAAGAAGGAATCACATTAGACTATTGAAGGAAGAAGATAATTTGATATGGTTCAAGAATCTTTCATTGGGGAGATATAAAGCTCGAGTATACACCTATGTTTGGGGAGTTTATCTAGAAGGTAGGTGATTGGTGGTGAAAGGTGTAATGGAAGCTAAAAGTTGCACTGAAAGTAAGGATTGTCATGTGGTTAGTGCTAAAAATCAAGGCTTTAACCTAGGATATATTTTAGAAAATAAGTATAAAGGATCCAGGGAGAATCACCTTCTATAAGCAAGAATTTAAATCTATAAATCATCCTTTAAATTGTTAAATGTACAACATCACAAGTCGTTCTCCAAGGCAATCTTGTGCAACAAGGATTAGGCCTCATGTGTTGAGGTAGAGAGACTGAGTTGGACTCAATAACTTGGAGTAGATTCTTAAGTTGGACCTAAGGATGACTAAGGCCTTCATTTATAAAGGTTATTCCTCGTGTGTTGAGGTGAATGATTTGTTTATCAAAGTGATGATGTTGTAAAGTCTTGTAGTACAGGGCTCCAGACTTGTGTGTATACCAAGTCATGATTCTCATATGGACCTCTAGTTAAAGTAGGTACCTATGGGATGAACCTCCAGTTATAGAGAAAATGATTCTCATGTGAACCCCTAGTTATAGTGGGTACCCATGGGGTAAGCCTTCAGTTATAAAGGCAGATGCTTTGCATGTTAAAGCATCAATGTTATGTGATGCATTACTGACCACAATTACCGCTTTCTATTAAGTCTCCTTTAGAGATTACCTACCTCTAGAGTTATATAATATGATCATAGCATGTGATAATTTTTCTAAGTATAATATGATGTAATAGATAATTAAAGTTAACACATATTGATCATGTAGTAAGATAAAAATAAATAAAGAGATAATGCATGGAGAAAAAGAGAGAATTTGATTGCATGTGTAATGACTAAGTGAACTCAAATTTGTGAGCTTCAGTTAAAGCCACAAAGTATACTTCAGTTAATTAAGGAACTAACAGTGATCACTCCAAAGTAAATCAATAAGCATGATTAAGTTAATAATAGTTAACTAAGTGTTAATAAAGAAGGACTAATTAACTAAAGTATTTATACTTTAGTTAAACTAAAAGACAAGTCTTAAGTTAATGAAAAGACGACACTTCAGTGATAAAGTGTTTGCATGACGACACTTGAGTTAAAGCATTACGAAACTTAAGTTAGCATTCTAGTTAATTGATCAAACATTCAGTTAGATGGATAGTTCACTTTGGGGTCAATTATGCATCAGTTAATGTCAAAGATGAAAGGCATGGTGCTTATGTTATGCATGATGAAGAATCCAATGTACCATATTAATGTCTAATGAAGGGAATTTGTAGTTTTGGTGTATGTAGTGCACAACTCTCATGCATACATCCTCTATTGTATGCATGGCAGCCATTTTGACTTGTTATTAATGTGCTTGGTACATGGCAAGTGGGTACAATTGATATATGTTCTCTATTGCATCAGTGTTCTCTTATATCTAGCATGAGGGGTACCAAAAGACAATCTGCAATTGTGTAAAAGACATTCTCTTTGATTTATCATAATTATACTCTGAAGAATTGTTGGGTTTTTCATCCTCATTATTTTGAGGGTTTTCTTTGGGTACATCTTGTCTTGTGGATGAATTATTTGTGTGATTGAATGTTCTATTAATTCCAGTGTTCAACAATTTTGCAATTAAAGTTTTAAAGTTCAAAGATCTTCATATTTTCTAAAAAAATTAACATGGTATCAGAGCATAGGACGTGAAGGAGTTGAGTTGTGAAATCAAACTAGAAGCCTACATAGATCCTGAGGAGTTGAGAAAAATTTTTGAGAGTTGTGACTTCAATATATGTTTGATCTGAAGACCATCTTGAGGGTACTTCCAATTTCAACTCTTAGAAGGTGAGAGTATTGAAAATTATTGAGGAACATGACCTAGATGGCTACGTTTCCACAACATAGAGGAGCCTACAACCAATTCAGGGCGATTCAACTTCAAGAAGAATCAAGCTAAGGCCAACAAGATCAAATATGACTCGGTTAAGGACAATCTGATGTTCGTGATCACTCTGTTGAAGACAGTTAAGGAATGTTTTGATACACTGACGAACCTATATGAGAAGAAGGATCCAAGCCAAAAGAGGGATTTGAAGAATAAGATCTAGAACCTAAAAATGGAGAAGGACGAGTATGTGGCATCATTCTTCACCAAGATCTCTCAGGTGAGAGACCAACTTGTCACTATTGGATTTGTGGTAGATGAAGATGATCTTCTTTAAATCACGATTGATGGTCTCCCATCCTCATGGGAGACATTGTTGGCTATGGTAAACAACCGAGAGATACAACCTAAATTCAATAGGTTGTGGCATGACTGCCTCCAAAAGGAAGGGCATATTCAAAGCACTGTCAATGTGCACCAAGGAAGAAAATATTGTCCTCATGACAAAAATGAAGAAAGGGAGGAAACCATTCGTTCCAAAGAAGTATTTTCATTCAAAGAAGAAGGAGTTCAATAAATACTTTGACAATTCAAAATTTTGGTGCTACAATTGTGAAAGGAAGGGCCATTATGCAAGGGAGTGTAGAGAAAAGAAAAATAAAGGAAAGTTTCATGCTTCCACCACAGTTGAAGATGAAACTCCTCAAAAGAATGCACTCGAGGAAAAGGAGACAAGGAGGGAGAATTGCCTTGTCTCGACACTTCTTAGATCTATCATCACAAGTGAAGATACATGGTTGATTGAAAATGGTGCATCCAAGTATATCTCGGGGTATATAAGCGCCATAGATTACCTAAAGGAGAAAAAAATTTGCATGCATGGTAGAGTTAGGGGACAACTCAACATATTTGATCCAAGGAGTTGGATCCACCTCCTTCCAACTGAGTTCAGGAGATATATTGCATGCAGAGGACAATATTTATGTCTAAGGCTTGAAGAAGAACCTTCCATTAGTTTTGGTTCTTGAAGACAATGGTTTCTGAGTTATCTTCATGGATAATCAAGCACTAACATGACCAGAGAAAAAAAGTCTTGAAACTGATGCAATTATTGGAGTTCAAGAGGGAGGAATCTACAAGGTCCCCGAGAAGTACATTCAAGATATGGTACATCACACTATCAGTGCATGCAATACATGGCACAAGAGGCACAACAAAGCACTACCAGGTTTACAACGAATGGTGAAAGATGGAAGTATTTGATTTTGAGCATGATAGTATATGTTGGGGTTGTGCACTTGGGAAGAATGTTAAAAATAGTTTCTCTAGCAGTCATACTATATATCTAAAGGGATTTCATATTTAATACCCTCTTATGTATGTGGTCCCATGTATTCCCCTTCCTTGAGTGGATACTTATATTATGTACTATTTATTGATGACTTCTCTAGGAAGTCGTGGACTTACTTCCTTAAGGATAAGAGAGAAACCTTATGCAAGTTTTAGGAATTTAAAGCCTTAATAGAAAATCATACAACTAAGCACATCCGTGCTCTAAGGTATGATAATGGAGATAAATTTTATTCCAATGCTTGTAATGAGTTCTGTAGTGATGCATGAATTTGATGACAGTTGATAGTTCCATACAACCCCCAGCAAATGGGGTTGTCAAGAGATAGAATAGAATTGTATGTGAGGATGCAAAAGCCATATTGCATGACCAAGATATGTTTGTGTCATTATGGGTAGAAGCCACTTGTACATTAGTGTATATCCAACATAGAATTATGCATGCAATTATGGATTAGAATACACCTGCAGAGGTGTTCGCTGGTTAGAAGCCAGACATTTCACACTTGAGAATATTTGGGAGTTCTGTATACATCCATGTACCAAAAGAAAAAAGGGCTAATATGGAACCCTCAAGAAAGAAATGAACCTTTATGGGTTACAATGAATCATCCAAATCCTATAGGATATATGTGTCAGGTGAGCGACACATTCAAGTCAGTCGAGATCTAACCTTCCATGAAGAGGTTGCATTCAAGAGGCCAAAAGAGCTTATGTATGATACATAGATAGAGGAGAATGATACTCCTTTGTCAAAGGACCCATCGGTTGATTCTCCCCATTCAGATGTTCAGAGTGAGGATCCAAAAGAGTTATCAGATTCGCTAGTCCCTGATGAACCAGTAGAACTTGTTGATGAACCTCCTTCCAAGAGGAGGTCTGTATAGTGTCGAGATATACTGAAAGATACAGAGAAGCATGGATGACTAGTGGGATATTCTAGAGAGCGAAAGCAACCTGAAATATATTCAGGGTATGTTCAACAAATGAGTCACATCAGTGACTTTGAGCCTTCATCGTATGAAGAATATGCAAAGAAATGAGTTTGGAAAGATACAATGGTAGAGGAATATCATCCAATATTGAAGAATAATGTTTGGGAGGTTGTTCCTAAACTTGAGGGGAATTCCATAGTTACTTCCATGTGGCTTTATAAGATAAATCATGTTGGAAATGGCAGTGTGGATAAGTATAAATCCATTTTTGTTGCCCAAGGTTCTCTTAGAAGGAGGGCATTGACTGAGGATACATTCGCTCTTGTGGCTAAGTATACCACAATTCGAGTTGTGATCTCACTTGCATCTGTTCTAGGATGGAAACTTCACCAGATGGATGTGAAGACAACCTTCCTCAATGGTGAGGTTGAGGAAGAAGTTTATATTGAGCATCCTGAGGGGTTTTTTATTCATTGGAAGGAGTCCCGTGTGTGAAAGGAGCCTGGTATTCTAGAATATACAACTATCTTTGGAGACTGATATTCTCTAAGAGTGAAGTTGATCGAAATGTGTATTTCAAAGTAGTGAAGAACCAACCGTTGATATTGGTTTCATATGTTGATGATTTGTTCCTCATTGGAGAGGAAAAATTGATTGCTTGATGCAAGAGGGAGCTCACTTCTGAGTTCAAGATGAAAGACTTAGGTCTTATGCACTACTTTCTAGGCATTGAGATTTGGTAGAGAAAATATGAGATATTTTTGTCTCAAGGGAAGTACATCGTTGACATATTGCGTAGTTTTGGCATGGTATATTGCAAATCCGTGAGAAATTTGATGGTTTCCAATTTGAGGAAGATTCATGAGTCAGATAACTGATTAGATCCAGTGGGTCCCACATTGTATAGACAACTCATTGGCTTGTTGATGTACTTGATACACTCCAGGCCAAATATTTTTTATGCTGTGAGTATTCTGAATCGGTTTATGTCTGATCCAAGACACAGACACAGGGTTGTTGCTAAGCATGTGTTGAGGTACCTCATAGGCATGATTTCTTATGGACTCATGTATGCCTCCAGTGGAGGGGTGTTATTACTTGGTTATACTGACTCTAATTGGGGTGGTAGCATTTTGGTCTGCAAGATTACATCAGGATATTGTAGTAGATTGGATTATGCTATGATATCTTGGTCCAACAAGAAGCAGGGATCAATTTCCTAGAGTACTATCAAGGAAGATTAAATTGATGCTAGTACTACTTACAGAGAAACAATGTGTCTAAGAAATATGTTTGCAGGATTGTTCAGTGAGAAGTTTGATCCTACAGTTATTAGGTGTGGAAACCAGAGATGCATCAGTCTTTCTAAAAATCTAGTGTTTCATGACAAATAGAAACACATTGAAATGAAGTATCACTTCACTCAAGACTTGGTCCAGAAAGGTACAATGAATATCTATTACATTGCTACTGATGAGAAGATTGCAAATGTGTTAAAAAAGTGTCTGTGAATGACAAAGTTTTGGTACCTTTGAGACAATCTTGGTATGGAAGGTAATTCCTCCTTCACTAAGAGGGAGTGTTAGATGTATAACATCACGAGTCATTCACTAATCCAATCCTGTACAGCCAATATTGGGCCTCATGGATTGAGACAGAGAGACTAAATTGGACACGGTAACTTGGAGTAGATTCTTAGGTTGGACCTATGGATGACTAAGCCTTTAGTTATAAAGGATATTCCTCATATGTTGAGGTGAATGCTTTGTTTTATCAAAGTGATGATGTTATAAATTCTTTTAGTACAAGGCTATGAACTTGTGTGTATATCAAGTCATGATCCTCATATGGACCTCTTGTTATTGTAGTGCATATGGGGAGGACCTTTTGTTATAGAGGTAATGATTCTCATGTGGACCCCTGTTGATGTATATGTAACTTCGGAATGTATTCTTCTATGTATTTTATATTATTGTAACCCGATGTTTATTCCGGGATGTTTCTATTATGTATTTGAGTCATGTGGTCATGCCCTGATGTTCCGATCGGGAGGATTATAATGTAAACAAGTCATATCAAGTCATTGGGTAAGTCCCCACAGTTTAGGGGCACTTGAGTTATTATACACTAATTAAGGTGTAGGCTCGAGTAGTAATTATTAGGTTGAGTGCACTTCAAGTCAACGGAAGAATATAAATAGAGAGTGAGAGTCTCTCTATTTATCACTTGTGACTTAGCTCTCTTGCTCTCTCAAGTGTGGCGCACTTTTGGAGAAGGAAATTCTTGGCTTGACAGAAGACAGAAGGCTGCTATTGTGTTGGGAGGTCATCTTACTATTTTGGGATCACATCTTGTGGTGATACTATCTTAGAGGAAGTTGAGGGGTTTTCTCCATTTATGGTTTCCCCTCCCAAAATCTTTGTGTCTCCTATTTCTTGATGTGCTTATGTGATTGTTGTGCTTGTTATTCTCTCAGTGAAAAGATCTTGTCATAATGCTAGCTTAAATGTTGAAAAACTAACATGGTATCAGAGCTAACCTGAGAAGAAGACATTGTGCAGCTACAGGAACTAGGGATTCCTATTTTGTGGATCTTCCTCCACATATTTTCAGCAAAATTATGATAGGATGACTCTCCATTGAAGGGTGCATCTTTCTGTCGATGCGGAATTCAATTTCAAGCATTTTCAGTTTCGATGTGGAACTTAGGGCTTTCTACAGAAGAGGAATTTTTGGGTGAGACCAGCATAGGATTGTTCTCCTCATCAAAACCGAAATTTAGATACCTGGATCAGTAAATTTGGTTGGGTAAATCTCTGGGAAAGTCAAACCCTAGTTTGACCCTGAGCTAGGAGAAACCCTAAATACTAAAACTGCTAAGTTTTGGTACAGTCGCTATATTCCAAGATTGGTGAAGTCTCAGAAGCTGAAAATTGCAGGGACCGAAGATAAAATCCTGATGAACACTGTGTCCAAAGGGAAGCCTTTGATTCGCTATATTCTGGTAGATATTATCTCTCCAAGTTAGGGTTCCAGCCTCTTCCAGAAATCATCCATAAACAGGACACCTGGGGAGATCTGCAACATCTTGGGCTACAAAGGTCCAAATGGAATTCCTGAAGATGTTCCAGAAAGGGAACGGACATTAATTTCTGTGTTCTGAAGGTCAAACTCAGAAAATGAACCAGTGACACGTGGCATGCCGTACAACTTCACTGTTCTGAACAGTCCTGTAACAGGTCACCTTGGGAAAAGGATCATAAATCCAAAATGGTGAAACCAATTCTGATGAAAACTGTGGTGTTGGATCAGGGACATATGAGGTTACCTCAGTGAGAAATTTCATACACAGAGGATCAATAATTTCGGAGATATCACAGAAACAGTAACAGGAATTTCTACAGAAGAAATCAGAAAATTAGGGCTTCCTGTTCCGGGAGCTTCCCNCTGTTTCTTGATGTGCTTATGTGATTGCTGTGCTTGTTATTCTCTCAGTGAAAAGATCTTGTCATAATGCTAGCTTAAATGTTGAAAAACTAACAACCCCTAGTTATAGTGGGTACCCATGGGGTGGGTTTTCAGTTATAATGGCATATACTTTGCACATTGAAGCATCAATGTTATGTGATGTATTACTAATCATGGTCATCGATTTTTATTAAGTCTCCTTTAGAGATTACCTAAATCTAGAGTGAATTACTTTAGCATATGACTATATGGTCCGAGAGTAATATAATATGATCATAACATGTGACAATTATAATGAGTATAATATGATATGATAGATAGTTAAATTTAACACATATTGACCATGCAGTAAGATAAAAGATGAAGAGATAACGCATAGAGAAAAAGAGACAATTTGAATTGCCTATGTAATGACTAAGTGAACTCGAATTTGTGATCACCTTCAATTAAAGCCATAATGTATTCTTTAGTTAATTAAGGAACTCATAGTGATCACTCCAAAGTAAATCAATCAACATGATTCAATTAATAATAGTTAATGAAGTGTTAATAAAGAAGGACCAGTAAACTAACGTATTTGTACTTTAGTTAAACTAAAATATGACACTTTAGTTAATCAAAAGATGGCATTTCAGTTATAAAGTGTTTGCATGATGACTTGAGTTAAAGCATTGTGACAGTAAAGTTAGAATTCTAATTAAGTGATCAAATATTCAGTTAGATGGTGAGTTCACTCTGAGGTTAGCTATGCATCATTTAATGTCAAATATGAAACTCATGGCGCATATGTTATGCATGATGAATAATCCAATGTACTAGATTAATGCTTAATGAAGAAATTCACAGTTTTGGTGTATGTAGTGCATAATTCTCATGCACCCATTCACTATTGTGTGCATGGCAATAATTTTGATTTGCTATTAATGTGTTGGGAACATGGAAAGTTCATACAATTGATCTATGTTCTCTATTGCATTAGTGTTCTCTTGTATCTAGCACCAAGGGTGCTAAAAGACAATATGTAATTGTGTAAAAGACATTCTCTCAAATCTATCATAATTATACTCTGAAGAATTGTTGGGTTTTTCATCCTCAATATTTTGAGGGTTTTCCCAGTTACATCTTCTATTGTGGATGAATGGTTTGTGTGATTAAATGTTCTATTGATTCCAGTGTTCAACAATTTTATAATTAAAGTTCAAAGATCTTCATATTTGCTCAAAAATTAACATAAATAACTATTCTTATATAAGGCAAGTGTGGGAAGAGATAGCATAGACAACATGTCTTTAGTTAATTTGGGAAATAAAATTGATTGAGTAGTGTTTGAAGAATTTTTTCCAAAAGAAAGACCTTGAATTATGTAGAGCCCTTCCTTTGGTGGTGTCATAGGGAATCTCACTGGCCATAAATGTTGAAATATTTTAAGGGAAACGCTAAGTTGAGTTTCAATGTGCTTCCCAAATCAAGACTATTGTTGTTGGCTTGAAGGTTACCCCAAAAAATATGAAGGCGATATCCTTATTGGGCCCTTGAATTAACAAGTCTACAACTTTTACTTTGATGGGGCTAGTGAACGACTTCCTCTAAGAAAGAGTGTAGGACACATTCTTCATCTAGATTATACTTGTTTCAATAATTTTAAGGATGGCTTGGGAAAATGACTAAACAATTTATCAAAGTTAATGGAAATGAAATAATTACCGAATATAGTAATGGAATTTATTTTAAAAAAATCCAATCCTTTAGGGACTCACTTGTGGTCATAAATTGGATGAATGGACTATATAGGATCTTGAGGGGTTCAATATGTGGAACTACATCATAGCACATGCATTCGTAGGATATTAAAGAATACCCATAATGTCACTATATATTACGAAATGCCTCCAAAATTCCCTTTATTGGACCTCATTCCAATACACATTTCCAATAAAAAAAACCCATATTTTCACTATATATCCAATGTATCCATTTTTTTCATAACAATTTTTAATAGACCTTTTTAGTTTTACCCTTAATATGTTGGCATGGCACAACTATTATAATCCCTTGAAACTTTGTAGGGTGAATATTCTTAGTTAGAGATCATATATTTCAAGATGGGGAACAACCCCCTAAACACATGTCGACTTCATACATATTCATTCCAATTGAATTCACACCACATTCACTAACAAATCATACCTATTCAAATTGTTGGAATGTGTAATTTTAATAATTATATGTGTAATGATGTCTAGTTGATGATGTAAGATGTCATAACTAGCACCGGAAGGAAAAATTAGACAAAATAACTCCAATATTATAAAATTGAGCTATCCCACTGGCACAATAGAGAAAAACACTATTTTTACAATTCATTATATAAAGAGGTGGAAAATCATTTATCCCACATGTAAAAGATGGGATGTTAGTCTTCCATACCTCTTGGTATACAATAGAGGTGAGGGAGAGCCTTTGGGCATGTCAAGAATATCATTGTATATCATTGTACATAAAGTCTTATGTCGTAATTATCTTTAAAATACTCTGGGATAGCATATGTGGAGTGGCGCTCAAAGTGTAATGTTGGAGATATTTTTTGGAATAAGACTATTTTTCTCTTCCTGTAGATGTTTCCCCATTTGGGGTTTTACCACATATATATGTTGTTCTCTTGTCTATCCTCTTATCTCCATTTTTGTTCTTGTTTTTTGTTGCTTGATTAGATAGAATAATAGAATAGCTCATGATTCACATGTGTTTGTATTGTTATATGATTTTCTTGTATTCTCAACATTCTAGCTTGGTATCAAAGCAAGTGCTATACTCTACCTTCTTCAATAAAATATCATATTTTTGTTTTCAAGAAACATTTTCTCATATTTTTACTTGAGAAAATCATATTTTGTAGTTTTTTGACCCGACCTACAATACCCATGTGGTAGTTTTTTATATATGGGCTTTATTCTACATATTTGAAAAAAAAATCCAAGCCCTAACTTTCATTATTAATTTTCAGAATTTTTCAAGTTTTTCTTGATTTAATTTTGTGATTTGAATTGAAATCTATTGTATACTAATCTAGCATCAAGGATCTATCTTTTGGCTTGCAGATCTAGGTGTTTTGTTGTTTCTATTTCAAGTTATTCAAGGTTTTTTCCCAAACGACCTCGGTGACAATTTCAACAATTTTTCTGTAGGTTTTCATGAGTTTGATAATCATGCATGCCATATATACTACTAGAGTGTGTATACACACCTCACCTTAAGTCAGTATGCGTATGCACTTTTTTTGGTGTTTCTTTTTCTTTCGACATTTTTTGTTCATTGTTCTATGAAGAGGAGTTGTAGATTCGTCATTACTTATAGAAAGGTTTCAACGTTAGTGAGAAAAATCGAATTTGCATCCATTTCCGTCTCTTTGCGACAATTCTATTTTTTGCATTTTGGGTTTAGGATTTTATCACCATGACTTCAAAAGTTGTTTTTATTCCTACATTAGTTGGATCTAGCTATCTCTCATGGATGAGAAATATGATTGACGTGCTTAGGAGTAATAACTTATGGAGATTAACTAAAGGTGATCTAACCAAACTAGCCAATGCAAAAGAGTTGACAATATGGGAAGATCAATCTTATCAAGCAATAGGATTCATTGGACAAATTGTTCTAGATAGCTTACAGGTATGCATTGAGGCTTAAGATAGTCCTATTAATGTATGGAAAACTCTAGCTTCTTTATTTGATTGATGATGTTTATGCTTACTATCTAAAAAACAAAATCCATGAGTTAGACCCTAAATGTCTTGATAGAATAGAGTCATTTCTTGTTGAAATTAAAATTTATAATGAAAAATTAAATAATTGTGATAAAGATCATAAGAAGAATGAGAATGCTCTAACTATTCTTGTAGAACAATAATTACCTACATGATCTGATATGTTCATCCAAACTAGGAATATGGCCATTGAAATGTCAAAGGGAACTCACAAACCCTATTTTGGATATTTTTGTAAAGGTTTTATAAATAAGCAAGATAGTTTAATTGCTAGTGGTCAATTGTATAATAATAAAGCTCTAATGACACATAGTAATAATCCTAATAAGAATTTTGATAAAAATTCTAAACCACATAATCAATGATCAAGTTATATTGATGATGCTTCTAATGTTTCTAACATGGTGTCTAACAAAAATAAAGTGTTCAATCCTCGTAAGTATTGTGGCAAAACCAACCATCCTGAAAAGAATTGCTTTAAATAGAGACGTTAACTTGCGAAAATAAAGAAGAAATCTTTCAAAGAAAAAGCAGTGTCCATGTGTTCCTATTATGTTCAACCAAGTAATTCTTCTTCTAATGTGAAATGGATAATGGATTCTAGTGCATCTAATCACATGATCGGTCTACCTTTTTTGTTTAATTCTTATGACACTAAAAAGCACACAACATAGAAGTATCTATAATTGATGGTAATCAACTTTCAGGTTTAGGATATGGTAATGTTAATGTTCCTAATGGTACTTTGGATAATGTGTTTCATGTTCAAGGAATATCTGTCAACTTTCTTTATATTTATCATGCATGCCGAAAATATTGGTTGTGGATTCTGATCTTCCTTATTTAGAGATGGTATTTTAGCCGTGTTTGGATCACAATACCAGGATGGGGGGTGTAGGAAGGCTTTCTTCCCCATTATAGTCGTTATGGGGGGTCCAGTGGGGGGGGNAGGGTTAGGGGACACCGCATCTATAGAGAAAATTTAGGAAATAATTCCATGTAAAATGTTGTAATTTAGAAGGCATGACTTGGTCAATAATGGGTGATTCATGGGCCCATGGTTTTGGGAAACCCATGGTATTTTCCCATGGTATTCCCTTTATTAAAGGAAGGCATTGAAATACTACTGTGTATTGTAATATAGCATTGTGAAAAGTGATCTTTAGGATTGCGTGAGAGAGACTATGAGAGAGTGAAGAGGAAGCGCAACGAGTGTGCTACAAGTTGTATCCCTTAATTTTGTTGGATGGTATAATAATAAAAGCACTGACAATTTATGTGTGGACGTAGCCCATCTTGGGTGAACCACGCTATATTGGTGTCTCTCTCGTAATGTGTTAATGTGTTTTATATTTTTCATCTTATTTATTGTTATTGCTCTGCGATCTTGTTTTCTAACAATTGGTATCAGAGCCAAAAGGTCTATTTGGTTGGTAAACTCGTGGGAAAAAGGGTTCCTAGTTCAAGTGGGAGTAATGGTGGAAGAAGGAAAGTTTAGGGTCGAGAAATTTAACGACAAAAAATCTAGTTATGGAAGATGCAAATGGGGGACTATATATACCAAAAGGATTTGTTCCTACCATTGGGAAGAAAAGAAAAATAGCCGACAACTATGAAGGACGAAGAATGGGAGGTTCTTGACATAAAGGCACTAGGAATAATACGGTTGTTCCTGGATTTGTAGGTGGATTTCAATATTTCAAAATAATAAAATGGAGGGTGTGATGAGTGCATGGTCTAAACTCTATGAAAAACAATCTGCTTCCAACAAAATATTTCTAATGAAGCATTTATTTAATATGAATATCTCAGAAGGAGGCTCTATTGTAGACTATTTAAATGAATTTAATATGGTTACTATTCAACTAAGTTCTATAGGAGTGAACTTTGATGTTGAGGTTATGGATCTTATTGTCTTGTGCTCATTGCCAAAAAGATGGAATGGATCAGTCATGGTTGTAAGTAACTCTATATTTGGTTCAAGCACTCTTAAATTTAATGATGTTGTTCATGTTATTCTTAGCGAGGAAATGTGAAGAAAAAGCATAGGTGAGACATCAGGTAATGCATTGACCATGGAGAGCAGGGGGAGACAAAGGGACAGAGGAAAGATCCTAGGTAACTACAACAATTCTAGAAAGGGTAGATATAAGTCCAAATTAGGAAAGATAGAGTGTTGGAACTATGGTATGAGAGGACATCTGAAGAAAGACTGTAGAGATCCAAAGAAGAAAGGAGGTGAGCAACAAGAAACTACTCAAGAAGTTAATGTAGCAGGTGATGTGTTACAAGATGCTTTGATTCTTGAATTAGATAATAGTAGTGATTACTGAGTAGTAGGTTTAGGGGATTCATGTCATGCTACAACCCATAGGACATTATTTCATGAGTATGTTCCAGGTGATTTTGGACATGTTTTATTGGGGGATGATGAACCATGTAAAATTGTTGGTATTGGTAAGGTACATATTAAGTTAAATAATGAAAATGAATTCCTGCTAAAAGATGTAAGGCATATTTATACTATGAAAAGAAATATGATCTCAACAGGGAAGTTGGGAGATAGCAATTGTTTGTCTACATTTGGAAAAATGTGGTAGAAGATCACTAAAGGATCACTGGTAATAGAAAAAGGAGATAAAATAGGTTCCTTGTATTTATGTTCTCATAATACTGATTATTATATCTATGTAGCTTCCACATAAACATGTACAACGTTGTGGCATCATAGGCTTTGCCACATGAGTGAATGAATATTCTCCACTTAAGGAGATTGTTTCCAGATCTGAAGTAGGTAAGTCTAGAAGATTGTGAGAAATGTGTTTATGGAAAATATAAAAGATTCATATTTCTCAGTGTTGGGAAACATAAGAAGAGTGAAAAGTTAGAGCTTGTGCATACAGAGGTATGGGGACTGGCTCAGGTACAATCTCTTGGTGGATCTCATTACTATGTTACTTTTATTGATGATGCAACTAGAAAAACTTGAGTTTATTGCATTAGACAAAAATCTAATATGTTTTATACTTTTAAGAAGTGGAAAGATTTGGTTGAGAATGAGATAGGAAAAATATTGAAGTGGCTCATATTTGATAATGGGGGTGAATATTGCAATAAGAAGTTTGATACTTACTGTTCATGCCATGGGATTCGTAGAGAGAAAACAGTCTGAGGAATACCACAATAAAAAGGCGTGTTGTGAAAGGATGAATGGGATGATCATGGAGGGTGCAAGCTGTACGAGATTGCATGCAAGGTTTCCCTTACAGTTTTGGGCTAATGATGTAGATATTGTTGTTTATTTAATAAACAGAGGACCTTTAAGCGCTTTGGATGGTGGGATTATTGAGGAGGTGTGGATGATTGAAAAGGTAAACTACTAATTTATGAGAACTTTTGGTTGTGAAGCATTTGTCCATATTGATAAATAAAATAGAACAAAGATTGAGGCTAAATCCAGGAAATGCACCTTTATTGGATATAGGGTTGATTATTTTGGTTATCACTTATGGGATTATGAAAATCACAAAATCATTAGGAGTAGAGATGTAGTATTCAATGAAAAGGTTATGTACAAAGATCAGTTGCATGGAAAGAAAGAGGAGAAGGAAAAAACATAGTACACAATGCTTGATGAAATCAAAGAAAATGAAGTTCCAAAGGTACAAGAAAATCAAGAACAATAGCATGTACCTCAAACTCTTGCAAGTGTAAGAAGATCTACCAGGTTAAATAGACTCCTTGAATTATTCTCTCACTCACTATATTATTTATTGATGACTGATTATGGTGAACCAAAATGTTATGAAGAGGCAATGCAGGTGGAAACTAGAAAGAAGTGGGAGAAAGGAATGACTGAGGTGATGGACTCATTGGTAAGAAACCAAACTTGGGATTTGGTTGAGTTGCATGACGGTAAAAGAGAATTGCAGAATAAATGGGTTTATAGGTTGAAGGATGAATAAGGGGGAAAGAAGCAGTATAAGGCTAGACTTGTGGTAAAGGGGTTTACACAAAAGAAATGTATAGATTGTGAGGAAATATTTTCTTCTGTTGCTAAAATTACTTAAATTAGGAATGTTTTAATTCTAGTGGCAGTAGAAGATTTGCATCTTGAACAATTTGATGTAAAAACAACCTTTATCCATGCAGGAGATTTGGAGGAAGAGATTTATATGCAACAACCATATGGGTATGAGGTTAATGGGAAGGAAAATTTGGTTTGCAGGTTGAAGAAGAGCTTGTATGGCCTCCAACAGACTCCAAGAAAATGGTATTTGAAATTTGACAAGTATATGACATAACAAGGTCATAGTATATTTCACTATGATCATTGTGCTTATTTCAAGAGGCTAGATAATGGAAGGTATATTATCTTGTTATTATTTCTGGATGTCATGGTTGTTGTAGGGTCTAACTTGCAGGATATAAATGCGCTCAAAAGTAAAATAGCTAAATCATTTGTGATGAAGGTTTGGGTGATGCAAATCAAATCCTTGGTATGAGAATAATAAGAGACAAGAAAAATCACAAATTGGCATTTACTCAGGGTGAGTACATAGAAAAGTTGTTGGAGAGGTTTAGAATGTAGAATAAAAAACTAGTTAATGCGCCTTTGACCAACCATTTCAAGCTAAGTAAGGAGATGTGTCCCAAGACACAAGAGGAGATAGAATACATGTCCAAGGTTCTCTATTCATCAGTAGTTGGCAGCTTGATGTATGCCATGATGTGCACAAGACTAGATATTGCACATGTAGTGGGAGTTGTGAGTAGGTGTATGAACAATGCATGTAAAGAGCGTTGGAGGGAAATACAATGGATTCTCGGGTATTTGAGAGGTACCACTTCTCATGCATTATGTTTTGGAGGTTTAGAAACTGTTCTACAGGGATATGTTGATGCAGATATGGATGGTGATAAAGACAACAGGAGGAGCACCAAAGGGTATGTCCTTACTATAGGTGGAACAACAGTAAATTGGATTTTGAAACTGTAAAAGGTTGATGCACTTTCAATAATGGAAGCAAAGTATGTTGTTGCTACAAAGTCTAGTAAAGAGATGATTTGGTTCCAGAGATTCGTGGAGGAATTGGGTAAGAAGTAGGAGGATAGAAGGTTGTATAGTGACAGCTAGAGTGCCATTCATCTTGCAAAGAACTCAACCTTCCTTTCGAAGACTAAACATATACATCTCAAGTACCATTTCATACAACATGTTCTGGAAGACAAACTGTTGAATTTTAAAAAGATACACATGAGCCAGAATCCTACAGACATGTTGAAAAAGTTAGTAACTAGAGATAAACTAAGCTAAAGCTCAGTTTCAGTTGCCCTTCAAGCATGAAGGTGAATATGAGAAATTCACCAGGTCCAAGGTTCGAAGCACAGTCCAACAAGTGTAGTAGTGGTGGAGTTGTTGTGATCAACCTCCAAGTGGGAGATTGTTGGTTGTGGAGCCCAATATTCCTGATTCAAGGATCATGTTTCAGTCGTGTTTGGATCCCACTACCATGATGGGGGTGAGGGGTGTGTAGGGGCTTGTTCCCCCACTATAGTTTACATGGGGGGTCTAGGGGGGCACTGACTAATTTGGGATCCCCCTAGCAAGGATTTGGGGGAAGCACCCTTGTAGCAAAAATATAGGAAAAAACGCCTTGTAAAATGTTGTAATTTCATAGTCATGACTTGGTCAATAATGAGTGATTTATGGGCCAATGGTTTTGGGAAACATGTGGTATTATCCCATGCTATTCCCTTTATTGAAGGATGACATTGTAATACGATTGTGTATTGTATTGTAGCATTATGAAAAGTGATCTATTTGATTATGTGAGAGACTATGAGAGAGTGAAGAGGAAGTGCAGCGGGTGTGCTGCAGGTTGTATCCCTTCATTTTGCTGGACGGTATAATAATAAAAGGACTAAAAATTTCTGTGTGGATGTAGTGCATCTTGGGTGAAACACATTATATTGGTGTCTCTCTTGTAATGTGTTAATTTTTTTATATTTGCATATTGTTTATTTTTATTGCTTTGTGATCATGTTGTCTAAAAATTGGTATTAGATCCAAAAGGTCTATTTGGTTGTTAAACTTGGAGGAAAGAAGGGTTTCTGGTTCAAGTTGAAGCAATGGTGGAAGAAGGCAAGTTTAGGGTCTAGAATTTTAAAAGCCAAAAATACTAGTTGGAAGATGGAAATGGAGGACTATATGTACTAGAAGGATCGGTTTCTACCTTTGGGCAAAAAAGGAAAACGATCGACGACTATAAAGGATGAAGAATGGGAGGTTCTTGACAGAAAGGAACTGGGAACAATATGGTTGTGCTTGTATTCACAGGTGCATTTCAATATTTTGAAATAAAAAACAATGGAGGGTGCGATTACCGTGTTCTCTAAGCTCTACAAAAATACCTTAGCTTCCAAAAAGGTATTTCTAATGAAGTGCTTATTTAATATGAAGATGTCAAAAGGTGGATCTGTTGTGGACCATTTAGATGAATTTAATAAGGTTACTAATCAACTAAGTTCTATAGGAGTGAACTTTGATGATGAGGTGATGGCTCTTCTAATATTGTGTTCATTTTTAGAAAGATGGAATGGATTGATCATGGTTGTAAGTAACTTTGTATTAGTTCAAACACTCTTAAATTTGATGATGTTGTTGGTGTTATTCTTAGTGGGGAAATGCGAAGAAAAAACATAGGTCAGACATCAGGTAATGTGTTGACCATGGAGAGTAGGGGAAGACAAAGGGAGAGAGGAAACAACCCAGGTAACCACAACAAGTCTAGAAAGGATAGATCTAAGTTCAAACATGGAAATATAGAGTGATGGAATTGTGGTAAGCAAGGAAATCTAAAGAAAGATTGTTGATCTCCAAAGATAAAAGGAGACAGGTAGCAGGGGACTACTCATGAAGCTAATGTAGCAGGTGATGTGTTACAAGATGCTTTGATTCTTGTATTATATAATACTAGTGATTACTGGGTAGTAGATTTAGGGGCTTCATGTCATGCTACATCCCATAGGAAATTCTTTCATGATTATGTTCCAGGTGATTTTGGACATGTTTTATTGGGGGATGATGAACCATGTAAAATTGTTGGAATAGGTAAGGTGTGAAATAAGTTAAATGATGGAAATGAATTGCTGTTAAAATATGTAAGGAATATTCCTTCTATGAAAAGAAATATGAACTCAACAGCGCAGTTGGGAGATAACTGTTGTTTGTCTATATTTGGAAAAACGTGTGGAAGATCACTAAAGGAGAAATACTAATAGAAAAGGGAGATAGAATAGGTAAATTGTATTTATGTCCTCATAATATTGATTATCCTATCTCTGTATGTTCCACAGAAATAGGTACAACATTCAGGAATCATAGGATTTTCCACATGAGTGAGAAGGGGATGCAAATTCTCCACTCTAGGTAATTGCTTCTAGATCTAAAGCAGGTAAGCCTGGAATTTCGTGAGAACTGTGTTTATGGAAAACAAAAGAGAGTCAGCTTTCTTAGTGTTGGGAAACATAAGAAGAGTGAAAAGTTAGAGCTTGTCAATATAGATGTATGGGGACCGGATCAGATACAATTTATTTGTTGCTCTCGTTATTATGTTACTTTTATTGATGATGAAACTTGGAAAACTTAAGTTTATTGCATTAGACATAAATGCGACGTGTTTTTTGTTGGAGGATCCTAATTTAGCTAGCCGACTAGGTCCTCCAGTCGACTAATTGTAAAGTATAACAATATATTATGTCGACCTCATAGGTCATGTCAGTTAGTGAACCGACATGTAGTTTTTTTTGTAAGCAAGTAAAATTAAATTAAAGTGGGTCCTTCATTACATCAACCTAGCATGACTTTGGGACTTGGAGGCCTCGAGCTTCATTTGAACTAGAGATGCTAGAACGTCACAAAAACAAAAACCCCTAACCTTACTTCCCTTATCATATGCCTTCCCAACCTCTTACAGGTAAAGATTGGAACTATCTTGTTCATTACAAAAAGATAATTGCATTCCATCATTCTTCCTCCAACTATTAAACGCAGAGACCTAAAAACCCCATTAAAACGTAAACAAAAAATTAAACAGACTTTCGACATTGATAGACACAGACGATAGACATAGACCCCTACCTAGAATACATTAAGCATCAATATTTTGGCTTCAGAGGAGTTTCCTGGGAAATTGTTGCACTTGGTTGAAAACCATCTGGAAGAGAGCCGACCTCAATTTCCTGCTGAGCCGACGAACCATGGACATGGCACTAAATCCTGTATCTCAGTCCCATTGAGCTTTCCCCTTCAACCACAACTTCTGGAACAATACCCATCTTCAAAGCAATGCAGTCAATCATTTTGCACATCATCTAGTTCTCATGGTAGTGCTCCTTCCATGCTTTTACCAGTTCTTCATCTCCCATTTCTTTGTTCTCTCTATCCATGAGGATATGGGCAATCAATTCATTGGTAACCCAGTGGGCGGTGATCATTTGCTCATAAGTACATAAACGACTTGCTGTCGTCCTTGGGTCACTCACCCAATCCTCCACCTCTATCTTGACATTTTCCATGTCCATGGACTGAACGTGATTCCACAAAGTATGTTCTACGTGCTCAATTTCATCCCTGATAAGAGGGTTTATGTGCTCATGAAAGAAGTGAACAACCTACTTTGCTCTCATTAGTTCTCATGAAGGCTTCTTTTTTCCCTCATTGCATCTCATCTTTCCCCCTCGCACTTGCCTTTTAGGGGCCATAGTAAACTCATACTCAAGAAGATAACACTTTATCATAGCTGTCCTCCTCCAAACAGGAATGTCAGGTGTGTGTGGATGGCCAAGAATATCCCAACAAATAGCCGCAATGCTCATCCTTACATGGTAAACCTTACTCATAACTCTGTACTTTCCATTTATTGGAATAGTACATATCCAAAATTCATCATCGTCCGCCATATATTTCCTTAACTTACTCATCTGAAAATGGGTCGGACGAAAATATTTCCTCATTAATGGCAATGAGAGGGATACCCTGAGCGACCTAATCCTAGTGCAATGTGAATGTACTAGCCTCAGGTTTTAATGATGAGGAGTGATAATTCACAGATGAGGGGTGTTGTGACATCTGTACCTTGGGTTGATGGTCCAACACATGCCTTGTACCGTCAATCAAATCCTTGGCCCGGTCCATATCTTGGGTTGCCAAGTGGGTGCACTACAAATTCCTCTCGTTGGCATCCTCCACCGACAACCGGCATGCCACGAACCTTTCCCTCCTCCGTTCACCAATATTGGCCATCAAATATGCCACCTTGTTTCCATCTCACTTGACGTGGGTTAAAAACCATGTGTGGCGCCTTCCTATGTAGTCTACTATCCTTTCTACTCGATGCATCATTCGCCAGTTATTAACTACTTTGTCTACGGTTTGGACACCTTGAATTTTTCTCACCATCTGAATAACAATGTTGGACTCACCTTTTATTACCAAAGGTTCCCAATTGTTTCTAATGGTCATCCTGACACCCTAAATTAAGCCTTCAAGCTCCGCCTAATTGTTTGTGTCTATTTTGATACTTCCATGGAAGAGTTGGAGAATTATGCCCTCATTGTTCCATGTAACTCCTCCGAATCTGGCAGACCCTGGGTTTCTTTTGGAGGTTTTATTGAAATTCAACTTGAAATTCCCATTTAGAGCTGGACACCAGGTGCCCAGGCTTGTTGGAAGGAGTTTATTTACCTTAAACTTTCTCCATCCTTGAGATGAGCAATCCAAACCCATCCCACCAAAATTCTTTTTTCATTTTCATCCATCTCCCAATATTTCTCATTCCACTGGGTAATTTTGATTGTTTCCTGAATGTATTTGGTAATTTGGGTCAAGACGTGGTGAGGTTGGTATTTTTCCCCCTCAAAGATTCATCCATTTATCTCCTTCAATATTTCCCACGTCAACATTCCTAGGAGCAACATCCAAATTTTATGGATGACTGGGTTTTTGAAGACCTCCTTGTCCCAAGCTTTTATCGTGTGGTGAGGTAAACCTATTACCTGATTAGTTCTGTCAAAGATTTCAGCACACGTGTCCAATAAAGATGAGGCCACGGAACATGAATCTAAGATATGGTTCATAGTTTCTTCCTCACCCTCACAATGGGTGCACCAGAAAGGGCCATTCATACCTCTTCTCATTAAGTTTTCCCCTGTCAAATTTCTCCTATCGACAACAAGCCAAATGAAGTATGCAATTTTGGGTCATGAATTGAATTTCCACACCTTACCCTAGGCTTCCTTCTCCTAAGATTCTTATTGAATAGATGTCAGGTCATAGGCCTCTTTTGTGTTGTAAGATCCTTTAGGAAAAGAGCCCCATATTAGGCTATCAAGACCTCTTTGGATACGAATGCATCATTCATGAAGGTCCTCCACAAGCATATGGGTTTCAGTTGCTGGGAATATTTCATCCCATCACTCCCGTGGGTGCCATCTATGGAATTCCTCATTATTTTGAGCTTCTCTCTAGAAATGATGGACTTTGATTAACCCCATTTCCTCAGTCGTGTCCCTTCTTACTTGGATACCAAATTTGGTGCAGATCTTTGGCAGTTGTTGCCAGGATTCATTCTAAAGATTGGCATCTCATCCTTCCCATACCTCCCAAAAACTATGATATTGTATAATTCCTTTGTTGAGGTTTGCATAATTCCATATATGAGATCCTTGCCTTCGTTCTTTGAACCTTATCAGATGTTGTATTGGCTTCCCTGGCACATATTTATTGTTCCATAACTTTTCCCACGACTCTTCTTTATGATTCACCTAGTGCCACCATATATTCGCTCCCTAAACTTGACTATTTTTTTGTGGGTCTCTTAGACCCAGAGTTCCCCGAGTTTTTGGTTTACATGACTGTGTCCCAATTGACTAAATCCCATCTGTGATTTCCTCTATTACCATCCCATAAAAAGTTTCGTTGGATTTCCCTCATCTGTTTAAGGACTGAATTTGGGGATTCCAAGGTAGAGAATAAGTATATTGGCATCTCTTGAACAACAATTTTTATTAACATGACTCTACTAGCCAGCTTAAGGGATCTAAAATCCCAATTCCCTAATTTCCTCTCCATACGATTCATAAGGTCTTTCCACGAGACTTTCCGGACTACCCCTTCAGCAAGTGGAGCACCGAGGTATTTGGACAGAAGGGAGCTACCTTCAAACCTCAAGATCTACAAAATATTCTGTTGATGAATCTTGGAGGTGTTAAAGAATTAAACTTGACTCTTGTAATTATTTACCTAAATCCTTGAGGCCTTCGAGAAGGAGGTGAGACAGACCTTTATAATCCTCACTTATTGCAAGAATAAGTGCCCCATAAAGATTGTATCATCCACAAATTACTGATGGGATATCGTTTCTGAATTATTGTGGAATTTCAAACCCCACAGCTTTCTATTCGCAATATTGTCCTTGATTATCCTAGTCAAACCTTCCGTCACGAGTATAAACAGAAATGGTGATATGGGATCCCCCTGTCTGATACCTTTGGATGGTTTGAAAGTTATGGTCAGAGCACTGTTTAGAAGAATAGAAAATAATTTCATTGAAGTGATATTCATTATCCGATGAATCCACTCCAGGTGAAACCCATAAGCCTCAAACATTTCTGCCATGAATTTCCAACTTAATTTGTCATAAGATTTCGAGATATCTAGTTTTAGCAGCATGCGTAGTTTTTTGAGACCTTTAATGAGAGTATAACCTCATGGACCAAGATTACTCCATCTAATATATTTGGTCCTTCCACAAAACCAGACTGCTCTTGGTTAATTAAATCCAGGAGAAGGGGCTTTAACCTGTTCACCGTTAACTTAGTAATAATCTGGTAGATAACATTGCATAGGGTTATAGGCATGAATTTCCCATGTGTATCAACTCCTTCCTCCTTTGAGATGAGAGTGAAGAAGGTAGACTTAAAATCTCTCAGCACTCCCTTTTCCTTCCTGCAATCCTCCACTATCCTCCAAACCTCTTATTTGATCATATTCCAGAAATGATGATATAATTTGGTCATGAATCCACCAAGCCCCAAGGATTTTCCATCTGCCATTTGGTTGACCGTCTCCTCAACTTCCTGGATGTTCAATGTTTTCCTCAAGACATCATTTTGTTCATTTATGACCTGCCTCGGGATATATCTAGTAATATTTCTGATATCCTCCATCCTATCTAAGCAATATTCCTCCATGATCGTTCCAAAGTACTGAACTAACTCCTATTCCATCTCCTCCGTGGTTTCGATATACTTCCCATTGGATTTTTTATCTATATTTGTTTATGCCTCTAAAGGTTCTGAATCACTGAGTGATGAAATAAATTTGGATTCCTCTCCCCTTCTGAAGCCATTGGTTTCTATATTTTTGTTTCCAATAGATCTCTTCCTGATGATCTCGATCATTTAGCTGGTCCAGGATTCTTTGCTCTCTTTGCTTTAAATCGATAGTGTACCCGTTATACATTCCCTCCTGCTAGATCTCCTCTAGTTTGACCTTAATAAGCTTCTTATCTTGGAATATATCCCCAAATTCCTCTTTATTCCATGTACGGATTTTAGCTTTTAAATTTTTTCAATTTTTGTTGGAATTGGTACATAAGCGTTCCCCTAGGTGGTTCCATTTATTCCCACCAATTATTGAAAAGTTCCTTGAAACTCCTGTGTCCAATCCAAAACTATTCAAATAAGAAAGGACGCCTTATGGTTGGTCTCTCATCTTCCTAGAGTAAACTGACAGGCTAGTGGTTAGATCCCACAGAAGGAAGAACCCAAGTAGTTGCCTCCCTGGTACCTTCAATCATTGCCTCTAAAAGAATAAAATGGTCTAATCATGAAGCTACGTGATGCTCCCCTCCTCTGCAACTGTTCCAGGTGTACTAGCCATTCCTCATTTCTATATCTATCAAACGTCTCTCCTGAATGAAGTCAATGAAGGTCGTATTTGTTGCTTCCAAAGTTCTTGTCCATCAGTTCTTTTCTGCCAAAGAAGTGATCAAATTGAAGTCTCCTCCCAAGATTCAACATTGATTTTCCATCTCTTGTGCTTCCTTGTCTAGGGATGATAAGAAATATGGTTTTTGAGTTGGAATGCTAGGCCCATAGACATTGGTGAGTGTTCCTCTTGCCTCCGAACTGACTACTCGGAAGTCTGCACTGATCAAACATCGAGTTTCCCTGAAGTTACTGAGTTGAAGAGTCTCAGGGAGAAAAAGCATAGCTAAACCTCCAGCCACCCCTCGGGCATCAATTGCAACTCCTTGACTCCCACTCTAGAACTTACACTTTATTGTATTTAAATACTCCGAACTGCATTTTGTTTCCCATAGAAACAACACATCAGGTTTCTCCTTTCTTAACTTATTTCAAAGGGTTCTCATTTTACCCGGGCTATTGACTCCTCAAATATTCCAAGTGATAGCTTTCATTAAGTACTTTTGTTTAATTATATAAAGGATTCTTTTATCATCGAGTACTGGCCCGATTCAATCAACCTTGTGTCAATCTCTGTGTTTCTCTGCTTATTTGTCTTTCATCCCCTTTCTCTCATTCCTCTGATTGTTTACCCTTACTTTCCTTCAAAGGATCCTTACTAATTCAAATTTGTGGGGAAGCTTTCATATTCAAAATCGTATGATGCAGGAGTTCTAACTGCCTCCGAGACACATACCCCTATCCTTTCTTACTGCAATCTTTCTCTATTTCATCCAGATCCAACTTGGCTAATTCCATATCCTCAGCTTCGTCGAGCATATCTTCCTCTGTATCTACCATTGTTTCACCATGTTGTATCATTCCCTTCTTTGAGAGGGATTGACTCCCTTCCTAGAGCTGGGGTTTCGGGCATCTTTAATCAGATCATCCTCCTTGGTCTCTAGCTCACTCAAGATCTCATACCTATTCCTCGATTGCTTCTTCTTCTCCACATTCTGCTTTGTTTGGGATGGGTTGAGGGACCTATTTCCTTGACTTTTGTGATGTCGAACTTAAGTGAACCCTTCCCTATCCTTATCCTTTTCTTTTTCTTTTCAATCTTGAGTGGAAGTGACCACAGGTTTTAGGGTTGGGAAGTCCCTACTCAGGTGCCCATACTCATGCCATTGCCTGCACCAGAAAGGAAGTTGCTCATAATCCAAAGGTTGTAGCCAATCCTCATCTTCCTAAGTTAGGTTGATTGCCTCAGGGAATTCTTGTGATAAATCCATATAGACATAGATCCATGCATATGTAGTGTATCTTTGAATCTTCGTATGATCTGAGGCTTTCACAAAATTCCCAAGAGAATTCCCAATGGCCTCCAGTATTTTGAACTCCTAATTCTCACAAGGGAGCGAATATAGCCTGATCCAAATAGGGGAAATACTCAGATCTTATGTGTATGGGTTAAGCCTCATCTTACATGGAGTGAGGAATAGGCCCACTGAATAAAATAAATAAGGTCCCACCATCAATATCCTATCCCGATCTTCGATATTGAAAAAGATGATGGTGAAGAAACCATTGGCTCCCAGATGTAGGTCATAGTTCCCTTTCAGGTGCCAGGTTCCCTTAATCCACCATAGCATATCCCTTTCCTTTGGCCAAATACCAATGAATTTCCCAATTAGGGATTTTTCCATCCACTCTTCTACCCTCTCCCTCATCTTCTCCGACGTGATCTACAGAGAATGGTTTTTAGCAGATCGGGGTAAACAACCTCCCCTCATCCTTTTTATGTCGATCGCCTTCATCTTCTCTCCAATAGGTTCCCAATCAGGCTGATTTCTATCATTATCGTGAGGCCCTTCGACTCGGTCCTAAGATAGGGAGGGGGTTTCTACCCCTCCAGATAGGCCCATCTCTTCACCGCCCAGTATCCCACTTCGGATCTACCTTGGAGGCACTCGTACTCGGGCTAACTCCTGCACCTACAAACCCTCGTTCCTCTAGCCTCTCCGCAGATCAACTCCCAAACCGACATGTAGTTATGTAACCTCTTGCAAATCATATAAATAGGCTGGAGAGCTAGATAAAGAATCGATTCAATTGGATGTACAGAACCCTTTATGTTTTCTTGATTAATATAATACTTTTTGTTCTATCCATCATTCCTTGTCTCTTATCCATATCATTGCTTTTATAAATTGATAATATGTATCGTCGATAACTATGCAATCTATTTGATTACAACATTGGTTCTGTTGCCGGTGTTACATGTATAATATGAAAATGAGTATAACCAGATGATATCGTAGCAAGAGATTAAGGATTGGTGGGAGCACAAAATAGAAAATTACCTACAAAATTACGCTAGAAGAAATAAGCTGACTATTGCTCAAGCAAGGGAGAACATTTTCTCTGAAACACATGAAAATTTTGTCAAATATGTCATTTGTGCACTGAAGAAACTTTTGGATGAAAAATACAGTAGATGAAAATGACTGAAGAGGATCTTTGATTATCATTGCTTTCCATTTAGTCATATTGGTTTGAGGAAGGTATAATTCCTTTTGCAGTTCTCTTGGAGCAAGAGGAGCAAGAGGAGGATTGAAATGCTACTTGGATCAACCTTCATTTGGCTAAGGTATGAAACATTCTAATCTCTGACTCTTGTTTATATGTACTTGCATAACTATATGCATCTCTCTTTCAACCCTAGTATGTTGATGGCCTCTTAAACCCTAGCCATAGGAACACTTTCCTCTACAACACAAATGAAGAACACGTCATGGCCAACAATGGAAAATCAAAACAAAAAAAAGGACAAAAATAGAACAATGACACACAAAAACACTCTAGATATCCAAAAGATAGAACTGGAAAAGAGAAGGAAGCGACATGAAGAAATAAGGGAGTAAGAGTTAGGATTATATAATCCTCCCATGTCCACATATAGTCTATTTGATCATATTACATAACTTAGGGAGACAATATTACTGTACTAGAGAGTGGGGAACACATCTAGAGGTTAAATGCCACTTACTACATGTTCATGCCTGAGTTTATGTGCCTCTGAGACCAATCCCTATATTATAGGAGACCACTCTAATTGCCACCAGTAGACTCCATCAGTTGGTTGTGGTAGGTATGAAGTTATGCTAAGTCAACCTCCAGTTACTTTCAGTTAGATCACTCTCAGTCAATCTAGCGCCACTTTTTCATGGTTGCATGGGGAAGTGGTGCCTTTTTCCATATACCTCATCAGTTTAACTAGTTTAACTCATTGTCAGACTGATTTAGACATCAGGAGTTAGACTAGTGGCTCCCATGTAGTGATTTAGTCACTTCTAGTTAGCTATTCAGTCAGATTAGGTTGGTAGATTTGAATATTATCTACATGATTTGAATTCTCCTTATTGTAATACTGTTGTATTACTGTTGAATTAATGAATATTAATGTTGTAATTAACTGATCAATTCTTATCATATTTGTCTCAATTTTGTCTTGTTCAGTGTACATTGTTCTTGATATTCCACTACATAATCCTACTTCACAATTGATCTCATTCGCCTGTAGATCAATGGTTCACAAACTCAACATGGTATCAAATCCTTGTTCAGGCTAGTAGCAAGTCTTGTCCAATCTCCATTGTACACCAGAAGCAGCTGAGTTTCCACATAAATCCTGGAATGATAGCCTTGATCCCTCTGAATTTTGTTCATAGAATTATATCTAAGTGTGCTGGAATCTGAGATAAAGTACATGTCGAGGTGGAAATTCTTGAAACTTACATGATTGAGAATTGAATTTAGCTTTTGTATTGTTTTTGTAGGTATCTATGTAGATTCTTGTGGAATTGAATGTTTCAGCATACAAAAAGATGGATTCTTCAACTCTCGTACCCCAAATCCTTACACCCTTCAACTACACTGATGGGAGGGAAGATATGTAGGTGTCCTTGTGCAATATTGGCCTGTATAGGATGACTATGGGCAGAGAAAATTATCCCTGGCAGCATGTTGAGAAGAACAAATTTTTTAATCGGCTTGATGAGGCCTTCAGCTTCATGTGCACCCATATATCCCAAGATATTTTGTTCCACCTTGAGGGACTAAGGACTCCAAAGGAAGCTTGGGATAAGGTTGAGTCTTTGTTTGGAAAACAAGATGATCTTTAAGGGCACATATTGGAGAATGAGCTCATTTCTCTACAACCCAATAGTTTTGAATCTATTCATCAATTCTTCATAAAATACAAGTCACTAGTACTGCAATGCAAAAATTGTGGATTGGAGAGGAAAGATGAGAAACTTGTGTTATCTGTACTGAGAAATATTGGATATTAGTACTCAGTATTTATCTCTAGATTACATTCCAAAAGAGCACCCATCCCCAATTGGAATATTTCTTCTCTAGATGATTTTGTTGAGTCCTTAATACAAGAGCAAGATAAATTGGTTCTAATGGGAGTGATTCAAACCTCCAAGAATAAAGCACTCTTAATGACAGACTCAAACAATGCGCAAGAAAGAGGGAATCACAAAAGGAAGGAGCCCAAAGCCACTGATTCAAAGCCAAAGGAGAATCATATATCTTCTAATGGAGTTGGGTTCAAAGACAAAGAAGAAATTCGAGAAGACCAAGTGTCCATACTGTATGAGAGGCTTTCAACCAGAGAGCCAGTGCATGAAGAACAGAATCGACCAACTATCAACACTCCTTGAACATAACAATATTTATCTTCCACAAAGAGTAAAGAATTTTGATGTTGGAAAACAGACAGAAGGTCATGAGAGGTGCCATTACTTGAAGGAAATCATCTCTCGGTCGAAGGCTTACTTGATAGATTCTGGAGCATCCAACCACATGGTTGCCTCCAAGGAATGCTTCACCACTCTCAATCTCTCAGGAGGATCTACTATTCATATGGGCGATGACTCTCATATCCCAGGAGTAGAAAGAGGTTCTATTAAAATCCAGCATGGAGAGTTCAGAAATGTACTCTATGTGCCCTCCCTTGCAGCAAATTTGTCATCTGTATACCAGATGATTCACACTGGCTCACCAAAGCAAGTGGTATTTGGCCCTGACTTAGTAGAGATCACATATATATCATCTAGGAATATTATAGCGAAATGAATTACAGACCATGTCTCCAAATCATATGCATTCTCACATTTCATGCCATACTCAGATCTAATACAACCACAACTTCTATTTGAAGCATATAAAGGTATCAAAACTCCTTTACTTCCATTTGCAGATACAAATTTGTTGTTTAATATTTAATATTCAGATTCAGATGAAGAGGAATATCAACATGATCTTGATATTGAGCTTACACCTCAAGAGGATCTAGATCTATATCCAATATCTATTTCATCTCAACATCCTAAATGGTCCTAGAAGATCATTAAAGAAACTGGGGATGTTGTTGGGAGTCCAGATGATAGTAGAAGAATGAGATCCTAGTATCAGAAAAAGTATGTTGCACTATCCCACATAGATCCACTTCTCCCTAAGAGGTGTTTTATGATGTTGGGATTATATCCTCAAACTTTCAAAGAGGATTTCCATGATCCAATATGGAAAGAAGCTATGGATGAGGAATATGATTCGCTACAAGACAACAAAACTTGGCAACTTGTCCCCTTACCTCCAAGGAGGAAACTTGTTCTGTACAAATGGGTTTACAAGACCAAGATAGCTTATGATGGAACCACAACCAAGCACAATGCTCAATTGGTGGCCAAAGGATACTCATAGGTTCGAGGATTGGACTATAATGAGACATTCGCTCCAGTAGCAAGAATGGATTCCATTAGACTTGTCTTGGCAGTTGCAGCTCTGAAACGGTGGAAGCTACATCACATGGATGTAAAAAGTGCCTTCCTCCATGGTGACTTGAAGGAGGATATTTACATGAAATAACTTGAGGGGTACATTGAGGATTCCTCCTTAGTTTACAAACTGAGGAAATCCCTCTATGGACTCAAACAAGCCCCAAGGGAATGGTATTCCAAAATGGATGCCTTCCTTATGTCACATAGATTTGAAAGATGTAAATCAAATTGCAATGTTTACATGTAGAAGAAAGAGGGATCCTTGCTATTGATTGTGCTCTATGTGGATGACTTTCTCATTACTATCAGCTCTGTTGCTAGATTGAGAAGTATCAAGTCATCTCTAAACAAAGAATTCACTATGACTGATCTTGGAATGTTAAGACAGTTCATTGGTCTCGAAGTAAGTCAAAAAACTTCAGGAATCATGATATTACTATCCAGACACTCATTAGACATGTTTATGAGATTCCACATGGAAGAATATAAAGTAGACCCTTTTCCCTTCCTAAATGGCATCGGGCTAGAACAAGGTGGTTCTACACCACTGGTAGACAACGGTCTTTTCAGATAGCTCATTGGGATCCTTCTATCCCTCACACATTCGAGACCAGACATATCCTATGTTGTGAGTGTTGCTGCCAGATACATGCAAGAGCCACATGAGCTGCACTGGAAGGAAGCAAAGTGTATCTTGCACTATGTGCAGGGTCCTAGAGATTATGGGATCCATTATGCAGCTGGTGCACAACTTGATCTTATAGGATTCACATATTCATACTGGGATGGAGATGGGAATGACATAAAATCCACTTCATGATTTGTGTTTATGTTGGGATATAGGCCAATTTGTTGGTCCAGTATGAAGCAACCAACACTTGCACTCTCTTCAGCAGAAGCAGTATAGGGGGGATGTAAATGCAGCCATTCAAGCAATTTGGCTCCATGGAATCTTGACAGAATTTGAGATTTGCACTTCACCTTTAGTGGACATCTACTGTGACAAATAGAGTACCATAAAGATATCTAGTGACCCAGTTCAGAAGCAACGGATGAAGCACACCGAGGTTCACATGCATTATATTCAAGAACTAGTGCATGAAAAAACTATCACATTGCATTACTGCCCTACAGAGGAGCATATTGTAGATATATTCACCAAGTCCTTCATATAAAAGATATTTGTCTTTCTCATATGTCTTCTTGCTGTAAAGGGTTGATTCATTTTTCCTGATTCACTGCTTATTTTGAGGCGGGGGGGGGGGGGGGGGGGGGGTTCCTATGAGGTTTTCCCCATTTTCCTTAGTTTATTAAGTCGTTTTTATTTTTCATTAGATTGTATGGGTGAATTTTGGCCTAGTTGTGAGGGCCCAAGGTTGTCCAAGTTAGGATTAAGGGGGGGTGTTAGTATTATATAATCCTCCCTTATCCATATATAGTCTATTTGATCATCTTTCCTAACTTAGGGGGACCTTATTACTGTACTAGAGTGTGGGGAACACATATTGAGGTTAACTTCCGTGTACTGCAGGTTCATGCATGAGTTTATGTGCCTGTGAGACCAATCCCTACATTATAGGTGACCACTCTGAGGGCCACCAGCAGCCTCCATCAGTTGGTTGTGGTAGGTAGGAAGTTATGCTGAGTCAACCTCTAGTTACTTTCAGTTAGATCCCTCTTAGTCAGTCTAGCGCCAGTTTTGCATGGTTGCATGGGGAAGTGGCGCCTGTTTCCACCTACCTCATCAGTTTATCTAGTTTAATTGAATGTTAGACTGATTAAACATCAGGAGTTAGATTAGTGGCTCCCATGCAATGATTTAGACACTCCTAGTTATCTATTCAGTCAGATTGAGTTGGTAGATTCAAATCTTATCCACATGATTCGAATTCTCCTTATTGTAAAACTGTTGAATTAATGAAGATTAATGTTGTAATTAACTGATCAATTCTTATCATATTTGTCTCAAATTTTCCTTTTTCAGTGTACATTGTTCTTGATATTCCACTACATAATCCTAATTCACAATTTCTCTCATTCTCCTATAGATCAATGGTTCACAAATTCAACAGCAAGCTGTTGCACTCCAAAAAGAAAGAAAGATGAGTATAGTGACATAAAAAAGAAAATACGCTAGATTCGAGTCATGACCGACAAGAAAAGTGCGTTGATGAATATATGTCACCTATGGAAGAAGACTTGTGGATAGAGCAGGGTAGATATCTCCAAGTAACTATACCTAAAACTATAATCCCACATTCCCTGCTACATCTTACTCAGAGTGCCCAAGTGCAAGACACTTTTGAAGAAGATATAAAGCTCCATGATAGCCAAGCAGGTATATGGACTCGACAGAATGATGAAGGAAATGAAGTCTATCGACTATTAATTCATTGACTGTGGGAAGGGAATTAGGTCACCTTTCAACCCAAATTCTTCAATCGTAGTTTTCATCTACTTTATTCACAATGTGGAGGAGCACCGTCAAACCAATTCTAGCATCAGAAAGTTCACCATATCAGTCAATATCACCGGTAAGAGGAGTATCCCAATTCAAACAAAATTTTGCATGGGTATTGACAGAAGTGGTAGATATAAACTGACTTCTGACAGTTGACAGAGAACCGACCGACACAGAAAATATTATTGATGAAAGCAAAGAGTGCACACTAAATCCTATGAATACGCACCCAAAAGTAGCATCCATTGAAAATAGCTGTGAAAAAAGTTCAGTTACAGGAAGTGGCCCACCATTACCACCACCGAAGGAGAAGCCGAAGTTGCTGCAGAAATGGTGCATGCAACCTCATATATTCCTCTCTATGAGGGAGATGAAGACCCAAAAGGACATTGGTTCGTCTGTGAGTCTATATGGGAGACCATCACCATCACCAATGAATATCGTCAAAGGGCACAATTTGTTGGTGCTCCTTGAAAAAGAGAACTCACATGGTACATGACCTATATAGAAACAACACCAAATGCAACAAAAGTTCATATCAAACAACAATTAATGTCCTTCTTCAAAACCCCTGATGCAAAGCATCTCGCCGCCAAAAAGTTGAAAACCACTGCTCAAAAGTCGATAGAAACGGTACGAGAATATGATAAAAAAATTCAAAGACTTGCTGAGCCAACTAGAATATAGCATTGATGAACAATTATTAATTTAGTGGTTCATGACCAGACTATTACAGAAATAAGAATGCACATCAGGTTAGATAATTTAACTACATACAAATATGCATTAACAAAAGCGTTACAAATTGAAATGAACAAGGAATAGCCTGTAAATATTGTGAATCGACGTATTGAAGAACAACTTGAAAGTATGCAGAAATCCATATAGGAAATGAGCCTCCAAGGAAACAAAGTATGGTGTACAAAATGCTCAATGACCAGTCATACAAAAGACTACTGTTGAAAAGATAATTGTTGACAAGACATCTAGTTTGTACAAAAAAAAGTTTTTGCAACATATGATAAGAGCATGATTTACATGCAACAAAAGACTGCCCATACAACATGATAAATGAGCAAGCTCGTTGGTGCGCAACATGTGAAGTAAAAACTCATTCCACAGCAGAGTATGAGCTAAATTTAAAAAATAGATAGAATTACCAAGCGATATATCAAACCAATGTTGTCAACCAAAGCAATAACACTGACAACAATGAAAGAAATGGTAATAACGACCAAAATGATAGGAATAACAATCATTAAAGGTATGATGACTGATGATATGAATGCCGTAATGCTTACTACAATTGATGAGGGGTATTTCAAGGGTGAGGTCGACATTTCAGAAATCTAGAGAACCGACCACATCGACCTATGTCTTAATGAAGGGCATCGACATGCAGAATGTCCAAACAAAGATAGAATTGATCTAAAATTCTATACAAACTGCGGAGTAGGAGATCACTTCTTATATGATTTCCCTACCATGCTTGAAAAAATAAATAATAAAAAGAATGGTAACATCTTCTCTAGCATTCGTAAATCTGATGTTATTCAAACTAAAAATTTGCAAATTGTAACCCAACAAGGAATGAAAATTGGTATTGATAATCCACAAATTAGTAAAATAAAAGGTAAAGAAGACTAACCTAACCATATTGAGCAAAAGCGATTATATAACAATGCATAAAAAATGTTTCAATAACTAACATCACAAGAAGAACATGATGAATACCGACAAGAAACTACTAAAAAATTAATCAAATTGATAACTAAATACAAATTTGTTACAAAGTTAATAGATTTACTGTATAATATCAAAAGGAAATCTGGTGAAGGCAAACAAGCTAAAATTATATGTAGCCTAAATCTAGACAAAAAATATGCAGACTTGCTAGTCGACCTAGAAGTTGAAGGTTACCACATCCAACAAGTCATTCTCAACTTCGGATCACAGGTAAATATTATGACTAGGGGCACGTGGGAACAACTTGAAAAACCACGATTACATGAATTGGGCACATACCTAAAATTATCCTACTAAGGACTAATTGAACCAATCGGGGTATGAGAAAATGTCGACATGACCATGAAAGGTATCTCTACTAAAGTAGACCTTGAAATCATCAGTCCCAAGGAAGGATCCAATTCCTTACCTGCTCTAGTAGGTCGACTGTGGGGAAGAAAAATGAAAGCATCAATATCACTTGGCAAAGAAAGAATTAAACTCAAAGGAAATGGGAAAAAATTTATCGTACCAATCCATCCATCACAAGGATAACCTTGGATAGAAACAATCGACGATGATGTCGATATTCGATAACTATATCAAATAAATAACGATAAATATTATATTGACCCTAATGCATATGGATAAATCCATCTTGGAAACCCTGATTTGGTCGGATATAACTCAGACACGAAGATTTATGATTAACAACTAGAAAACTACAAACTACAAGTGCGAGAATGCTAGATGGTCCAAGCTATTCCTAAAATGAAAACATGACAGTTCTTTTCTGTCACTACAACCCCAAAATTATTTGAATGAAAAATCAGATAATATCCAACTCTAACACCAGTAAAAACGAATCATCAACTAGACCACTACTAAGATACAAAGAGCGAGAATCACCATGGTCTTATGTCGAAGAAGTCTAAAAAACCGTGGCTGAATAGGGCTGACTTGAGAGTCAGGTTGATACATTCATAGGTCAGGACACACGATGGTGGGATATGCTTCAATCGAGATTACAAACTTGGACAACAACATCAACACACTTTGTTGAAAGGTTCAGAGGAAAGAAACTAGTAACATGAGAAAACATTCCAATCTTCACACAAGGAAAAGACCCAAAGAAACATACTGACATATGTGAAAAAGAATGGAGAATATTAGGCTACAAAGATGAACGAGTCTGGCCTCACTTATTCCTAAACACACTAGATGATCTACCAAATAAGTGGTAGGCTACAAAGATGAACGAGTCTGGCCTCACTTATTCCTAAACACACTAGATGATCTACCAAATAAGTGGTACAAAATGGAAGAAGCAAGAGGAGAAACGTTCACATGGAAAGAACTCAAATAGAATTTCATCAATGACTTCAAATTCTCACCCGAGGATGAATTATTGGTCGAAGCAAGTAAACAGATAAAAATATTCCTACAATTGACAGACAACAAAATAGCAACATAAGATCGACTTAACCTACAAAATGCTACATGTAACAACATTAGGTCAACTAAACCCCAACACTTGACAAGACTTCAGTTAGAAATAGTAAACACAGAAGGGAAAAGCTTCCAATGGAAGTTAGAACACCCAGATACTTCAAAACCAATTAGAACAATCTTCAAAATTCAAACATCAGAGAAAGAGGACCCTGAAATATTGACAGCAGAATACTTTCCACCAACATTTTCACAATTCAAAGAAGGTAGTTGACAAATCAACAAAAGCAAAGCACAAGAATGGATCGATGCCAAAGTTAAGACGAAATAACTATATATATCCAATGGCGACAAACCTAAAATCACAAAAATAGGAGACTATTGGAATGAAGAACAAACGGTAGAAATCGTCAACTTATTTAAAAAAATTTAGGATTTTTTTTCTCGAGATTACAAATATTTAAAAGGACCTGTTCAGGAAACGGGTGAAATGAAAATTGACATCAAACCCGAGGCAAAACCAATAAAGAACAGGCCATACAAAATCACACACAAATATAAGGAAATAATTAAGAAATAAATAAACAGCATGCTTGCAGCTCGAATCATTTACCTTATTGATCAATCGGAATGGGAAATCCCAATGGTGGTCCAAACCAAGAAACACAACCCAACACGACTAAGGATCTATGCCGACTTTTTGGAAATTAATAAAGTAATGCTTACAGACCCATTTGCGACCCCTTTTGTAGATTAAATTCTTAATGAAGTCGCAGGACATGAGTGTTATTCGTTTACAGATAGATTTTAAGGATATAATCAAGTACCCATTTCTAAAGAAGACCAACAAAAGAATACATTTGTATGTGAATTTGGATCATTCGCATACAAATTCAGGCCATTTGGGTTAAAAAATTCCCTAGCTAGTTTTTCAAGAATTGTCCTCAAAGCATTTCAGGAATATATCTACAAAACTATGGCTGTATATTTCGACGAATGGAAAATTTACTGTATGCTGAAAATTCATTGTAAATGGCTAAGAATTACGTTATAAAGTTGTCGACAAATCTAATTATCCCTAAATATCAATAAATTCATATTTGCAACTTGTTGATGCCTTGAAATTCGCAGGTAACAACAGTTAGGGATTCTCCCCAGTAAACGTTCCCAACTAGCCCGTTACTGTTTGGTATGGGGAATCCGTCCAGTTAACGATCCGTCTACTATAGTTCAAGTAACAAAATAAAAGGTTTTACCGGTTATGGCCCGGTCCACCATGTATATTTTTAGTTTTTTTGAATTTAAGTACGATATGCAAGTGTCTATCTAGGAATGCAGATTTATAGAGAAGACGAGGAGCGGTCACAATGTGATGCGCAGGTTCTTACCTCTCGTCTTAACTCACTTGCATCTAAATCACACACAGCAAGAAACTAAAACTAAATATTTAACCTATCCCTAGGGAGCAAGATTATCATTTATCAATGAGTAATGTATTTTTGCACATGCATTAAGAAAAATCACAGATAGTTGTTACTTATTTCAAAACACATGAACATTAATAGATATATGAACAACAATATAGCTCATTGTTTATGAAAAGCCTTCATTACTCACAGTGGAATTTTCATGGAATAAACTAGAGCACATTCATAACAAGAACATAGGTTCAAAGAGTTAGAATGATCTCATCGTTAATGGACACAAGCTGAAAACGAAATAGTTCACATTCAACAAATCCATAGCACAGCATTTGAAATCTTCCACCAAGCTTTCTCCAACAGGAAACTTGTAATTCTTATTGCAAAAGGAAATAGTTTTTCTTACAACATAATCTCACAAATCTATCTGGGAAAAAGTCCTTCCCACTATCTAACTCTCCTATACTTATACTACAAGAAAAACTCTTGGGCTGCCCCTTGGTGACCTTTGTGCTCCCTCCAACTGTTCAAACCCACCCTTTTGTCTCTTTGTGAGTGCTCATGATTTATACAATACATTACATTTCAGATTAAGTTTTAAGAGCACTTTATAAAAAGGGACCAACTTGGTAACTGACGAAATTTTCCCAAGCCTGGGCCTCTGCTGCCATCGATTCTGCTCAGTAATCCGTTGGTATTTTTGAGATCCTGTTGACCTCAAACCTTCACTCTCTTCTTTTTCTTGAGCAACATCTCTGCTTCTTTATGCTTCAATTTCTTCTTTCCTTGCTGCCTCCCTTCTGCCTTGTCCTTTAGCCATATCTTCTTTGCAGCAATCATCCTGTCATGAACATAACAGATTTTTAGACCATTTAGCGTTTAACAAAGTAACACAAATTGTATCAATACATGCATTCTGTAAAATGAACTATAAACAATATTAATGCATGAAAATATAAGGAAAAGGAAATCCTGCAAACTAGGTCTGAAATCCACTAAATCCACTGTCCAAACTAAAATCACAAGCCCGATAAAACAAGCTCCCTGTCTCAATCCAGGCCGCATCTGGACCAATTCAAAATCCTTTGATGAAAGCATGAATCATAACAAAGTAACCGCCAATCCGAAACCCCAAACCACGCTCTTCATCTAGGAGAAAAACCGCCATGGAAAAATAGAGTAGAAACACACAAAAAAGGCAGAAAAAACCCTCACCGGTGGGAAAAAACACTCAGCATCGGGTGGAAACCTCCTCATCGACGAACGAAACAACTATATGTCAGATGGTTAGCTCACTAAGCTGCCGCAATGGTGGAAACCATATAGACTAAGGGTTCTAGGGCAAAATAAAACTTCAGCAAAATAAAGTGCTAAAAGCTTTCGTCCATGCATCAGAGATCAGAAACACTGCCCACTAAAACGACGGCATCAACGAGTGAAAGGACTAACCATAAAGCGTCAACCGAACCATTCATTACGCATCCGCAACGGTGGAAAACAATCAGACAACGACTTCCGATCAAAGTCATAAACCGTTCCGATAGCGAAGAAATAGAAAATAATGAAAAGCAATAAACCACGGAACCGGCAAGGACAAGAACTAATCCGTCGAAACGTTTTCCATTTTCCCTCCGAAACGGCAGTGACTTAGAATACTAATGCTTCGACAATGATAACATAAAATTGTCGACAGTCCAAAAAACAACAGATAAAGACGCATCGGTGAAAATAAGAAATGTCCATTGGGACATTCATTACTTACCCTTTACACCGACGTCTACGTAGAGAACTACTGCCCCGATTCAAAATTTAATGAACCTCCGACAACGAAAAATCATCGAAAACAAATCAAAGTTAAGCATTTAAATAAAACCAAGACTCCACAAAATCGACGAAAGTAAAACTATCCATCGGTGGCATAGAGAACTAATGCCCTGATTTGTTGTTCACTGAATTCTGACAGCAATCATCGGCAAAATCAAAACAAACGTTAAGTACTCAAATAAGCTGAAATGTTTTTCAGCTGGGCAACATAAATATTAGTTCACTTTACCTCCGAAATAGCAGCGGCAAAGAGAACTAAAGATCCGAGTCAACATAAATAGACTTCCGATAGTGATGAAGGAAATCATTTAGATCAAAAGTGCACCATTTTCAAATCAAACTGTAAATTCCACAGTCAGAAGCATTGGAAAACAAAAAGCAGTTTCCGAAAAGAAGAAAAACAGTTTGACTTCAATTCAACTTCAAACAATCCAAAATGTAGCAGAGGGAAAAAAAAAGTTCAGCAATCCAAACACTCCAAGGCAAGATAAAATCAAAAGGAGGGTCCAAAATTTTTCAAAAATTTGGGAAAAATTGTTGCAACTGCAACAATTGGCGACTATCTGGTGAACCCAGATCTCTGGACAATTTTTTCCTTAAGCAACAGACTATTTGACAATAAAACCAACATGTTGAATTCTTCTAGATGTCTAGATTTCTCAAATGGAAAAGGTATGTACTTTTAATCATTGATGATAGTCCAATTTAGGAAAATGAAAACCAAGATTTCAAAGTCAAGATAACTCTTTTGAGGCAAGGAATATGAATTTCCTTTTTACCTCTGTCTTCGGGTAGCTCCCAGCTTGGACACCACATGATTGTAACATATGGTAAATAGAATTATTCATTTGTTCCTCATTCCGATGCCATTTTGCACTTTTGTGCTTTTGAACTTTTTGGTCCTTTCTGAGTCCCCCTGCATGCCTTTCTTTCTGAATTTTTCTTCAGGCTCCTCTATCCATAGTGTCCTTTTGTGTGAGAGATGTATTTAATTTTTAGCTCATGGATGGAGAAGAACTTTGGCAATTTTGTAATCATATGGTTTAGTACTTTGTTTTGATACATATTTCTTTCTTAGGAGATTTTGACTCTTAATTGCCTTTTGGCTTTCAATTCTTGGCATGGGATCATTTATATATAATATACTGTTTACCCTGCTTCCTTTCCATGGGTCTTTTGTTGTCACCCCCTACGACATTTTTAAATGTGAGATGGATGGAGCCTCAAAATAGTATTCCAGACCTTTTGATACTGAGTTATTTTACAAGGATTAAGTAGGACTTTAATGTGTTCATAGCCATTTAGGAAAACTGCTAAACTAGAAGAAGTTCTTTTAGATTAAATCAATAGTACACAGTATTATGACCAAGGATCTAGAATTCTGATGCTCTCCATGCAACCAAAAGTTTGCTTCTTTTATTGAAATCAATCTAAATCTAACTAAAAACAAATAGAAAAAAAATAAATAAAAAACAAACAACCCAATGAGTTTATTTATGTACAAAACAAAAACAAAAATCCGGAAAAATAAGGTCTGAGAACTAAAACATTAACTGGTAAGTTCTCTTCCAACCCTTGTAAATCTTGCAACTTGTACGTTAAGGGTCCAAGATTTGGTGCAATCTGAAAAGGGCCTACCCATAACTATTGAAACTTCGTGTGTTTCTCATTTTCATCATGTGGGTGATCCCACTTAAGAACCAGATCTCCCATTTCAAATTCATTTTTTCTAGCTTTATGTTTATCAAACCACCATTTCACTACTTCCTGTTGATGCTTAAAACGTTCTTTGGCTCTGGACCTAGACTCTTCCACCTTCAAGAGATTATAGATTCTAATCTGTAGGATTTTGTTATCTGTGCCTCTAGACTCCTGAGCTATTATGGAAGATGGTAGCATAATGTTAGGAGGAAGAATAGCTTATTTTCCATAAACAAGGGTATACGGTGACACACCTAAGGAATTCTTGGGAGTGACCCTATCAGCCCAACGAGCATTCGGTAATGTTAAATGCCAACTTCTCTGGTTTTCTATCACAGTCCTTTTTAAGATCCTAATGAGATTCTTGTTTGTAGATTCTGCCAAACCATTTCCTTGTGGGTAATAGTTCGTAGAATAATGCAACTTGATTCCTCTTTCATGAGCAAATACAGTAAATGTAATAGAAGAAAAATAAGTAGAATTATAAAAAAACTAGGGAAATTGAAACCCCAAACCTAGTCATAATATGATCTTGCAAGAAATCCATGACCGCATCTTCATTCACTTTGCGTAATGGAATGGCCTCGACCCATCTAGTGAAGTAGTCAGTTGCCATGAAAATGTATTTGTGCTGCAAGGAAGAATTTGGTTTTATCTCTCCAATGATATCAATCTCCCATTGATCGAATGGTTCTGTTATCAACAGGCTTCAATGGTCCTACTGCTTTGGCTTGTCTTCCCTGACACCTCTAGCAGATATCACACTTTCTGACATGGGCATGCACATCCTTGAACAGTGTGGGCCAATAGTATCCAGCTTTGAGAATCTTATGGGTTGTTGTATCTCCGGAAAAATGACCTCCAGCAGGCCCATCATGTAACTCTATTATGACCTTCTTTGCATCTTCTTTCTCTAAGCATCTAAGAAGAACTCCATCATAATTCTTTCTGAATAATATTCCATCAACGATCTGATATGAAGTTGATTTAAGGCGCAATGCTCTTCGTTGTTTGGAATTCCAATGTTCTGGCAACAATCCTTCCTCAAGGTAATGAACAAGGTCTCGGTACCAGGAATCTGGAGCTGTGAAAAGAGGACATACATCCATCATATGCAACTCAGCTTCATTGTCCCAATTGTTTTCTTCATTGTTTTTACCTTTAGCCATTAGTTTGCACAGTCCTTGCCCTTTAACTATGGATGTTGGTTTGAATTTGAGGTCATATTCTTGTAAAGTTGTTACCTAGTTTCCTCTTCTTTCTCCTAATTTTTTTTGTACGAAAATAGACCTTACTGTTGGGTGTGGAACTATTACCTTCGTCCGGTTCTTAAGTATGTACGGCCTGAATTGTTTTACCACTTTTAAAATTGCATAAGCTTGTTTATCGATAGTTGGGTAATTCAATTCAGCTCCCTGCAGACCTGTGCTCATAAATGATATGGATACTCATCTCCCCCATCTTCCTTCTATGTAAGCACCACCGCTAATGAATCATCAGATGCGAAAGTGTACAAAATAAAATCCTTTTCAAAATTTGGACTTTTGAGAGATGGTGCATGAGAAATAGATGTCTTTATTTTGCTGAATGCATTCTTCTCTACATCAATCCACTTGAATTGTACACTTTGTTTCACCATTTGCTGCAAAGGTTTAACAATTTGAGCGAAATCTGGTACAAACCTTCGCACAAAATTAATTGTCCCCATGAATGATTGCATACCTTTTTTGTTATGGGGTAAAGGGATCTGTTCTATGGCCTTGATACTTTCTGGGTTTATGGAGATCCCTTTTTTAGAAACAACGTGACCCAGAAGCTTTCCTTCTATAACCTCCAAACACACATTTCCTAGGATTTAGTGAGATCCCATATTTTCGACAACGCTCGAAAATTTTCTTTAGATGGAATGCATGTTCTTCTCTGTTCTTTTAAAATATTGTCACATCGTCGAGATATACTACAACACTACGGCCAATCAAACCGCAGAAAGCTATATCCATAGCCCTCTAGAAAGTAGCTCCAACGTTGATGAGTCCAAAGGGCATTCTTCTGTAAGCAAAAGTTCCCCGCTTTGTTCTGAATGTAGTTTTAATTCTGTCTACTTCAGCTACTAATATTTGATTATAGCCATAGAATCCATCTAGTAATGAAAATAACTCAGAACCTGAAACCATCTGCAATATTTGTTCCATGGGTGGGACTGGATAGTTATCTTTATCCGAAGCACGATTGAGGTTTCTAAAATCTACACATAGCCTAGTTTCTCTAGATTTCTTCCTCATTGGCACCAAATTCGACTCCCATTCTGAATGTCTAACTTTGAATATAATTTTAGCATCCAATAATTTTTTCACTTCACTCTGAATTAAAGGTTCCAGTTTTGGATGCATCTTCCTCAAAGGTTGCTGATAAGGCTTGACACAAGCTCTAATAGGGATGACATGTTGTATAATCTTCGTGTCATATTCTTTAAGCTCTTCATATATCCAGGAAAACACATCTTTGTATTGTTTGAACAAACTAATGAACTTATTTCTTTCACCTAGAGAACAACACTTTCCCAAATTTACATATCTGGGTTTAACTTCATTTCCCAAATTTATTAGCTCGAATTGTAAGGACGAGCTGTGAGTTTTGACATTTGCTGGCCTTCTAAATTTGTTGTCTAGATCAAACATTCACTCTAAGGTCCTAAATCCTTTAGAAATAAAGTTGTCGAATTTTAATTAAGCTTGGTGTTCTTCATCATCAATTATTGCTCCTTTGAAGGTTTCATCATTCATCAAACATTCCAAGATTTGTTGATCATCATCAAAAACTCGTAGATTGGTAATCATGTCTAGAACCGAAGGCCTGAAAAGTAATTCAATAGAACATATGTTATTTGAAGGTACAAGCCTTGTAGTTGAGGTAGCTAACAAGTTAGCTGATGATTCTTTAGTCTAGGAATGGATACAATATTAAATGCATAAGAAATTTTAAGCAAATTCCACACTTCATTCTGGTAAGCTTTTAAATGAGGTGAAATGCAATGGATCTGATTTTGAATTTGCTTTACAATTATTTCAGAATCCCCATACACTTTAATATTTTCTACTTTTAATTCAATTGCTTTTCTTAGTCCCTGAACTAATGATTCATATTCGGATGTATTATTGGTACATTCAAACTCTAATCTACATGAAAGAAAATGTTTATTTTTCTTTGGATCAATCAGGACACAGCCAGCTTCTGATCCTTCCAAAGTTTTAGATCCATCAAAAAAAAGTGTCCAAAAACTATCTACTTCTACTGTACTTGAATAAAAAACTACATCTGAAACTAAGTCTACTATTTTACATTCAAATTCATCAGCACGTGAAAATTGAAGGAGATCGGGCTGTGTGTATGGTGTGCTGCTGGCTCCTTCTGCTTGGTAATTTCCTGGTTCAAGTTCAATAAAGTAATTTCCCAACACGGAATTCACTGGCTCATTCTTACCCTCCAACTGAGTAACATTGTGCTTCATGTGGGGTTCTCTTAATACTTTTATTTGATTAGGACTCCCATTTTGAGGTAACCACAGATGTGACCAATCTGATGCAAAATATCCATTTATCTTTCTTGACCAATCCCGACTCAAAACAAGTCCATAAGCCTCAGGTATGTCTACTACTACAATATCGATGAACTGATATACCTTTTCATTTGAAGATAATCGAATGAAAACATCCTCCATTTCCCCAATTACCTTCATAGTTGTCCTGTCTAACTGAATAACCTGCCAGGTAGATGGTTTAGGTTGTCCATTTATCTTCTTACAAACTGAAAGTGGCATAACATTGACTGATGCCCCTAATTCTACTAAACAATTGTGCACATTATGGTTGAAAATTTTAATAGTTAGGAGAAATGGTGGGGTTTTGTATTTAGACTTACCTGCCACACTTGCTTCACCAATTTATTCTTCTTCAGGTTGGTTGTCGGTGGGAAGCTTTTCCTCTGGTACTTCAAGTGCTTTTAACAATTTTTCTTTCTATTGAGGCACATTACACATTTCAAACAGTGAGATATTTGCCTTAGCCCTTTTAATATCTTCCACAATATTATACTCCATCTTATGTTCTTTGAGATTCTTTTTTACATTATCAATCTTCTCTTCAAGAGGCTTAACAGGCATGTTGATTTTCTTTGTATTTTGACTCGTAATGGTGAATTTGGGTATTTTATCAACTGTGGTGCTCTTTTGAATCTTCTTTACATTCTCTTGAAGTCTCTTAATTTTTGGGAGTATGGAATTGTCTTTATTTAACAAACCTTAACTTCTCATTGTCACATTTGTTTCTGATGTTTCTTCCTATTTCCATGAACCTTCCTCTTCTGAATAAAAAAGTGAGACACAGTCCCATAAAACTAAAGCATCCTCTTCTTGTTTTTCTATGGGTTGATTTTTTTTTCTTCCTACTCATCATCTTCTGTTAGTTTAGAGTCCAATAGCTGATTCATTACTAATGTCATCGAATTTATCCATTGAGAGCAATTTTTTTTCAGAATGAGGCTGCTGATGAAAGGTGCAAAAATTATCCATCCCCACCTCAGTTAAATTTATTGATGCAGGACTGTGTGGAGGAGGTTTATATTGATTGTTGTCCTCTCTCCTTTTATAGTAAGGCTTATAAGCTTTTTGAGCTTCCTTTTCCTTTTCCAAATCTATTATTATGTTGGATAGCTTTTGCATCATCTTCACCATCCCTTCAAAGTCATGTGATTGCTCATCCTTAGGATTAGTCAGTAACAACGCTTTCTTACCAAAAAAAATTTCTCCCGACTGATCAGGATAATCTTCTATGCTCTCTTTTTCAGCTTCTACCCTCTCAGCTTCTTTGTAAGTTTCTGACAATGTAGGTTTGACTGACATCTTGGAAAACATGGCCAATTCAGGCCATAGAGCTGAAGTATAGTATTCACTTAGAAATTTATCAGATGGTTTATCAATTGCAGAAAAATTCTTTAGATAAGTAGCAAACCTTTGAGTGAAACTATGCACTTTTTCCTTTCTTTCTTTCTTTAAAGCGCATAACCCTTTCATTAGAGCTACATGAGTTTTTTGGACTGCATATTTACTTCTAAATATTCTTTCAAATGTATCCCAGTCTGTGATTGAGTTTACAGGTAGAGAAAAATACCATGAGGCTGCTATTCCTTTCAGGGTATGAGGGAACAATATGCATACTACATCTTCATGTTCTCCAGCCCATAGTCCTTCTATAGCCAAGTAAAAGCTTTGCAAATGATCATCTACCGAAAAATTTTCACTTGGGTCAAACTTAGGAAACATTTTCTCAAAATCCTGAGGTAAGTCATGCAGAGGAGGTGTTAGGTTTAATGGTGATCTAGCCCTCCAAGCAAGTGGTGGATTTGGTAGGTTGGGTGGCTGATTTTCATTTACATTAGCCATGATTCTAGGTAGAGAATGAGGTGGTGAATGAACAGGGGTATGAACAGGTGAACAGTAAGGTGTATCTGGGTCCAACTGATTCAAAGGTTGAATAACTTCCTGTAAGGTTGTTTCTACCACTTCTTTAAAATCTCCAACCAACACTATGTCTTCCAATATAGGGCGGTCTTTCTTCCGATATTCTCTTCTGGGTAAGGCAGGAATAATTGGTAATCCTCCAATATTCTTCGCATAAGCCCTAGTAATTCTTCTCAAATCGTCAACTACTTCGTTATCGACATGATACAAAAACTCTTTACCCTTCTCTTCAATAATTGGATGGGGAAATAAACTGCTTTCAGAACTGTCACCGGTGGAATAATCTAGAGAAAATGGGTTCCCTCGGCCAGCCATGCACTGGCGGCCCTCCTTCTAGCGCCAAAAATTGTTGATTCTTGGAAATTCACAGGTAACAACAGTTAGGTATTCTCCCAAGTAAACGTTCCCAACTAGCCTATTACTATTTGGTATGGGGAATCCGTCCAGTTTATGGTCCGGCTACCGTAGGTCAAGTAACAAAATAAAAGGTTTTACTGGTTACGGCCCAGTCCACCGTGTATATTTTTAGTTTTTGGAATTTAGGTATGATATGCAAGTGCCTATCTAAGAATGCAGATTGATAGATAATACGAGGAGCGGTCACAATGTGATGCGCAGGTTCTTACCTCTCATCTTAACTCACTCACATATAAATCACACACAGCAAGAAACTAAAACTAACTATATAACCTATCCCTAGGGAGAAATATTATCATTTATCAATGAGTAATGTATTTCTGCACATGCATTAAGAAAAATCACAGATAGTTGTTACTTATTTCAAAACACATGAACATTAATAGATATATGAACAACGAGATAGCTCATTGTTTATGAAAATCCTTCATTACTCACAGTGGAAAGTTCATGGAATAAACTAGAGCACATTCATAACAAGATCATAGGTTCAAAGAGTTAGAACGATCTCACAGTTAATGGACACAAGCTGAAAACGAAATAGTTCACATTCAACAAATCCATAACACAGCATTTGAAATCTTCCACCAAGATTTCTCCAACAGGAAACTTGTAATTCTTATTGAAAAAGGAAATAGTTCTTCTTAGAACATAATCTCACAAATCTATCTGGGAAAAAGTCCTTCCCACTATCTAACTCTCCTATACTTATACTACAAGCAAAACTCTTGGGTTGCCCCTTGGTGACCTTTGGGCTACCTCCAACCGTTCAAACCCACCCTTTTGTCTCTTTGTGAGTGCTCATGATTTATACAATACGTTACATTTCAAATTAAGTTTTAAGAGCACTTTATAAAAAGGGACCAGCTTGGTAACTGACAAAATTTTCCCAAGCCTGGGCCTCTTCTGCTTTCGATTCTGCTCAGTAATCCATTGGTATTTTTGATATCCTGTTGATCTCAGACCTTCACTCTCTTGTTTTTCTTGAGCAACATCTCTGCTTCTTTATGCTTCAGCTTCTTCTTTCCTTGCTGCCTCCCTTCTGCCTTGTCCTTTAGCCATATCTTCTTTGCAACAGTCATCCTGTCATGAACATATCAGATTTTTAGACCATTTAGCGTTTAACAAAGTAACACAAACTGTATCAATACATGCATTCTGTAAAATGAACTGTAAACAATATTAATGCATGAAAAGATAAGGCAAAGGAAATCCTGCAAACTGGGTCTGAAATCCACTGTCCAACCTAAAATCACAAGCCTGATTAAACAGACTCCCTGTCTCAATCCAGGCCGCATCTGGACCAATTCGAAATCCTTCGATGAAAGCATGAATCATAACAAAGTAACCACCAATCCAAAATCCCAAACTGTGCTCTTCATCTTGGAGAAAAATCGCCATGGAAAAATAGAGTAGAAACACACAAAAAAGGCGGAAAAAACCCTCACTGATGGGAAAAAACACTTAGCATTGGGAGGAAAACTCCTCATCAGTTAACGGAACAACTATATGTTGGATGGTTAGTTCACTAAGCCGCTGCAACAACAAAAACCATATAGACTAAGGGTTCTGAGGCAAAATAAAACGTCGGCGAAATAAAGCACTAAAATCCGTCATCCATGCATCAGAGATCAGAACCACTACCCACTAAAACAATGGAATCAACGAGTAGAAGGAATAACAATAAAGCTTCAACCGAACCATTCATTACACAACTGCAATGGCGTAAAACAATCAGACTACAGCTTCCGATCAAAGTCATAAACCATTATGATAGTGAAGAAACAGAAAATAATGAAAAGCAATAAACCACGGAATCGACAAGGACAAGAACTAATCTGTCGAAACGTTTGCCATTTTCCCTCCAAAACAGTGGAGGCTTATAAGACTAATGCTTTGACAGTGATAACATAAAATCGTCGACAATCCAAAAAACAACAGATAAAGGTGCATCGACGAAAATAAGAAATGTCCATCGAGACATTCATTACTTACCCTCCGCAACGGCGGCTGCGTATAGAACTACCACCCTGATTCAAACTTTAATAAACCTTCGATAGCAAAAAATCATCGAAAACAAATCAAAGTTAAGCATTTAAATAAAACCAAGACTCCACGTAATCGGCGAAAGTAAAACTATCCATCGGTGGCATAGAGAACTAATGCCCCGATTCATTGTTCACTGACTTCCGACAGCGATCATCAGCAAAATAAAAACAAATGTTAAGTACTCAAATAAACCGAAATGTTTTTCAGCCAGACAACAGAAATATTAGTTCACTTCACCGCCGAAACAGCAGCGACAAAGATAACTAAAGCTCCAATTCAACATAAATAGACTTCCGATAGCGATGAAGGAAATCATTCCGCTCAAAAGAGCATCATTTTCAAATCAAAGTGTAAACTCCACAGTCAAAAGCATTGGCAGACAAAAAGCAGTTTTCAAAAAGAAGAAAAATAGTTTGACCTCAATTCAACTTCAAACAATCCAAAATGTAGCAGGGGGGAAAACAAAATTCAGCAATCCAAACACTCCCAGGAAAGATAAAATCAAAAGGAGGGTCCAAAATTTTTCAAAAATTTGGGAAAAATTGTTGCAACTGCAAAACAACTCCAATAGGAATCCTATTGGGACATGTAGTGTGCAAGAAAGGAATTAAAGTAGACTATGCAAAAAGTAAAATCATTCTCGACTTAAAACCACCAGTGAATCCTAAACAAGTAAGAGTATTACTTGGACATATGGGATATTATAGAAAATTCACTCGATACTACTCTGACATGCCTTACCCCTTGGAAGAACTATTAAAAGGAAATCAAGAATACCATTGGACCGACGAATGCGCTGCATCGTTCGACATATTAAAGAAAAAATTAGTCGAAGCACCCATATTGCGGTTTCCAAACTGGTCAATCAAATTCCACGTACATATTGATGCTTTTGGAATAACAATCGACACAATCCTAACTCAACCTTGTGACGATGGAATGGACCATCCAAACGCATACAACAACAGAAAATTAATTAAAGCTGACAGGATCTACTCGACAACTGAAATGGAAGCACTTGGAATGGTATTCACACTCAAGGAATACCAACATTATCTACTAGCTAATCCGTTTTTGTTCTATACATACCACCAAGCACTAAAATACTTGGTTAATAAACCCTTACATCATGAATGAATTTTTCAATGATTGCTACTATTCCAAGAATTTGAGTTTGAAGTCGTAGTTCAACCAGGAAAAACAAATGTTGGAATCGACCACTTGTCGAGAATAGACACAGGTGAAGAATCGACCGGAATCAAAGATGACCTACCAGATGCTCATTTATTCTGAATTGAAGCGATATATTTCTACTTAGCAGAAATTTCATAATTCCTAGAGGAAGGACAAGCTCGAGAGGGAATGAATGAGAAGAAGAAGAAGATCCTAGCGATGAAAGTTGAACCCTACACCATAGTAAATGGATTTCTCTAAAAAAATCGTGTTAGACAATGTCTTACAACGATGTGTTCTTGACCACAAAAGACAAAGTATAATCAATGAAGCACACTACGGTCCAATCGGAGGACACTTTTAGGTTGACACGATAGCAAGGAAAATCCAACAGTCGGGATTATGGTGGCCGACCATACACCGAGATTATTGATAATTTGTGAACAAGTGTGACCGATGCCAAAGACTAGTTCGGCCTCTACCAAGCATGAAAATACCTTTAATATCCATAAATCCAAGCCTAACATTTGAAATTTTGGTGGTTGATTTCATAGGGCCATTTCCGATAGTAGGTAGATGAAAAGGAGCACGATATATCATCACAATGGTCGAATATGTTACCAAGTGAGTAGATGCAAAACCTATTGAAACTTGTTCAAGTGATATAGTCGCTAAGTTTATATATGAGAACATCATTACAAGATTTGGTTGTCCACTGACCTTGATCAACTATCAGGGGTCACATTTTGTAAACAAAACAATCACCACTCTGACAAAAGAATTCATGATTGAGCATCAGAAAAGCACAATGTATCATCCTCAATATAATGGTGCAATTGAATCTTTCAACAAAACATTAACCAAAGGCATCACGAAAATATGTAATACTAAAATAGACGATTGGGACGACAAGAAACCTGTCGTATTATGGGAATACATAACAACATACAAAATTTCGACAGGTCAAACACCATTCTGACTTGTCTATGAAAAAGAAGTAGTTGCGCCCTTACACTTTCATCAACAAACTCCTATGATTACTGACATACTGCATATCGATGTCAAACATGCAATAAAAGAAAGACTAATGCAACTATCCAAACTTGAAGAACACCGATTGATTGCAATACAATACCAAGAAATACAAAAATAACAACAACAAGATTGGCATGATAGAAATATAAAAAAAACTGTCAATTGGAGACCTTGCACTACTATACAATAGTCGAGTAAAAGGGAAACATAAGAAACTACACACCAAGTGGATGGGTCCATACATTGTGGAAGAAATTAACACTGACGTATCAGCTTGACTAAAAAAGTTACAAGGAAATGTATTCCTGAAATTGGTCAATGGGCCCGACTAAAATTATATAAAGCTAAAAAAAAATGGTTTTGTAACTATTAATAGCTAAAAAAAAATTTAAAAATATAAACAAACATCTGGCGACTTGGGGTATTTGGTTGGCCAGGAATAAACTTGTCTTCTCTAGGAAAGAATGTACTCCGGCTATCACGGCTGGGTTGGTTTGTGGGATTGCTATTGCACTTCTAACACACCTGAAGGTTAAAAAATAGAGGGAAGTACTGGCACTTGAGATTGATCGGACTAATCCCTGGGGTTTCTTTGATGGTGCCTCACAAAACAACCTTTGTGGAGGTGGTGCTATTTTAAATTTAGATGAGAATCAATCCTTTGAATTGATTACAGGTTTGGTGGCAGGCAGTAACAATCACGCCGAAATTTTAAGCCTTCAATTACTCCTCATATTTGCAGTTGAGAAGGGGTGTAGAACCATTCAGATTTTCGGTCACACCTTAAATGTGATCAATTGGGTGAAAAGAATTCAAACTTGCAGCGACCTTCTGTTAGGAAACATTTTACTATCTATCTAGGAAGTGATGGAATCCTTTGATCTGATTACATTCATACATGTATACAGGGAGAAAAACTTCTAGGAAGACACTGCATCGAAGGTGGGGCTCCTGCTGGATCCAGGCGTGTGGAAGGTTAAGGAACGGCTAGGTGATGAAGCTTTCGAATACTACCATCGCCCCTTTTTTGATCTGGTGGTGACCTGATGTTTTGTGTGTTTTGATGATGGGGCATATATCTCTTTGGGACTCTGTTTATGTTTACATTTGACAGTTACACTTTGTTTTTTTTGCTGAGACTATATCAGACTTGCTTCTTGCATATATGTTTAGCTACATTTCATGATCACATTTGACAGGATGGGATGATATTTTTTGGTGTGGGCAGGGCCCAGTTTTTTTTGGTAACATTGTATGTCTTTTCTAGAAATCTGATGGATGGATTAGATTGGTTGTCATGGACTTGTTTATCAGTCATGGTTGGTGAATTAGAATATGCACTGCATATCTACAAAATGTAATTTTGTCTCTCTACAGATGATATAAAATTATGCTTTTTTTCCTTGGAAAACAAAAATATAAACAAACACAAGAAATTTTTTGAAAAAAAATCAACATGACAAGAACCTGGATAAATCCTATCAACAAGGCTGAGGCAGAAAGCAGTAAAAGACAAATTGGGAGGCACAATAATCAATATGAGAAGAGCAGGAATGAATAATTCTGACCACCTCTACATGAAACCTATTGACACCATCATGATCAATAAATACACCAACACCAAGAAGAAAAAATGGTCCAATCAAGTCATCATGAACATCAACACCCAGAGCACAAAAGATGACATAGCTAGAAAGAAACCCCAACAACCTGTCTTTCGAATTCAATTCCACTACCAATACCAAAATTAATACCATCACCCACTACGCATTCTCCCACCCAAGGAAATTTTACTATAAATACCACATTGGAAGAGACTTGGATGTTATTCTGTGAAGAAATTGAGCATCAGAACGTCGGAACACCAGAGCCCATCAAACAAACCACTGAACCAGAAAATATGACTGACACAATGGAACCAAATAATTCATCCACAACTACTATATCAACAACAAACAAAATCAGACAATTAGAAAAATCCAACACACCCTTGGAAAGTCGACTACATAATATCCACAACTCTAAAGTGATTAAACAACAATGGAAAAGGGTCTGGAATGAAGTTCGATAATGGGGAACAGAAGCAAGTGGTCGATGGAGGGAGGAAGCACAAAAATTAAGAGCCAACACAATACTTAATTATATGAATGCACCTTTAATGGACAACTTTGTAGGAACACAAGAAGTTATTGTGCAGTTTATCATCGGCCGATTCCATAATGGGAAGTTATATTTCAACACACTGTTGAAATCAATGGCAACCTGACTAGCCAAATCACATGATTATCTAAAAAACGAGACCCCATACTTGTTCGACTAAACCAGGCCTTGCTTAAAGAACTAACCGATACCTCGACAAGGAAGAATTCAAGAGGGTTAGTGGTTAACCAAATCCTATATGGCACACAAAAGATAGCTGTAAAGGTTGTAGCAATGGCCCTCACAAGTACAGGAAGAGGTTCTGACATTTAGCTTAACATGCTCGAGGTGGTACAGAATGTAGTGACAACAAGAAAACTATACCGTTGGGCCAAACACCTAGTTGAGATAATCAAGAATATATTTGTAAAATTCCAAGAGGAGGGTGCCCAAATCTGATTTCCTTCATTAATAATATGGATAGCTATGTGCCATCTTTGTCCAGTTAGAGACACGGAATTCACTACACCAAAAGGACAAATAATGTGGAATTTGAAATCATTCTCCCCAAATGGTTGCCGACTAGGAGCAGAAACAACAAAATTTTGGTTAGACAGTTGATTTCAAGTTCTAAAAATAAAAACATCTAGATGGTGGGTACCCCAGAATGTTTGACGAACTCTACCATCGACTACACATATCCAACTCGTGTTGGACCACACGTCGATCTAGTACTTATAAGGTGTCGCGGGCACAACAAAACAACTTGATTTTTACCCTTCGGTCGAGGAAATTTTTTATGAGCTTTGTTGGGAATCCAAGACAATATTGGATATACACCCCTAGAAAAAAAGAGTCGATAAACCAATGGTTGAACCTTTAACATATGCAAATAAAGAAGAAGATTATGAAATTCGTGTCCACTTAAACAAATTTACACTCCATCCCAACCATAATGGCAATATCAATCCTCTGGGGATCGCATTAAAAACCACAGTGACAACCACAATATCAAATAGAATAGAAAGACAAAAGCACTCAATTAGATACCCCACTGCTAGTGTACACCCTCACAAAGAAAAATATATGTCGAGTGGTCGAAGAATTGTTTAAAGCACGACAAAACATGAAAGTACAACACAAGGAAAGGGGAAATGCAAGCTTATTCTCCAGGAAACAACTGAATATGACAATGTAGAGCTATTTGACAGTGCAATACAAATCTTAGAATATGTTGCCAAACATAAGATCCCAAAGAACAAATAGGAAAATTTATCACAGAGGAGCAGTGACCGGTCCCACTAGAAGAAAGTCAGGTTTTCTACTACACCACCTGCCAGCCTCACACATAGCCCACCACCTTCATCCCTAACCCCATTTATCAAAGAAGAATTTATACCGACTTTGATAATTACCACACCTCTAACCCTAAACCATCTATTTCTACAGAAGCTACCAATGTCAATAAGAGCACACATTCAAAAGGATAATGACCTACAAGAGTTTTTCAACCAAGTTCCATCTCTTCTCCCCGAATGGAAAACAATGATAGTAAAACAACCAGACTTAGTCAAGGAAACACAGAAGTATACCATAGCCATCCACGAATCTCAACCTACTGACCTTCCACAACCATCCATCTCTGAAGCACAAATTGTTGGCTACACTAAAACCATTCTACAAAAAAATCCCGACTCTAAAAGCAATATTGTGGCAAAGAAAAGTTCCTCTTTAACCCCCCTACATGTCAACCATTTCACACCACCACAACACCCCTCTTCTAATGAACCATGCTCTAACAACCCCACTATCGATCCCTCAAATACCGTATTACAACCGTCTTCTAAACCGACTTTGAAAAACACTGTCGAGCAACCTTTACCACATGAGACAATAAGCCTCACCGTCGATCTTCTCTTGCATCCTTTTCCCACTTCACCAACACCACCACCATCACCTATCACTAAATATATTTCAACCAATATTCCATTTTCTCTCGACATTACCAACATCATCTGCCCTATCCTTGCTGTTACAATCCCAACTACCGAGCAAAGCCAAAAAAACAGTAGTAGAGATACATAACCCACCAGAAAAACAAACAGAAAGTGACAAACAAAGTAAAGAGCAGAAAAGAAGAAAAAGGAAACAAAGAAAAGAAAAGAAGAAATAAGAAAAAGAAAAATAGAAACAACAACAACATCTACAACAGTTACAGTAGTGACCACACCTGTTAGTTCATATAGATCAATTCGATCTAGCAATTACATTTGACCCACAGAAAGCTAAAGAAGAAGAACTAGATCTACTGACAAATGCAATTGACCGGGAATATAAACATAAAAGAGTGGAGACCAACAAAGTGACTGAACAACTAAAAACATAGAAAAATGCATTGTTATCCAAGTGTGAGAGCTTAGCACAACAAATTATCACAATTCCAGCAGGGACTGACTTCGACAAACCTCTTGACAAAGCATACCTCATATTTGAGAGCGTTGTGTCGACCCTCCAGGAGAAGTTGAACAAAAGGAGACAAGAGAAGGATGAGGAAACAACTACCCTACTAAGGAATCAATAAACAACATTTACATAAGCACACAACATGTTAGTTGAATATGTTGCAGAATCTGTTGTCACTACAGATGTCTTGTGGAATTGGTACACCTACTACGACCATGCATTTGAAGAAATGAAAAATACATGTGAACTCATCAGTTCACTACAACACCACCAACCAATTACGAGTGAAGCAGTGACCCAAACCATTGATGATCAACTTGTTTTAGAAATCAACAAAATTGAAAAATTGGAGAAGCAAGAACATCAATGGATCAACCAATCCTGAGTTAGCCTCTCCAACATCGACAAAATCATAACACAACTTCAACGACTGCTCTCTACGGTTGAGTAAAAAACACAATTACTAGGGTCTGACATGATTACCATCCTAGACTTGGCTATGCATGAAAAGATGGATATCTTATCGAGTCTCACCACTCTTACAATCGACATACAAAATTCCCTCCAAGCATGGGAAGAATTTCAGCACCAACTATCAGTATCTGTTGAAGCTATTGTAGAAGCATGTGTTCAACAACAATAGTCCACCAGTCATAACAGTCCATAATAAAGAGCAACACAAGTTTTAGCTACTTAGACAGACAAATTTTCATCTCATCATTTCTTCGGGACGAAGAAATATTTTGAAGTGGGGGAGATGTTGGAGGAGCCTAAGTTGGCTAGCTGACTAGGTCCTCTAATCGACTAATTGTAATGTATAACAATAGACTATGTCGACCTCATAGGTCATGTCAGTTAGTTGAACCAATAGTTCGTTATGTAACCTCTTATAAATCATATAAATAGGTTGGAGAACCTTTAAAGAACCGGTTCGATTGGATATACTAAACCCTTTATGTGATCTTGAGTAATATAACACTTATTTTATATCTATCATTGATGATCTCTTATCTATATCATTGCTTGTATAAATCTATATAATATGTATCATTGGTAACTATGCAATCTATTTGATTACAACAGTTTGCTACTTTGAAGAAGTGGAAAGCTTTGGCTAAGAATGAGACAGGAAAAATATTGAAGAGTCTTAGATGCGATAATGGAGGTGAATACTGCAACAAGGACTTTGATAGTTGTTTTTCATGCAATGGGATTCGTATAAGGATGAGTAAGATGACCATGGAGTGTGCAAGGTGTATGATATTGAATGTAGGGTTTCCCTTACAGTTTTGGTAATGTTATGGATACTACTCTTTATTTAATATACAATGGGCCTTCAAGCACTTTGGATGGTGGGATTCTAGAGGAGGCATGGATAGGTAAAAAGGTAAACTACTAATTTATGAGAAATTCTGATTGTGAAGCAGTTGTCAATATTGATAAAGAAAATAGAATAGAGTGTGAGGCTAAATCCGAGAAATGCACCTTTATTGGATACGGGGTTGATGATTTTGGTTATCGCTTATGGGATTATGAAAATCACAGTCATTAGGAGTAGAGATTTAGTATTGAAGGAAAAGGTTAGGTACAAAGATCAACTTCACGGAAAGAAAGAGGAAAAGGAAAACACATAGTACATAGTGCTTGATGAAATCAAAGAAAATGAAGTTCCATAGGTACAAAAAAATCAAGAATAGCAACAGATACCTCAAACTCCCGCAAGTGTAATAATATCTACCAAGTTAAGTAGACCCCCTAAATGATTCTCTCCTTCACTATATTATTTATTGATGGTTGATTATGGTGAACTAGAATGTTATGAAGAGGCAATGCAGGTGGAAACTAGAAAGAAATGGGAGCAAGGCATGAATCAGGAGATGAACCCATTGGTAAGAAACCAGACTTGGGATTTGATTGAGTTTCCTGTAGGTAAAATATCATTGCAGAATAAATGGATTTACTGGTTGAAGGAAGAAGAAGGAGGCAAGAAGCGGTATAATGCTAGACTTGTGGTAAAGGGGTTTGCATAAAAGAAAGATATAGATTTTGATGAAATATTTTCTCTTGTTTTTAAAATGACTTCAATTAGGACTATTTTAAGTCTAATGGCGATAGAATATTTTCATCTTGAACATTTAGATGTGAAAACAACCTTTCTCCATGGGGATTTGGAGGAAGAGATTTATATGCAACAGTCATAGGGGTATAGGGTCAAAGGGAAGGAGAATTTGGTTTGTAGGTTGAATAAGATCTTGTAATTTCTGAAACAAGCTCTAAGGTAGTGGTATTTGAAATTTTATAAGTTTATGACATAACAAGGTTATAGTAGATGTCATTTTGATGACTGTGCTTATTTCAAGAGGCTAGATAATGGAAGGTATATTACCTTGTTATTGTATGTGGATTCCATGCTTGTTGTAGGGTCTAACATGCAGGATATAAATGTGCTCAAAATGAAACTAGCTAAATAATTTGTGATGAAGGATTTGGGTGCTACAAAGAAAATCCTTGGTATGGGAATAACAAGAGACAAGAAAATGCACAAATTGACATTGTCTCGGGGTGAGTACATAGAAAAGGTGTTGGAGAGGATTAGAATGTAGAATGAAAAACTAGTTAGTACACATTTGGAAAACCATTTCAAATTAAGTAAGGAGATGTGTCCCAAGACACAAGAGGATATAGAATACATGTCCAAGGTTCCCTATTCATCGACGGTTTGCAGCTTGATGTATGCCATAGTGTACACAAGACCAAATATTGCACATGCAGTGGGAGTTGTGAGAAGGTATATGAACAATCCAAATAAAGAGCATTGGAGGGCAGTACAGTGGATTCTCGAGTATTTAAGAGGTACCACTTCTCATGCATTATGTTTTGGAGGTTCAAATACTGTACTACAGGGACATGTTGATGTAGATATGGATGGTGATAAAGACATTGGGAGGAGCACCATAAGGTATGTATTTACTATGGGTGGAAGAACAATAATTTGGATTTCGAAACTGCAAAAGGTTGTTACACTTTCAATAACAAAAGCAGAGTATGTTGCAGCTATAGAGGCTAGTAAAGAGATGATTTGGTTGCAGATGTTCATAGAGGAATTGGGTAAGAAGCAAGAGAATAGAAGGATGTACATTGACATCCAAAGTGCCATTCATATTACAAAGAACTCATCCTTCCTTTAGAAGACTAGACATATGCATCTTAAGTACCATTTCATATGATATGTTCTTGAATATATATGAACTGTCGAAATTGGAAAAGATACACACTAGCCAGAATCCTACAGACATGTTGACAAAGGTAGTAACCAAAGAGAAACTGATATCCTGCTTGGTTTCAGTTGGCATTCAAGCATGAAGGTGAAGATGAGATATTTTCTAGATCCAAGGTTTATAGCATAGTCCAACAAGTGTAGTGGTTGTGGAGTTGTTGTGATCATCCTCCAAGTGGAAGATTGTTGGTTGTGGAGCCCAATATTCCTGATTCAGATATTGTTCTTCAGTCATGTTTGGATCCCAGTACCATGACGGTGGGGGGTGTAGGGGGAATTCCCCCACCCCACTATAGTTTCCATGGGGGGTCCATAGGGGCAGGGATTAATTTGGGGTCCCTCTTTTCCATGAGGGGTTCACTAGTGAGGAAATATCATATCATGCCCATTCATGTTAGGGGTTTGAATACTCTTAAAAACATAAAAAAAATATATAGCTTCTTCTTCATATATTTGGAGGTCACCCGCAGAGATCTATCTTGCCACCAATTCCTCCTATAACTCATACAAGGTTGTGCCTTATCGAATTCCTAATTGAATCCTCTCGGTGACCTATTCCTAAAGAACAAGCATGAACTACGAAAGGTTTTGGTTTGGACTTCAAATAGCCATGTTCCCCTAGCATGGATTATAGGCGTCGATTGGAGCCCCAATTACTGATTTTTTTTAATATTAGCTTTTAGCTTGTTATATATAGGGAGAGAGAGAGTATGTGTGTACATGTCAAATATACCATTTTTTATATTTCTTTTATGATATTGTTTTTAAAATATTTAATATTTATGTTGAATAGAATTTTATGTAATGTTAAGTAAAGTTAAATTTAGAAAGTAATCAATTGTATACAAGATAGTCAATTAAGATGGAGGAAAGTTAGCACAATGGATAAGAAATAAAAAAAATTATTACATTTTCCCATGAATCAATACTATTTATTTGTTGTAGTTTGCTCTTAGGGAAAATCAAGTGTTTCTTCACATCTTGTCTCAATAAATAAAATACAATGAAATGTACAAAATTCCATCCATGGAATGGTTTTGATTTTACTTTTTTATAGAGTTTAATGATTAATATTATAGAAAGCCTTAGCTCTATGTGGCTATATTTGTATTTACATTATACAAAATTGGTAGATTGGAAAGCTATGGTGTGAAACATATTCAAATTCTCTTCTTTTCTAAGCATTGCACTGATTATTGGACTATCGGTCTTTTACATTCTTTGTTACATTGATATCTTGACTGGGTTTCTTTTTATGCATTTTTCCTTCCCATTACTATTTTTTCGGGTTTTCACTATCCAACACTCCAAATTGATCAGTTTCCCCTACAATAGATGGGATCATTATTATCATTATACTATAATTTTATTTAACGTCTTGTTTTCTTATACTAAGATGCGTTAAGGATTTTGTTTGTTACAACTTGATAATATGATATAAAGAGGGTGTTAAAAATGGGTTGATAAAAATGGATACCTACAATATATAATGAAACTAGGGGTTTTATTAATTGGAAAGGTATATTGAGAGGGGGGTTCAACAACTTTTTTAGGAGACATTTTCCAATATTTACTTAACTTAGAGATATTATTTAATATCCTATGAACGGTCGTGTTGTGGAACAAGTTCATTGAGTGACCCCCTGTCACGTCCCCAAGCCTCCGACCGGCAAAGAGGATGCGACCCCATGGCATTAACCATCTGGTCTAAGAGCCCCATGAACATGTGCTTGCACAAAAGTTGCTGAAACAGAATGCTTAAACAAAAACCTTGAACTAATTTATGCACACCTGAATGTTTATCATACACAAATGCAATTATTCAACATACACATCTACAGTTATGTATCTTGCACAGCGGAATTAACGTGCATTCATTCAACATGTTCATTTCATATCATTAACAGTCAACATGGTTGCAGAAGTAAAAATGGACAAGATCACTTATCTTATGAAGAATTCGTTCCGCAACCAGCTACGTCGCTACAACGTTCCACCCAACCATAGGCCAACATGCTCCTTAATCTCTCAACAGCGCTACCACCCCCGATCTGGGCATGATTCTCCAAGGAATAAGGGAACTAGCAAGTTGACACATAGCCAAGTATACACAAACATAGCCAAGCCAACACAGTTGGGTTTATCAGGCCATCCAAGAGTTGGGAAAGGCTAAATGCTAAGCTGGTGAGCCCATTACAGAGCTAGGAACACCTACACTAGAACTAGCATGGCTTCTAGGACACCCACACACACCCAACACAAGGAATCAGTCCCTTCTCTGCTACACAGTCCCTCAGGCCCTGCATTCCCTTCCAGTGTTATTTCGGGGTTGTGGAGAAGAAAGCCAGCCCTCTAGCTCTGTCTGTGTGGTTTCCAGCCACCAGGTTTATCAAGCAAAACTAAGCCCCCATCCCTTCTCCCAACGCAGTCCGAAGACCAACCATTACACACATGCAATTAAATCAGCTGATACATCTTAATAGGGAAAATGGCTCCCAAGAAATTACACAGTCCCAAATGTATCAGTGAACGTGGGGAAAACTACAGTCCAAAACGTGAACAATGAGCACAGCTCACAACATGGGAAAAACAACAGCCCATTTTACACAATCAAATCCGTTGGGGAAGATTTACACAGACCACAATGGAGAAGAGATTATAGTTTCCCCAGCTTGCTGCGTGAGTAAACAACAATGTAAAACACAGAGTATGAGAGAATATTACACCCAATTCCAAATGCGGGTCCAGAGCACCACCCCATTTCCTTGCTGGGGAATACTGTGACTGACAGTGGAAACGACTCCTCACTCCTGGCTGCGTGAGACCAAAACAGGGAAGAAACCTGTGCGTGGAAACAACCAGACTTCTGTGAGGCACAAACAGACAATGGATAGACACGAGTAGGGAGTGCGTGAGCGTGAGCAACTTTCGCTCCTGTGGGAGGATGAGCAACAAATCGTGAGGAACAAACAGACAGTCGCTAGGTCCCCCTGTAGTGGAGGGTGCATGAGCATTTTTTTGGCACAGTCGTGGGGAGAATGGTATCCTTCCTGGGTGACGGCGGTAATTTTTTTTCCTTGCCATAGTGAAGTCAACATTGGGTGTAGTGTGTGTGTAGGTGAGGACTGACAGTCCTGCCACCCCACTCCCAAAGATAATAACTGCCTCAACCACCAGCAACCATTCTTCAATGAAAGTGGTTGGGTAAGACAATGGAAGATGACACATGGGGTTTTCTCTCCTTGGCCAAGGTTGACATTTTCCCCACCCTTATCCTTGTGAAAATCATGCCCCTTTCTCATTTTAGTTGCCGCAATCGTAGCTGGTCAGGTTCATTTTAATTATGGATGCATATTTACATGATGATAAACTTAAAACGTATACCGCATGCCCCGATATACAATCGGTGACAAATTTAAATCCAAAACATAGCATAACCGATCAATGGTGGGGCCTTGGCCTTTAGCTCCACACCATGATCATTACAATACATACATCATATGCATCTAGTGCAACGGGGTCAAAACCGGGGTGTTACATTCCCCTCCCCCTTCAATAGCACTATCCTCAGTGCTTACAAAATTGAAAAAGATGCTACAGTGGTATCGCCTTAGTGTTCCGCAAAATTGAACAAAAATGGATGTGCCAATCGCATGGCATCCTCCAGCTCCCATGTAGCCTCTTCAAGTCCGTAGTGCTCCCATTGCACCTTTACCTGACCTATGGCTCAGTTTCGGAGCATTGTGACCTTCCTGTCAAGGATGCGCATTGGCTCGATTAGGAACTCTCCCTCGGGTTCCACCTGAATCACATCCCAATTTATCACATGGTTAGGATCATGTACATATCTCTTAAGCAAAGAAACATGAAAAACATTATGAGCTCTAGTGCTAGCAGGAAATGCAAGTCTATATGCAACTGGCCCTATTCTTTCAAGCACTTCAAATGGCCCACAGTATCTCGGTGACTGCTTGGCACAACTTCCAAGCTTCAAGGAACTCTTCCTTGCCCTCACTCTGAGGTAAACATGATCCCCAACACTGAACTCCCTGTTCACCCTATACTTATCTGCATAACTTTTATGTCTGTCCTGTGCTACTTTCAGCTTCTGCCTGATCTTTACAACCTCTTGCTCCATTTCCTTGAGCAATTCTGACCCAAGCACAATCCTGTTCACTGGATTATCCCAAGTCACTGGTGTCCTACACCTTCTTCCATACAAAGCTTCATACGGACTCATCCCCAAGGATTCATGCGGTCCATTGTTATAAGCAAACTCTACCAAGTGTAAGTAAGCTTCCCACTTGGTTGGTTTGTCCATTACGTACATGCGAAGCAGATCTTCGAGCACCTAATTAACTCTCTATGTCTGACCATATTTCTGAGGATGGTATGCAGTGCTGAAGTTCAGCTTTGTACCCAAATCTGCAAACAACCCCTTCCAAAAGTTGGAAGTGAACTTGACATCTCTGTCATAGACTATTGCCTTAGGCAATCCATGCAATTTGAATATCTCCTTCATGAAGATCTTTGCAATGTTGCCAGTCTCATACATAGACTTAACCGGTATAAAATGTGCTGCCTTTGTCAACTTGTCTACCACAACCATGATGGAATCATGTTGTCTCCAAGTCATTGGCAATCCTGTAATAAAATCCATGGAAATAACTTCCCATTTCCATTCTGCAACTGGCAAAGGCTGCAACAAACCTGCAGGGTGTTGATGCTCAACCTTTACCTGTTGACATTTCATACACCTCGAAATGTATTCAGCCATGTCCTTTTTCATACCTGGCCAAAAGTACTGCTTTCTAGCTGTAGAAATTGTCTTATGATACCCTGGGTGACCAGAATACAGAGCTTGATGGATTTCATCCATAACAACTCTCCTCAAATTTGCTACATTTGGAATATAAATTCTACCTTTATAAGTGAGAATTTCATCTTCTTCCAATTTATATCCCTCATACCTCTTCTCAATACTTTGCTGCTACAACTTGTCTTTTACCTGCTCATACAATTCATCTCCAGCAACATGACTAACAATCTGCTGCCTCAAATCCGATTGGCACATACTAAGAGATGCCACATGCATTTCCTGCACCTTTCTGCTGAGTGCATCAGCTACCTTATTTTCTTTTCCCTTTATGTGATTGATTTCAAAATCAAACTCACATAAAAACTCCAGCCATCTTGCTTGCCTAGCATTCAGAGTAGGCTGATCAAATAGATATTTCAAACCACAATGGTCTGTTCTGAGCTCAAAACTCCTTCCCATCAAGTAATGTCTCCACATCTCGAGGGCATGTACTATGGCTACAAGCTCTAGATCATGAGTGGCATAGTTCATCTCATGCTCCTTCAGCTTTCTTGACTCATAACATATCACGTGGTTGTCCTACATAAGGACTCCTCCAAGCCCTTGTCCACATGCATCGGTACATACCACAAAATATTTCTCTGGATCTCGAACCTTCAATACCGGTGCAATGGTGAGAAGACTCTTCAGCCTCTGGAAGCTTTCTTCACACCTTGATGTCCATTCGAACTTCATCCCCTTCTATTGCAAAGAAGTGATGGCATGTGCAACTCTGGAGAATCCCTCAATGAATCTCCTGTAGTGTCCTGCAAGTCCCATGAAAGATCTTACATCTGTCACATTTCTTGGAGTAGGCTAATTCATAATGGTTTCAATCTTTTCAGGGTCCACGGATATACCCTCCTCCGAGATAATGTGACCCAAATACTGAATTCTATCTCTATAGAAGTCACACTTGCTTAGTTTTGCATACAACTGATGCTCCCTGAGCAATTTCAATGTCAATCTCAAATGTTCTTCATGCTCTTCCTCATTCTTAGAATAAACAAGAATGTCATCAAGGAAAACGAGAACAAACTTGTCCAAATACCTGCTGAAGACACTATTCATAAGGCACATAAATGTAGCTGGTGCATTTGTGAGACCAAATGGTACCACTACAAACTCATAATGCCCATACCTTGTCCTGAAGACGGTCTTATGAATGTCTTCATCCTTGATTCTCACCTGATGGTAACCGGACCTCAAGTCAATCTTGGAAAATACCTTTGCTCCTCTCATTTGATCAAAGAGGTCATCAATCCTAGGCAAATGATATTTATTCTTCACAGTAACCTTGTTCAACTGTCTGTAATCAATACACAACCTGAGTGTACCATCTTTCTTCTTTACAAACAAAACCGGTGCTCCCCAAGGAGACACACTCGGTCGGATATACTTCTTTTCCAACAACTCTTGCAGTTGCATCTTCAACTCTAGCATCTCCGGTGTACTCATCCTGTAGGGTGCCTTGGACACTGGTGCCGCTCCTGGCACAAGTTCAATTGTGAAATCAATGTCCCTCTTTGGACGAAGACCTGGAATCTCATCAGAAAACACATCCCTGAATTCTTGTAACACCTGATATTCCTCCAACCTAGGAGTTTCATCTCTCGTTTCATCCAAAATCTGAGCTGTATACAACTGGCAACCCTTCCTACAGAACTTCTTTAACTGCATTGCTGAAACCTGCCGTACTGAAATCACCTTTGGAATACCTTTCACGACTACAAGGTTCCCTTCTTCATTCATGCATTCAAAAGTCTTATTGTAACAATCAAGCTTCACTCGGTGAGCTTCTAACCAATCCATTCCAATGAGAACATCATAGGAACCAAGCGGTAGAACATTCAGATCTACACAAGTGACCAATCCATTCATGACCAATGGACATTTCTCTACCACTTCACTGACCTTCCTCTTAGTTCCAGTGGCTAGCTGGACTAACCAAGACTTGCTATGCTTTACTTTCTTAAAAGCACAAATCTCCACTAATCTAGGAGTAATGTAACTGTGCGTAGAACCAGGGTCAATCAAAATAGAAACAGATTGCTCAACAATATTACCTGCTACTTCAACCACCGCTGACTGGTGATCTTCTTGACAGTCCTCTAGTGCTGCATAGATCCTAGGAACTGCCCTTGCTACTTGACCCACTGTTTTCGCTTCTTGAATGTTATAAGCTGGTCTTGCACTCTCATTCTCGAGTGGACAATTTCTACGCATGTGGGGTCCTCCACATTTCCAACATTGGAGTGGCCCTCTATTCTATTGTGGATCCTTAGGCTTTTCTCTGGTCACTCCAACTGGCTTACTCACAGCTTGGGATGGCTGCTTCTACTGGTTCCTGAAGTTAGAAGGTTTGAAACCTTTCTTCCTTTGGTCAAACTTCTCGTTCTTCTTGTCCTTCCATGCCTTATGGTAATCTGGCTTACCTTTGCTTTGCTCATAGCAATACTTAGCCTTCCTTATTACTTCTTCAAGAGTTATAGGTTCATAAAACTCAATTCTGTCTTTGTACGACTGAGGTAATCCACTCAGAAAACGCTGGACCTTCACTTTTTCATCTCGGATGTACCGGACATACCTCAACAGCTCCAAAAACTTATTTGCATATTCCTCCATGGTCTGCTGTCCCAATCTCAGCTCATGGAACTCTTTAATCTTGTCATCATAATACCTGTCAGAGAGGTATTTCTACTTGAAATACTTCTTGAACTGCTTCCACTTAAGTCTCCTTTCGTTGATCCTCTTTACTTGCTTGAAGTGTTCCCACCAAATGGATGCTCTTCCATTCAGATTGAATATGGCAACTCTTTCCTTCATGTTTCCTGAATAGTCATGCACTTGAAAGTAATTCTTTATCCCAAGAAGCCAAACTTCAGCCTGTTGTCCTGTCTTTACCTCACCATCAAATGTAGGAGGTTTAGCTTTCTTAAATTCGTCCTGAGAGCGATCCCTATGCTGTCTCTTTCTTTTTCTTTTATGAGAAGAAGAGCTTGAATCCCCGCTGGATTCTTCAGAATCAGATGATCCACTAGAAGTCCTTCTCCTTCTCCTAGTATTGTTATTAATGCCTTCTGGTCTTGTTGTGCCTCGTCCAGAGTCTATCTTTCTATGCAAGTCAGTCAAACTCTGCAACATTGCAGCATTCAACTGATGCTGCTCTTCCTGGGCTTTGATTAAGCTTCTCATGGTGGCTGCAACATCTGACGGTGTCTCTTGGAATCTCCTTCCATTAGACTCAATGTCATCATTTCTATTACGGACATTTTCTCCCATGGCATCTTCTGCTCGCTCATGCGAATCCCGAGCATCATACCCATCATGGGTTCTCATACTGAACCACCACTTACTTGTCAAACTGCACTACCTGGAATACTTCCCTAGAAGGTGACTATGACTCTGCAAACGTGTTAGTAACACAACCATTAGATGCATAACATATAAATCAGAATCACTTACCTTCTCTTGGAAAAATCATAAACTACAAATTTTCCCAATCATAGGATTTCTTCATCAAAGAATGTCTATCTTTTCTGCTACTTTCTCATTTTTCAGCCCTGGAAAATTCACTGAATAATAGTCACAATCTGCTAGGGAAATCCTACTGAAAACTCAGAATTTCCTTCTTGTAAAATCAGATCTTATTTCAACTATGTAATTGGATCTCATTTCCACTATATCTCCCACAGAATCGGCTCCCAATTCCTCTAATTCTTCTGCAGAATCGGCTCCCAATTCCTCTAATTCTTCCGCAGAATCGGATCTTGAAACCACTAATTGTTCCGACGTTTCGGCGGTCTCTCTCGTCGGAAGACTTAATGCTTTGGCTTCTACAATGGCGACTCACGAACCACTTTCCTCTTTTGATCGACGTTGGCAGTCTTTCTCGTCGGAAGACTTAGTGCTTTCGCTTCCGCAACGGAGGCTCACGAAACACTTTCTTCTTTCGATCGGCATCGGCAGTATTTCTCGTCGGAATATTTAGTGCTTTCGCTTCCGCAATGGCAGCTCACGAAACACTTTCTTCTTCCGATCGACATCGGCAGTATTTCTCGTCGAAAGACTTAGTGCTTTCGCTTCCGCAACGGCAGCTCACGAAACACTTTCTTCTTCCGATCGACGTCGGTAGTCTTTTTCTTTAGAAGACTTAGTGCTTTCGCTTCTGCAACGGCGGCTCACGAAACACTTTGTTCTTCCGATTTCGGCCTTAGAGAAATTTTTAACTTCCAGCGTCGGCGCTCTTTCCACATCAGAAGCTCTAGTGACTTTGGCTTCCGCAACGGCGGCACGCCAAACACTAACTTCTTCCGATTGGCACTTGCTTAGAACAATTTTAAACTTTTCGGCGTCGGCGGCCTTTCTAGTCGAAAGCCTTAGTGCTTTTGGCTTCCGCAACAGCGAAAGTCCCTTTCGCTAATTGTTCCGATGAGAAACACTTGGACAAAAATTTTCGGTTCTCTTCAACTGTTTCGTCGGGCATGCTTCCGCTACGTCGGAAGTCCTTCCGCCTAGCTCATCCGCAACGGTGGAAGTCTTTCCTGTTAGTGGCCAGACCGCTCAACACTTAGACGAATTTCTCAAATTTTCCCTCCAAACATCCTCCGTCGGCCGTGCTTCTGCTACAACGGAAGTCTCTTCCACTAACCCTTCCGCTACGTCGGAAGTTTGAACCACTAAGTGTTCTGACTGTCAACACTTAGGCAAATTTTTAGGAGTTTGCTGCCATCAATTTTTTTATCCTTGCTGGGCAGAAAGCAATCCAGCTTCTGTCACTGCCTCTTGGTGGTCCATTCATGCCCATGCTGCAACATGGGATCTGATACCATACTGTCATGTCCCCAAGCCTCCGACCGGCAAAGAGGACGCGAACCCATGGCGTTAACCATCCGGGCTAAGAGCCCCATGAATATGTGCTTGCACAAAAGTTGCTGAAACATAATGCTTAAACAAAAACCTTGAACTAATTTATGCACACCTGAATGTTTATCATACACAAATGCAATTATTCAACATACATAGCTACAGTTATGTATCTTGCACAACGGAATTAACGTGCATTCGTTCAACATGTTCATTTCATATCATTAAGAGTCAACATGGTTGCAGAAGTAAAAATGGACAAGATCACTTATCTTATGAAGAAGTCATTCCGCAACCAGCTACGTCGCTGCAACGTTCCACCCAACCATAGGCCAGCGTGCTCCTTAATCTCTCAGCAGCGCTGCCACCCCCGAGCTGGGCATGATTCTCCAAGGAATAAGGGAATTAGCAGGCTGACACATAGCCAAGTATACACAAACATAGCCAAGCCAACACAATTGGGTTTATCAGTCCATCCAGGAGTTGGGAAAGGATAAATGCTAAGCTGGTGAGCCCATTACAGAGCTAGGAACACCTACACCAGAACTAGCCTGGCTTCTAGGACACCCACACACACCCAACACAAGGAATCAGTCCCTTCTCTGCTACACAGTCCCTTAGGCTCTGCATTCCCTTCCAGTGATATTCCGGGTTTGTGGAGAAGAAAGCTAGCCCTCTAGCTCTGTCTGTGTGGTTTCCAGCCACCAGGTTTATCAAGCAAAACTAAGCCCCCATCCTGCTCCCAACATAGTCCGAAGACCAACCATTGCACACATGCAATTAAATCAGCTGATACAGCTTAACAGGGAAAATGGCTCCCAAGCAATTACACAATCCCAAACGTATCAGTGAACGTGGGGAAAACCACAGTCCAAAACATGAACAATGAGCACAACTCACAACATGGGAAAAACAACAGCCCATTTTACACAATCGAATCCGCTGGGGAAGATTTACACAGACCACAATGGAGAAGAGATTACAGTTTCCCCAGCTTGCTACGTGAGTAAACAACAACATAAAACATAGAGTATGAGAGAATATTACACCCAATTCCAAATGCGGGTCCAGAGCACCACCCGATTTCCTCGCTGGGGAACACTGTGACTGACAATGGAAACGACTCCTCACTCCTGGCTACGTGAGACCAAAACAGGGAAGAAACTTGTGCATGGAAACAACTAGACTTTCGTGAGGCATGAACAGACAATGGATAGACGTGAGTAGGGAGTGCGTGAGCATCAGCAACTTCCGCTCCTGTGGGAGGATGAGCAGCAAATCGTGAGGAACAAATAGACAGTCGCGAGGTCCCCCTGTAGTGGAGGGTGCGTGAACGCTTTTTTGGCACAGTCGTGGGGAGAATGGTATCCTTCCTGGGTGAGGGTGGTGGTTTTTTTTCCTTGCCATAGTGAATTCGACAGTGGGTGGAGTGTGCGTGTGGGTGAGGACTGACAATCCTGCCACCCCACTCCCAAAGATAATAACTGCCTCAACCACCAGCAACCATTCTTCAATGAAAGTGGTTGGGTAAGACAAGGAAAGATGACACATGGGTTTTTCTCTCCTTGGACAAGGTTGACATTTTCCCCACCCTTATCCTTGTGAAAATCATGCCCCTTTCTCATTTTAGTTGCCGCGATCGTAGCTAGTCGGGTTCATTTTAATTATGGATGCATATTTACATGATGTTAAACTTAAAACGTATGCCGCATGCCCCGATATACAATTGGTGACAAATTTAAATCCAAAACATAGCATAACTGATCAATGGTGGGGCCTTGGCCTTTAGCTCCACACCATGATCATTACAATACATACATCATATGCATCTAGTGCAACGGGGTCAAAACCGGGGTGTTACACCCCCTTGTGCTCCTGGCGGGGTTTGAGGGACACACACCCATAGCGAAACTTTAGGAAAAATTGCCTTCTAAAATTTTGTAATTTCATAGTCATGACTTGGTCAATAATGGGTGATTAACGGGCCCACGGTTTTTGGAATCCTGTCGTATTTTCCCATGGCATTCCAATTATTAAAGGAAGGCATTGTATAATGGTTATGTATTGTATTGCAGCATTGTGGAAAGCGATCTCTATGATTGTGTGAGAGAGACTGTGATAGAGTGAAGAGGAAGTGCGACAGGTGTGTTGTAGGTTGTATCCCTTCGTTTTGTTGGACGATATAATAATAAAAGGACTAGCAATTTCTATGTGGATGTAACACATCTTGGGTGAACCACGTTATATTGGTGTCTCTCTTGTAATGTGTTAATGTGTTTTATATTTGCATCGTGTTTATTGTTATTGCTTCGTGATCCGATTTTATAACAGAAAAGGTTATAAATATGAAGCTTGGCATTATATGTATGTGTTAAAAAATATAAAACAAAACTTTAAAATTGTTTCTTCTAGTCTTGTTTGATCATAATGTTGGGTTATAAGTTCACTGGATTTAATTTAAGTAAAAATCAACCTTTTTATTCCTATGTTGCTCACGTTGATGAACTAAGCAAATTATGGCATGAGATATTAGTTTGCTTGAATTGTGGAAAAATGCACATGGTGTCTAAAATGGTACATGGATTACCGCCAATTTCTTCCCCTAAAGGTGTTTGTGAAGGTTGTATACTTGGTAAACATCATAAGGAAATGTTTGATAAAGGTAAAGCTTGGTGTGTTAATGAACAATTGCAGCTAATTCATAGTGATATTTGTGGTCCTCTTAAAACTCCTTCTTTGTCTCATGCAGTATATTTTCTTGCTTTTATTGATGATTATAGTCGTAAATCTTGGTTTTATTTTTTGAAACATAAAAGTGAAACCTTTTGTATTTTAAAAAAATTTAAACCCATGTTTGAAAATGAATCTAGCAAAAATAGTATGACTTTGAGCACTAATAATGGGGGGGATTCATTAAAATCGAATTCAATCATATATTTATCTAAGCATGGTATTCAACATCAAATGCATGATTCCTTATACACCTCAATCAAATGGGGTGGCTAAAAGGAAAAATAGAACTTTGGTTGAAATGGCTAGATGTATACTTTATTCTAAAGGATTAAATAAATGTTTTTGGGTTGATGCTATTTGTTGTGCTAACTATATCTTGAATAGAGTTCTTACTAAAGTAATTTTGCAAGTTAGTCTTGGAGAAAATTGGAATGGAAGAAAACATGATATTAGTAACTTTAAGGTTTTTGGTAGTGAATGTTGGTCTCATATCTTGGATGAAAAACAGAAAAAGTTAGAACCCAAGTCTCACAAATGCATTTTCATTAGTTATTGTGAGGATTCTAAAGCGTACAAGTTGTTTGATCCATCTACCCAAGGTGTAATTATTAGGAAATGTGTTCACTTATATGAGGTCTCTCCTCCTCCTGGACCTTATTTAACCTCATGCTACATTGAACTTTCCTTGACCTTTTGTTACCTCTATCTTTGTTACTCCTTCCTCTCCTTTTATGCCTATTATTGATCTTAGTTAACCCTCTTTTTCAAGTGGTCTTCCTGAATGTTCATAATATACTAGTATGAGTCCTACCATTGTTTCTATTCCTATTTGGGCTCGAAAAACTCTTGAATCTATAGGTTCTAATATTGGTCTTCCTTTCAATACTCATCGAACTATATTTGACTTTGCTATTATGTCTAAATTGTTGGCCTCAAATGATCCCTCTACCTATGCTCAAGCCAAATATAATCTTGAATGGGAGAAATCCATTCAAACTAAGTATGACTCGTTAATGAAGAACAAGATTTGGACTCTTGTTCCCCTTCCTCCTAGAAAGAATTTAGTTAGATTTAAGTGGATATATAAAGCAAAGCTTATTGTAGACGGATATATTGAAAAAAAATATGGGTAGCAAAAGGATTCTCTCAATGATAAGGTATAAATTATACTGAAACATTTGCTCCAGTTGCTAAAATGAACACACTAAGAACTATTCTTTCACTTGCTACATTGTATCAATGGGAAATACACCAAATGGATGTCGAGGGTGAATTTTTGAATGATGATCTTAGCGAATACATTTATACGCTACTTTTATCACGGAAATGTTGCACACATGTGACATTTTCACAATTTGCATAGTAAAGCGTCATCAACATATAGCATGCATCCAACCAAAGACTTCCTCACCAGATCCAAGAAGCAACATGAGTCCAGAACTGGCCAGGAAAAATTCAGAAAGTACACCCAAGCAACTTCATAATTGTTAATACATGCTAGAACACGCATCATTAGTACAACATCTGCGCTACAATACTGATATTTCTTCGATACCCGTACGATTGACAGAAACAGTGGGATCTCAGCCACCAGTAGAGCATTAAAGGCTCATAAAAGCTCCATTACCTCTAAAGAATTTGAATTTGGGTCCTCACACACTTGTTTTCCTTAAATGGCCTCCTTTGTGTCCTTGGGATCTAGATCATGAGATCAAAGGGTTCACATTGGATCTAATTATTTATTAGCCACCTCTTAGCCTATAAAAGGAAACCACGAGCATGCTTATTGGAAGAATAAATTAGAGAAAGGTTATGCTCCTGGAATTGTGCTTTATCTCCCTCATAGCTCACCTCTTCCCTCTTGTTCAAAATTCACCAAGCTCCCTTTCCATCTACCTTCAAGGGGTAAGAAGCTCTTCTCACTAGTTCTTTTATCCATTTGGCATCTAGTGTCGACAAGAAAGACCTTCCTTAGAGAGATAGGTTTCCTTCTTTTGGAGCTCACATCTCCAAGGTGTTGTACATGCTTGACCATTGGGAAATATACAAGTGGTTTGTCACCTATTGGTTGTTGGAGTGAGTAACTTGCATTCCTCTCCCTTGTGTTTTGTTTATTTGTTTTTTTTTCCTTTGTTTCTAGGTGAATTCACTAACAACCATTTGCAGGATCACTTGGATCACTCTCCCACCACAAAAGGGCACTTAAAATTGAAGCCTTGCAGCAACCTACAAGGCTTTTCCCCTCACCAAGTGGGAATGATCCACTCTTGTGCAATCCTTTTCACAATAATATTTATGACGACTCCACTATCTTTTTATTCATTTCTCTTAATCTAGGTTGTTATTTGTTAAGTGGTTAATTTCCGGTATTTGCTACTTCACATGTGTTGGGAAAATATATGCTATATTAATTCGACATTAAATTGTAAGCCAATGAGTCATAGATTTAAAGGTTCATACATTGTATATACAAATTGAACCTAGACTAACATAATCTAAATGTTAGAAACACACTATAAACTAAAAAAATGAATTTAATTGAAAATAAATAAATTAAAACCTTAAGTTGAAACCCATTAAAAAAAGACATATCTCATAAATTAGGCTTTTAACTTTTCATTGGTAATCAAAACTATGAAAAAAATTAAATACAAAACTAAAATACATAAATAAACCTAAACCAAAAAGAACAAATAAAACAAAAGTAAAAAAAATCCAAAACTTGAAATGTTCCTATACTCAAAATCCATTTCTCACACACATTTAATACTTGTAATAGCACAACTACTTAAATAATAATAATGTGACAAAATTCAAAATATACAAAAATAAAATATGGCAATATATAAAACAAATACAAAGAAAAAAAAGACACCTGTGGAGCCCTTACCAGCCAAATTTATATCAAAGATGGGTTATAACTTATAAGTTACTCCTGCTACAATTTCATTAATGTGCAAATTTGAAGACAAATCAACTTACAAAGGATTCAATGAACACAACGGTGTTGTGGAATTGTCAATACATTTATATATATCCCTTAATAGTCTTAATTGAATTACAATAGTCCTCATAATGATCATTACTAAAAGTCCATCCGATCCAAATCGCGCCAGGTAGGTAGACAGAAAGATGCGATCTACGAGGAATTTCCTTCCCAAGTTTCACAACAGTTGGTTTAAAAAATAACATGGAATCCATTTAATTTAGTTCACATAACTAATAATAGGAATTTAATTCTCATGCTACAAGTTTGCTCTTTTTTTTATCAATGGAAAGATTCACGGGAAACTCAGCAATACTTCCCCACATTAGTGGATGGTAGAGGTGGTAAACTGTCGGTCATCCTAGCATAAGGCCTAACCCCAGAGGATTCAAGGCTCGAACCCGTGACCTCCCCCGAACCAAGAGAATGTACACACATCTTACCAATTGAGCTAACCCTTGGAGCTTGCCACAAGTTCGCTCTTATAATTACATTCATGAAGTCTCAAACTAATGGTGCTAAATATGCGTTAACACTAAAGTTCAATAGTTAAACCATGAATTTTCAAATAGCCACGTGTTTAAGTTTATCTCCAAGATAGAACTGAAATCTTGTTTAACATCTTTGATCAACGGAACTAATACTAGCATGGAAGTATCCATGGAAGTATCGGAACTAATACTAGCAAGCTCATACTACCAAGTTCATAACTCCTGCCTTGTAATCCATATTAAAGTCGTTTCTCCATTCTCTAACCTCCATTCTCTAACCTAGGGAGAGCTAAAAATCTGGATCATTTATACCATTTTTTTTGGCGAATATTCTGATCAAAATTTAGTAAGGATTGTTGAAATTGTAGTTTGAGTTTGTTGAAATTGTATAATCGGGGTATCCCATGGGTTATCGAGCGCTGAATCCATTTTTGCAACTAAAATTGCAATTTCAGCAACCAAAACCTCAATTTCACCAAAAATTGTCTCCCCGAATTCCCTCAAATTTGGCCAACAAAAATGCAAATAGTCTAGAGTTTAACTCACTCCCTACCCTAGTACATATATTCGCGAACAAAACATTATGATTATTTTATTTATATGACAAATAATAATATATGTTACAAAATCTATATTATAAAATACAAAATAATAAAAGGGCCAAATTTAATAAAAGCATATATATATATTAACGAGTTGAATTTAAGAAACCAATTATTCACATAAGGTTTAAGTCATATTATATATATATATAT
>LPNX010861789.1:389144-451741 GCA_001517045.1 Pseudotsuga menziesii
AAAAGTATTTTGTATCAATAAAATTTTATAGGGGTTTTGAAGGAAAATTAGTTGAACTGTTTCTTTTAAGAATGAAGATACTTTAAAATGGAATTGGAATGAAAGAAATTGTTATAAGATTGCAATGAGTTTAAGTACATAATTGGGTACCAGAATAAGTGTTGAAATGTTAAGAGTGAATTCTTGCAAAAAGAGTAAATAATGATTATAAGTTGAAGATCACGAATCACTTAATACAACGATCAGTTCATCATTGTCATAACCATATATAATACATTACAAATAATAAATTAAGCATATTTTATTTTCAATACATTACAAATAATAAATTAAGCATCTTTTATCTTCACTAAATTACAAATAATAAATTAAGCATCTTTTATCTTCATTGATTTTAATTGATAGATTGTAGTAAAAGATAATTTTTAAGGCCCTAGGTCTTGAAATTCTGACAAAATTTAAGAAAAATACTCCGACCCACATTGCGAACCACATCCACAAGTGGCGTCGCCACTACACATTATGAAAAATTAAGATTCAACCTCAATTCCTTTTGGATTGGTTCCTTAAATCACTCCAACTAGTTATTGTAAAGGATGTGGATACCTCCATGCCACAATCTAAGGAAGATGCAATCCTAAAGGCCCAACATTTTGATCTCATCTACGCCCAATCCGGGTACCTACACATCGTTCTACCTGATTCCCCTCAACATCGATATTTAGATCCTCCCATTGTAGAGACATTTCATTCAACGAATAGGCTTATTGGTTCAATTTCCTCCCAAAGGTAAAGTTCCCCCGCATCCATTGCTTGCACCACCCCCTATGGCAGTGCAACATCCGCCCATCCCCATTGTGTCAAATCCCCCCTCTATTATGCCAAATTTCCCTTATGATGCTTTTTCTCAACAAATATTGTCCCAAGGAAGTTGATTTTAACTTAAACTCCTTTGAAGGAAGTTGATTTTAACTTAAACCTCTTTAATATGTCAATAATAATTGGTTAAGAAGTTGGGAAAATGTTGCAATGGTTGTGGCATTACCTTTGGTCCAGTTAGTTCGAAAGGATGATCAACCGCACACTAATTAAGACATGTTCTATATTCCTATTATTTAATTCCTATTGTTAGTTCTAGTTTGAATAATAATTTTAGATTTGTTTTTTTTATGAGGTTTTTAGTTTGTGTTTATTTTTAGGTTTGTTAGTTTTTGTACGCAGAGACTATATATTTCACTTCATTATATTAGTTTGGGAAAGAAATTAAAAGTATTTTTAAAGTTTGAGAAAAATAAAATTAATTGGTTTTTATTTATTTTGATATGTATCGAATTCTAATCGGTTTATAGGTCTTGAAAATACTATTTTTATCAAAAAGCACATTAATTAAAAATACAAATTTTGGATGTATTGCAGATCAAGATCTAATGTGAAAAGTGAACTTAAGGCTTTATAGATGATCCTTCATTTCTCCATTCATTTACAATCTGATGGTATTAGGATCTACGATGATGCAAAAGTTATCATTAACTAGGCTTCAAAAGTTGGCAAGATCAACATTCTTCATCTCTCTGCTTGGAGGAAAAACACTCGTTTGATTATCAGTAATTTTAAGGATATATCCTTTGTTACACGTCTTCAAATAATTCAATCAGCTAGCGGACTCATTCTCTAAGAGAGTCTTATATGAGACAGAAGGATTTATTTTCTGGGAGGATTGGGTTGATGGTGTTATTTCTAGCGAGGGCAGCATCCATATCTTTTTTCCTTAGTTTTTTCTTTTATTTCCAGTTGTTGTTCTCTTCTTTATCTCTCTTTTCTTATTGGACTATGTATGTCTCATTGGGACTATTAATAGTGCTAAAGATTTTTCATATGCTTCTATCTCTTCCTAGACTATGTAAGTCTTCCTGGGATTATTGATCGAGTTGAAGCTTTTTCATATGCTTCGTTTGCATTTGTTTTGGACCATCTAGTTCCAATGTTTTCCTTTTGAGTTTTTGGGACACATCTTTAGACTTTCAGTAGTAATTTTTGTCTTATTCTCATATACTTCTAATATAAGTATAACTTTTTTCTTATTGAATATATATATATATACATATATATATATATACATATATATATATATACATATATATATATATACATATATATATATACATATATATATATACATATATATATATATATATATATATTAAAAAAATGGAAAATGAGGAGGGTAAATTCTAACAAACTGGTGATTAAGAAAAATGCAAAAAAACATCTAAGATAACATAGTTGGGTCTCTACCTTTTCTTTCCTTCAAACCCAAGGGCGGGCTGGACAACCGAAGTTTCCTCCATTGGGTGGTTGCCTCGGTCCGAGGAGTCCTGGTAGTGACTAGACTGGGTCATCCTAGCCATCTTCTGAACATCTTCCTTGATGATGTCTACGTTTCCCATCATCTCATGATCATCTCCCTGAGGTCACGTTCATTCTCATTTATTCTGTAATCATGACAACCCATTTGATTGCCGATATATTTGACATTAGACGCTACTTATATGTTCTCCTCAACACCGACAACCACCATATTTTAAAACCTTCGCATCTGCAATTTAATATCCTGCAAACTCAACTTGAGGTCGACGATTTCAAAGTTCCCATTTTTTCTCACCATTTGTTTATGTATTCTGCTATCGGACGCCCATGAGAGATATAAATACAAGGTTTGTAATTGTTGAACACTACCTTGAACCTAGTTTCCACTATTTTCCTGAAATTTGTCACTCTCTAGACCTTTAAATAATGATTAGGAATGAGAGGGGTATTCACTGTTAAGCGCCTCCATCCATCGTGTCGACCGTCTCCTCAAAACATTGGGAAGCAACTAGAGAGGAAGAGGAGTTAAAGCAGTCATGTGAAGAGAACCACCATTTGTCTGGAGAAATCCACGCGTAGTGGGGAAGTTCAAATCATCACCATGGGTAGGTGGCCTACGGATGAGCCTTATGTCTATAGCACCCAAACTTAGCATAAAAAATATGTGCTTAAAGGTATGTCTAAGGCACAAGCTTATGGGTCTTTAACTGATTTTTGAGCTCAATAATTCTTTGCTGGCTTCTAGCACCGTGGTTGGCGAGTTTATCAACGAAGCTATTGTTTTCCCTAAGAACATGAAGATAGAGAACTTGTGGAATAATATTTAGCCGACAAATCCGATCATAAATTATTTTGCAACTAACGAAACCATGATTATATCATGATCTCATCTTCTGGATGACCGACCTTGAATCTACAAAGACCATGAGCTTTGTGATTTTAGACTGTCCTACCAATTCTAGGCCAAGGAGAAGTGAGAGCCATTATGATTCATTGTTGGTTTGGTGTTCGAGTCTCCAAGCATAGGTATTTACTATGTTCCTCTAGGATCAAACACAATCCCCCCTGCACCTGCCTCCCATTGGTTTCCTTTCGAGGCGCCATCAAAGAAGAGAGTGAAACTTTGTTGCTTCTTCCTCCTTTGATGAAATTCAGTTTTTCTTTTTCATTTCTCCCAAGGCTAGAGATTTGAGAGACATTTGGTTTGAGGAGAGCTCTCAGATAAAAATTCACGGCACCAAATAGCTTCCTTAGTAGTGAGGTTTTCATAATTAGAGAGGTAGATATGTTTGGAAGCTATCCTTTCATGTGTCATATTGATAACTTTGAAATCTACCCTAAGAGCATTAGCTTTCTTATCATCGAAAATGAGTCTGTTTCTAGCAAGCCAAATCTGCCAGCATATGTTTTTTGGAATTATGTTCCAAATTTTGAGGAGGAAGGGTCTTTTGCAAAGATTTCCTGTATAGTAAGTTTTCCAGTTATTTACCAACTCACGAGTGTGCACTAGTAATTTAAACCTTTCTCCAAGACTCCCAGTGATATGGCCCCAAACTTGAATGGTGAATTCACAAGCTAGAAAGGGATGAGAGACAGATTCTTCATAGGAATTGCATAGGGGACATCTAGAGGGGCCTTGAATTCCTCTTTTTCTAAGATTTTCTGTTGTCAATATTTTGTCCTGAATTAGTATCCAAAAAAAGGTATTGACTTTGGGAATGCAATCTAAGTTCCATACCTTCCCCAGTGATTGGGTTCGATCGCCATTACTCTTCAGGATCTTGTAGCCTTCTTTAACTGTGTAGCAGCCATGACGTCCCCATCCTCTTAGGTCCTGGTTCCCGATATGTGAAGGAGATATGTCGTGCAAATGAGAGATGAAGAGGGCGTAGTCTTTCTGCAGAGGTTGTGGGGGATTCAGATTCTTCCACCTTTTCCAGTCACCAGAACTTGATCATTCAGAAATGTCATGAAAAGTTAGGTGATTATTCTCTTGCATCTAGCTATGAAGATTGTCAAGGTTGAGCACTATAGTCAAAAGGTTGTTCCCCAAGATATTGTCTGTCCAAATGCTTATCCTTCATTCGTTCCCTAGGACCCAGTGAAAGTTGTCTTTAATTAGCCTAGTTGAATTTTTGCAAAGGATCCAGATGAGTGTGCCTTTACCTTCCTAGTTATTATCCAAACTTCTTAATCTAGATTTCTTTATATATTTTTTCCTTATTGCCTCTTTCCACCATTCCATTCTCCTAGAGATCAATCTCCAGACTAGTTTGGCTCCCTATGATTTGTTCATTAATCCTTTCTTATCCCAAGCCCTCCTTTTTCTTTGTCTTCCAAAATCTTTGCCCAATTCGCCAAGTGGAATTTTTTCCCTTGGGTCTTCCCACCTTGCCAGAGAAATTTTATGTTATATACTTATGTTGTTAATGACAGGCTTAGGAGCAAGAAACATGGCACTGGTATAGATAGGGAAGGAGGCAAGGGTAGACTTTATTAGAACTGTTTTTCCAGCCAATTTGAACCACCTCACCTGATAGGATTGCACTTTGTTTTTAAGATTTTGCATTGCTGGTCTCCAGGACGCAGGGTTGGAAGTGTGCTTGGATATAGGTATTCCCAGATAGTTGAAAGAGGTCCAATCATGACTGACCTTGATTCCCATGATTAGAGAAATATATCTAAGGATTCTAGAATTTCTCTTCCAGCCATATACCTAAGACTTGGTCGGATTAATTTGAATTCTAGATGCTTTAAGGAAAATATCAAGAGAATATTTAAGTCTTTTAGCAATCTGAGTCTAGGCGCTCCATATAAGAATGGTGTCATTGCTAAACTGGGAATGGTTAATTGGTTGAACCCCCCTGACAAAGGAGATTCCAGGGGTGTTCACTTCATATTTAATCATGTTAAGTCTTCTGCTAAGAGATTCTGCAACTAATATATAAAGAAAGGGGGACATAGGGCATCCTTGGTGGATCCCTCTTCTAGCCTGAAATAAGGAAGTTGGTTGTTCATGCAGAAGAGGAGATATCCAGGGACCATTTATACATGCTTTGATCCACCTTATGAATTTTGGAGAAAAAAAATACCTTTCTAGGATCTTGTAGATATAATCATGCTTGATTATGTCAAAACAGTTTGTTAAGTCCAATTTTATTGCCATTACAGCTTCTTGTCGTTTCTGACTAGAGTGGATGGCTTCTTGAACCAAAAGAATATTGTCATTAATTGACGAACATCAATGAACCCACCTTGATTTGCAAAGATAATTCATGGGATGATATTTTTTATCCTATTCGATATGTTATTTGCGAGAATTTTATAGGAAGAGTTACAAAGAGAAACGGGCCTGAAGCTCTTTATCGAGGTAGGATTATTTTCCTTGGGGATGAGGGGTAGAAAGGTGGAGTTTGTTGCACATCCTATCTTATCCCTGGATTGGGTCCAAAATATCATTTTTAATAAATACTTTTTGATGATGTGCCAACATCTTCGATAGAATCTAATCATGAACCCATCAGGACCAGGGAATTTGTCTAGATGAAGGGACCAAACCGCATTTCAAGCTTCTTCTTCAGAGACGGGCATGTTCAATAAATCAGTATCTTTGTCTATTAGGCATGGGATCTTCTTGCTCATGGCTGACATTTCTTCCTGGTGACCTCTTCTTTTGTTGTCTATAAATCCTCGAAGTGAATTCTAATATCTTTTTTAATATCCTCAGGGTCAATAATCTTCCCCCCATTATCCTTGTATAACTCCATTATAGTGTTCCTCCTTTGTCATTCCTTACACTAATTGTGAAAGAACTTGTTATTCATGTCTTCCCCTTTAAGCCAAAGGCTTCTTGACCTCATGTGTCATTCCTCTTCTTCTCTCTGAGCGAGGTGTTGCATCTTCCTGTCAAGATCTTTTTCTTGGATCAATAAATCTCTAGTGATGTTTCCCTACTCCATTTTATCTTGAAGAGCTTCCAAATTTTTGATATAGGTGGCTTTCTCTTTTCCAGCATTGTATGCACCTTTTGCGAGCCAAATTTTGAGCTCTTTTTTTACGTTTTTGAGCTTTTGTTCCCAGATGAAACTTGGAGAGCCCTAGATGAAAATGCTCCAAGTTTTTTTGATTGCATCTAAGGAGCCTTCTCCCTCCAACCATGTATAGGAGAATCTAAAATGTAGCGGCCCCATATTCCCAATTGCAATAAGGAAAAAAGAAATAGGTATATGATCTAAAGATGTAGAAGCAAGAAGTTTGGATTCTGAAATAGAGGGTTTATTAAAGAGAGAGGAGCTTACCAGAATTCGGTCCAATCTTGCAGCTATGTGGCCCGGATCTATCCATTTGTTGGTCCAAGTATATTTCCCCCGTTTTGGTTTGATGTCGCTTAACCTCCAAGCGGTCATTATGTCTTCTAGTCTTTCTCCGAATGGATCCCTGACTTTGGCTCCTCCTCTTGTTTCTTCCATAGAGATGGTGACATTGAAGTCTCTAGCAATGATACATGGGTGCTGCATCTTTCCACATTTTTGGTTTCCCAGTTGATTCCAAAATTCTTCTTTACTTCCTTAATTCGTTTAGCCATACACATTCCCTATCTAGAGGACCTCTTGAATACGAAGATCCTCAAGTTCCATAAAGAGCGAATGGCAATTTTCTGTAGCAGAGAGGAATTTGAAGTGATTTTTATCCCACCAAGTTAGGATGCCCACAGAGGCTCCCATAGTGCTAATTGCTTTCCCTTCTCCTTTCGCCAAGATTTTATTCATAACTTTGATACAGTGTTCTTCTTGCATTTTGGTCTCCTGAATGGCAAGGATTGATATTGCTTCATTGCGTTTGAATCTTGTTATTGCTTCTAAATTTTGGTTTCCTTCCCAATCCTCTACAATTCCAGGAGACAAGTTTCATTATTTTTTATGAGTTTGAGGTGGCACTCTATCCTTGTTTCCTTCTGTCAATTCTCTAGTCTTTTTTTTTGTCAGATAGCTTCTTACCAAATGGTATAGACTAGATTGTTTCCCTACTACTTTTTCTCAGGTTGTTTCCATTTCTCGAAGGAACTTGTTCAGTTTACTGCCTTTTTTTGCTTGTATCTCAATATCCTCCTCTTTACTTTCATATGTTTCCTCCATATGTTCCTTGGCTCTTGATCTTGTAACTGAGCCTCCCAAGTTTAGAGAAGATTCAGGTCTGATTTCTACATATGCTTGGTTAGGGATCAATGGAACATAGATATATTCCTGACCTATTTCCATTATTACTAGTTCAACTTCTGGCCCTTTCCTGATATTTGTCTCTTTTTCCAGCACTATTGTATCCCTTTCTTCATTTTCCTCTGAGGAGTGAACTTGAAATCTATTTTCTGTAGATTTATTTTTTACTGGAGAGTTAAATTGACTTGTGTTTGTCTTGCTCCCCTTTCTACTGTTAACTTCGCTCCATTCTTCGTTGGTGGGATCCTCAGGCACTTGTTGTGTTCTTTTCAGGCAAGACTTTCTGAAATGCCCATATTCGTGGAAAACCTTGCACTTGAAAGGTATTTGTTGTAATCTACAATATTTCGATGGTTCCATTCTTCCATCGAGAGATTGATTGCTTCTAGGAGGTCTTTTTCCAAATCTACCTCTACGCAGATCCTTGCGCAACAGAACATCGGGGGTTTGGGTTCATATTTTCTATGTATTTCCCCAATGTATTTCCTATTGCCCTCATACCTTCGTCATTCCAGCAGTGTAAGAGAAGATGAGGTAACTTGACCAAAACTAGAACAGAAGAGGGGATGTCTTTTTTCAGATCAAAGGAAAGATCCCATTTGTTGAGATACATACCTCTAGGTCCTACGAAATAAGGCCCATTTTTTAAAATGAGATCTCGATCCTCTTTTTTTTCAAACAGGACGACAAAAAATCCACGACCGCAATTTTTTTGCTGCACCTCGCCTTGGATGAGCGGTCTCCATTTTTTTTTCAACCAAGTCTCGATGGAGCGGGGAGAAGGCCATAACCTAGTGAAATGGCTAAAGAGTCTTTTTTCATAGAGGACAACTGCTTTATATTTGGAGGCAAAAGATGATAACTCAACTTCAAGAATTTCCACCATTTTGACAAACCTCGAGTCGTTTGAATGGGGTTTGCAGGGCCACTGAGATTCAATGACCTTCCTGAAACCAACATTAAGGCGGGCTCTGCGCTCGTCCAACTCTGGATCCGGAGGATCCATGGCATAGCTGGAGCAACAAAACCCTGTCCTGAAACCCTAGCGAAATGGATCAGAGTGGCTTATTGTTCAATATACTCTTTCAAGGATTTTATATATTCAAAAAATTTATACAACTTGAATCCATTTATTTATTTTGAAATAGTACCATTAATATTATTAATCTTCTCGTATGCAATCTTTAAACTAATTTTTAAAAGCAAAATATAAATTTTTTATATTTTATGCTTTTTTAAAGTGTAAAAAAAATGTCTTATTTTTTAATTTTTTTCCTTCGATATAATTTTTGAAATTAACTTTTAAACATATTAATAAACATAATTATAGTTTAATGTTTTTAAATTAATTTTTGAATATCTTTTCTTTTTAAAAAATAATATAAGTTTTGAATTAAGCATTATTATTGGTAGAAGAAAATAGATTGCTTTATTAATATTTAATATTTGAAATTAAGGTTTGATTCATTTTTATTTAAAATTTCAATTTGAATTTTTTATTATGAAAATTTGTATTGTTGAATTTGATATTTTGAAAATAATTAGTATTTAAAAAATTGGTTTATATGTTAATGATTTTAAATATTAATGTCAAAACAATGCAGACAATTCAACAAAATCACATCTATTTATTTATATTGTTTTTTCAAAAATAAATATATTGAACTTATTTAGGTTCACTTATTTTATACTATTGTTGAGAAGTTTGCAATTTAACAATTTTTAAGATTTTTAGATATTAACATTTAATATGCAATTTCATAATTTTTAAGATTTTTAAATATTAACATTTGATATATATTGGTATGGATATAAATCACTATATATTAATATATTAATTTTTACTTATTTATATCAAAGTTTACTTATATTTTATTTTATTTTTTAAATTAAATTTGAAAATTTTCATTCGTTTTGTTTTATTTTTATTTTTTAATTAAAAGATACCAACTAGGCTACATGAAGCTTTTGTTTTTGTATTTTTAGGCTTTTAGATCTTGGTCATTATTGGAAATGTGTTTGGATTTTATTTTTATTTTTGTGTCCCAATAAAACTAGGCTACATGAAGCTTTTGTTTTTGTATTTTTAGGCTTTTAGATCTTGATCATTATTGGAAATGTGTTTCGTTTTTTTTTAATTTTTGTGTCCCAAAAACTAACCAAAAGCTCATTATGTGTGACATTGTGTATAGAAGTTGATTTTACATCGGGTTTATTTAAGTATATTTTGATAAAGGTGAAAGGTAAGTGTTGGAATAATGTAGAAATGCTAGGTAGGCATCTAGGTATTAGGTTGATGTGTACTTTCTATAATTAGAATGGAGAGGTTTCAAATCCACTTTTCATGGATCTGTGGTTTGGGTTGTTGTGACTATCTACACCTATATATTGTAATCAGTCTTCATTGGATAATCGAATTGGTTTGAGCATTCCTTATGTAAGCGAGCCTATGAGCTCTTCTCTGTCTACCTTCTAATTCTTAGTTGGTATCAGAGCCACCGTTGTGAGAGGAGACCCCTAGCTTTGAAGCTGCTGCCATAAGTGATTACATTTTTTTTTGGTGCAGACGTCGTGAGTATTGAAGGCTGTGAGTGTAGGCTACCTGGTGAGCGTGAGTATTGACGTCGTGAGTATTGAAGGCTATGCATGAAGGTTGCCATAAGTTTCATGTGCGTGAAGGCTACCTGGTGAGAAAATTGCAAGAATATCACCGTGAAGAACTGAATGCTGGGTGCAAGCATTGAAGGAGTCAAAAAAAATTGTGAAGTTTGTTTGCGTGAAGCAGCCATATTCGCGGTGCAAATTCATTGGCTCTCAACTTTCTGCAAATCTGTGCATCCTCGTAGAGGAAGATCAATTGGAGCCACTGTCGTGAGAAAATCACCATTTTTTTCCAAAATTGTGAGTTGTGGAGCCTGCTGCGTGGTGAATTTCCAGTGAGATTGAGATTGCCAAAATCGTGGAGATTGCTGCTGATAGTTGTTGGGCTAAGAAAATCCAATTTAAATTACCATGGAGCAGATCGTCGGTGCAGTGGAGGCTTGAGATCAGCCTTGTGCTGTCTATTTTTTGTTTTCTCCCATCAATTGTTTTTCTTTGTGGCACCGCTTATCAACAGAAGAGGAAGAGCAGTGCCTCCACAAAAAATTGCAAAGGAGAAGCGGTGGCATCACCTGCAAGCAAAAGCAAAGAAGTGGTGGCACCGCAATAGCTGTGAAGAAGAGGAGCGGTGCTTAAGCTAGCACTTGCACGGATTTCGGGCACTGCGCCCCAGAAACGCCTGTGACAAAAAGAACAGGTGTGGTTCTCAATTTTCTTCTCCGGTTGAATATAGATCAATTCTTCACATCAGCCGAAACAAGGTAAAATGGAAAATCCACCTCTTGTTAATAGGTATATCAATGAAGCATCCAAATTAAATGGTGAAAATTATGTAAATTGGAAATTTAAGATGATGGATGTGCTTGAATCCGCTAATGCATGGTCAATTGTGACAGGTGATGAATCGAGGCCTACAACTTTCGGATTGCTTTCGGATTGGAATAAGTGGGAGTTGAAAGCAAAATTGACATTAAGGATGTCTATTAAAGACAACATCATTCCACATATCAGAAACTGTATGACATCCAAGGCAACATGGGACATGTTCAAAGGCCTGTATCAAACAACTGATGCAAATCGGGTTTTGTTTCTCAAAACCAAATTGTTGTCAATCAAGATGGAGGCTAATGAAGGGGTAAGCAAATTTATTTCTCGCATTAAAGAAATAAGTGATAAATTGGGAGATATAGGTGAAGTTGTTGAACGTTCTAATTTAGTAACAGTCACTCTAACAGGCTTACTGCCAGACTACAAAGTGTTTATTTCAGCACTTGCGGCAAGAGAAAAACCCCAAAATTTGAAGAACTTACAGGGATTCTATTCCAAGAAGAAGAAATAATGAAGAACTATGATCTGGATGCTAGAGGTTCATACTTGGCACTGGTGGAGGTCGATATTCACACAGAGGAAAACCATGGAGCAGACCATGGAATGGAGACAGAGGCAGATTTCATCAAAAACATAAAGGTATGGCTCAAACTGATTTTGATAGAAATAAAGTAGATGGTCATCATTGGGGAAAACCAAGACACCTCAATAGAAATCATTATCAGAAGAAATTCTATAGAAATAGAAACTACAATGGAAGTCACAATGGAAATTTTGCAAATACAGACACCTCTGAAATTAATGATTTTAAAAATCTGAGATTATTTATTTCTAAAGATTCTATGTTTGTTGAGACAGACAATGAGAATGCATGGTTCATAGATTCAGGTGCATCTGCACATATGTCTTGTAAGAGAGAATGGTTCAATGAATACAATGAGAAACATGATGGCACTCATATCTATTTAGGAGATAATAGGTCACACAAAGTGCAGGGTTATGGAATAATACATGTGAAATTATCTAATGGGAAATTGAGACAGATTCATAATGTCATATATGTGCCTAGCATTAAGAAAAATTTAATAGCTGTTTCAACCATAACTGAGAATGACCTGAAAGTAGAGTTTGGAAAGTACGAGTGTCATATAAAAGACATTCGAAACCACTACAAGATTGTTGCTACAGGTTCAAGATGTGGAGGACTGTACAAGCTGGATGTGAGAAAAGACAGTCATCAGGCACTTGCATCCACTGTAATCACCACAGAGGAACTTTGGCACCAGAGGTATGGCCATATTAACCACCATGATCTTGTATTACTTCAAAAAAATCTATGGACGTTGAAGGTCTGCCTGTAATAAACAATGAACATTTATAATGTAGTGCATGTGCACTTGGCAAACAACATCGAAATGAAATCCCAGTACATCAAGAAAAGAGGAAAACTAGTTTTCTTTAATTAATTCATATAGACCTATGTGGACCTATGCAAACTAGATCTTTAGGAGGTGCATCATATTTTATGACATTTATTCATGATAGATCTAGATACACATGGGTGTACTTCATAAGGAGGAAAGGAGATGTATTTGAATACTTCAAGGAGTTCGGAACCATGATTGAAAAGCAGACAGAAAAATGCATTAAAATTCTCAGATCCAACAATGGTGGTGAGTACGTGTCTGGAGCATTCAAGAAATACTGTAAGGAGAATGGCATCCAACAATATTTTAAACAGTATCGCACACTCCTCAACAAAATGGGATAGCAGAGTGAAATAACAGAACACTAGTTGAATGTGCATGCGACATGCTACAAGGTAAGCAAATTTCGAATGGATTTTGGGCAGAAGCTGTGAATACTGCTGTATATTTGAAAAATATCAGTCCGATAAAGAAATTAGAATTTCAAACACCATTTGAGGTTTTCAATGGATATAAACCACAAGTTAAGCATCTACGAATCTTTGGTTGTAATGCATTTTCCCACATACCAAAAGATGATAGGAGGAAACTAGATGCTAAATCACTTAATGTGTCTTTGTTGGGTATTGCAATGATCACAAATCCTATAAGTTGTTTCATCCTAGCACTCATAAATTAATTGCTAGTATAGATGTGGTGTTCCATGAACATACAGATACAAGTAACAAAATAGAACAATCGCATAGTTTGACTAACAATGATGAATATGTCAAGTTAAACTCAATAGTTCAGGAGTAGGAAGTGGAAGAGCCACAAGAGAAGCAGGAGGAACAGAATAACAAAAGCAGCAGTGAAAGAAGCAAAATCAGTAGTGAAAGTAGCAAAAGTAGAATGAGTACTTCTACAAATTCAAAGGAAGACACAACAGAAAGCAGAAGAATTATGGATGGAACCCCTGCAGGTAATTTAATGCTAAGAAGGTCAATAAGATAGACTCGTTCCCCTCCAAGGTATAATGACTATGCTTTAATGTCTAATTTAATGAATATCAGTGAACCAATGAATTACAAACAATCCAAAGATGAAACAGAATGGGTTGAAGCAATGAATGAAGAATATAACTCAATTATGAAAAATCAGACTTGGGAATTGACTGAGTTACCAGAGGATAAGATACCCATAGGCTGTAAATGTTTTTTTTAAATATAAGCTTAAATCATATGGTAGCATAGAAATATTTAAAGCAAGACTAGTAGAAAAAGGCTATACACAAAAGGAGGGAATTGACTTTGAGGATACTTTTGCACCAATAGCAAAACTAAACACAATTAGAGTTCTGGTTGCATTAGCCATAGCACATAAATGGAAAATCCATCAACTAGATGTAAAATCTACTTTCTTAAATGGTGACTTAAAAAAAGAAGTCTACTTAGTTCAGCCTGAAGGCTTTGTACAGAAAGGTCAGGAACATCTTGTATGTAAACTAAAGAAAGCTATCTATGGATTAAAACAGGATCCTAGGTCATGGTACATAAAGATTGATACCTTCTTTAATCAGAAAGGTTTACTTAAAAGCAAAAGTGGTCCTAAACTTTATATGGAGAAAGATAAGGAAGGAAATATTTGTTTGATATCTTTATATGCAGATGATCTCATCATTATAGGAAATGCATGTAAGTTGATTACAGAAATAAAAAATCAACTGTCACAAGAGTTTGAAATGAAAGACCTTGGAGAATTACACTATTGTTTGGGACTTGTTTGGAGAGAATCTGGAAAAACAATGATCACTCAAAGTAAGTATGTGGGGGAAATATTGAATATATTTGATATGAGTGATTGCAAATTATCAGCAATTCCTTTAGAACAGAATGTGAAGTTATGTAGTTAAGATGGATCAAAGGATGGAGGTGGTACTTTGTATCGACAGTTGGTGGGAAGCCTGAATTATCTCACTACCACAAGGCTAGATATATCTTATGTAGCCAGCATTTTGAGTCACTTTATAGCTAAACCAAATGACATCCATTGGAAAGCTGCAAAGAAATTCCTTAGATATCTGAAAGGGACAATGAACTTTGGTCTTTTTTACACAGATAAGTTTGATGTTCAATTGGCAGGTTTTTCTGATTCTGATTGGGCAAGAAATCCAAATGACATAAGATCTACTACAGGATATGCATTCAACATTGGATATGGATTCGTATCATGGAGCAGCAAGAAACAACCAACCGTTTCTCTATCATCCACATAAGTTGAATACAAAGCCATGTCTAGTGCAACATGTGAACCTGTCTAGTTGAGGAGGATTCTTGAAGACATCGGAGAAAAAAAAACAAAACCCACAAAAGTATATTGTGACAATCAAAGTGCAGTCAAACTAGCACACAATCCAGTTTATCATGCAAGGACAAAACACATTGAACTGCAACATCATTTTATCAGAGAAAAGATTGAGTCTAAGGAAATTAAACTTATTTATTATAACACAAGTGATAATGTCGCTGAAATATTTACCAAAGATGTTGGCAAGATTCACTTTGAGATCCTTAGGCAAAAATTAGGTGTTGTAGAAAATCCATTTCTACAATAAGGGAGTATGTTGGAATAATGTAGAAATGCTAGGCAGGCATCTAGGTATTGGGTTGATGTGTACTTTCTATAATTAGAATGGAGAGGTTTTAGATCCACCTTTCATGGATCTATGGTTTGGTTGTTGTGACTATCTACACCTATATATTGTAATCAGTCTTCATTGGATAATAGAATTGGTCTGAGCATTCCTTTGTGTATGCGAGCCATAGAGCTCTGCTCTGTATGCCTTCTATATTCTTAGTGTAAGATGTGAAACAAAAATTGGATTACAAATATATAGTTTGGTGATGTTGTTTGTGTTTTGAGTATGACCATTTAGCGACCTCTTTCCTAAGGAAAAAATTAGTGAAGGTACTTCTCAAAATAACAAAAAAAGGAGAAACGAAAATCCATTTAGTGGCACGTAGAAAGGAGTCGATAAATGTCACAACTTGATGAAAACAAAAGAACTCCCAGAGAAGGAACTCACAACGAAGGGATCTACATATAGGAATCTACAATGGGGGAATCCAAAAAGGAGATGGACATTGATAATGTTGAAGATCCAAGTCACTCAACCTATTTAGATGAGGCCACTTCCCAAGTACCTCTTACGAGGATAAGCAAGGGGTAAGGGGTTTCGATTGATGTGAAGAAAATAGAGAAAGAAAGGGTCTCTTCTAGAGAGGGAAAGCCATTGCATTCTCTATGAACAACATGTTCTACCTATAGAGGCAATGGGTAACTCAATAAATATATGAGTTTTGTTTGATAGTTTACAAAATGAAAACATCCAACCACCAAACGATTAAAGAAAAACAAAAAAAACTAAAATTGGGAAAAAATTCATAAGTTTACTTACCTTTATTAAATTTTGAATTTAATAAGACAAATCTAAGTGCTTCAATAATATACCCCTTGTTTTGTATTTATAAAAAAATCTCACACATCTATTTTAATTTGACATTAATATAAATTACCTTCTTAAACATTATAAAGAATAATGTATATAAATAAATATAATGTTTTTCATATAATAATTTTATTTTTTAAGAAAACATTGTAATTTTTATAATATTTTTTTTTAAGAAAACATTGTTATTTTAATAATAATATGATTGAAAATTATATTGTTCGTGTGTATTCTACATTTATGGTTTATATGGACGTTTCCATGTTTCATTTAATTATACCATCCTAAAAATACAAAATAAGTAGGACCCTTGACATCCATACATATTTCATAAATGATCTAAGATAAGTGTGTTAATAAGACTTTCTAGATGCGGGTGATATGGAGCACTACGACTCACATGGCAGGGATGACGGGACACTACAAGCCATGGGGCAACATAGCCCACATGGTCTTGCTGACAAGGCACTCCACAACGTCCAGCCGACACCATCACATCATCATGCTGATGCATCACCGGTATAGGCCTCCTCCTCCTTCTAAACTGGCGAAGCTTTTCAATTCCCTCATCAGACGTGTCCACTCTGCAATCAAGGCCTAATATGATGAGGTCAGCACAATGATGGCCAGCCATAAATGGTATGTGGTTTCACGCTGAGGTGTTAAGTTCACCAAATACCGACCTCCTCCTCCACTATTCACCTATGCTCCTCTCCGTCAAACTACTACAGGCTACCTCTCGACGTTGTCTCCTGCAATCACACTTCCTCTCGTTTTCCTATATTCTGTTTGCATTATTCCACCCTAGAAACGAGGTACACCTAGGTGGGGACGTGCGCGCAGGGGCGCTAACACTCCAAGGGCCGTGCCCTTCAAAGCTCTTTCCAGCTCTGATGGGTTCGACATTGAAGTTTCAGCTCCCCTGCACACCATGATTGACGATTGGGAGGACGAGCTCACCATCTCCCTCTCTGCATCCAACCGCACTATGAATCGATGAAAGAACTACTGGGTGATAAAGAACCTGCTAACTCGCCTCATCCTCCGTGCTTCCAACCTCCATGTTGTTGCTCCCATCTCTGAATCTAACCCTGTCGGTCCTAGTGTCACTGGTCCTAGTTTTCCTGGACATTCATCTCCCCCAACTCCCTCCATCCCCACTTCTTCCGCATCCCCTAATTCCTGTCCCTTCTCCTTCACTGGCTCCTATGGACATCACCCCCCTATCGCCCCCACCTTAGAGACGTCTCACCACTTCTGCAGGCAAATCCCCTCCCAGTGCCCCTGGACGACCAAGCCCCTGTCGGTCAAGCACGCCAGTTCCAGCACTAAGGATGGCTCGAGCAGTCGTACAAACTCCAGCAACAAGGACGACTCCAATGACACAACATATGATACCAATGGCAAGGATGCGCAACTAGGTTTCGGTTTTGGGACTCCCATAATCGAGGAACCCTTCATCAAATTCTAATTCAGGTTTTATGTTTCAACTTCTCATATTTTTGACAAATCTTTTGGGACATTGGCCTCCCATGTTTAGGCTCATCAAGCCTAGCTAGAAGTTTTTTTGTAAAATTCTTAAACTCTTTACTGTACGGATCTGTTTTCCCTCTAAAAGGGAGGATCTCTTTAACTGCTCCAGCCTGCCTTCCCTTCATGGGTAGACAAGTTTCCTTTATCTATTTTTTCCTATCTGCAAGTCGGATACAATGTTTTGTACTTTTTTTTGTAACACTACTTTTTCTCAATAGAATAGATTCTGAACTTACAAAAAAAAGTGTACTAATAAGATTAATGTTAACACCAATAGTGGGAAATATAGAACTTATAGTTAACAACATACATTATAACAAACAAACAGAAGGAAATTAAAATGGTAAATTGACTGAAGAGATGGAAATAAGGTCTTCTTTATTTTCATCCAAAATCGGAATTAAGTAATTTGAATTTTTTTTTTTTTTTTTAACAAGGCATCTGCTTGCTCATTCAACTTACAAAAGGACCCTCCACCATTTCTCATTGATGAGCATGCAATTTATATGAGTTAATTTTTTGGGGGGGAACAAGGCGTTTGCTTCCTCATTCAACTTACAAAAGGACCTACCACCATTTCTCATTGACGAGCATGCAATTTATATGAGTTAATTGCATTGAACCTTTCATCTAATTATGACTCCACTAAAATCTCAAGAGATTTGGATTTTTTAAAGATTGTTTTATCTTTCCAAATCACATTTTTTTAAAAACTCAAATGGATAGTTTTTATTTTTTTATGAAGAATTGCATGTCTAATTTAGCAAATGCCAATCAACCAATTACACAAAGAGCAATCGAAAAACATCGAGAAGATCAAAGAATGTACAAATTCTTACAATATGAGAGTGAGTCTCCCTGATAGACATATTTCAACATAATGAATCTTAGTTAAGGAATTGGATAAAAATTGTTGGGTTCTCCGTTGATGCTAAGGTTGCCTTGAGACAGCAGGAAAGCTTTATTTGTTAATGCATCTGTAGTTTTATTTAACTCACGCAGAATGTGGAAAGATGCAACCCTTTCAAACTCTTTCAAAACATTATGAATTCTCTGCAAAGATTTATTCAAATCAGAATTATTAAGATGATCTTCTGAATTTAATACTTTGATCAACAACTCTGAATCTCTAAAAAAATGAATTGACATTATCCATTATCCTTTGCAATCTGGCATGCCTTAAGGAGACTGAAACTTTCGACTTGGTTATTCGACATGATTCCAAGTCCCCAACTAAAAATGGATTCGATCAATATATCCAGAGATATAACCAAACCCCCAGCTCCAAAGATCCTAGGATTCCCCTTGGATGCACCATCAAAGAAGATTGTCACTGAAGAGGATCTCATCCACCATGCATTGAATGCAACAGCATTGCAACAAACACACCAGGATGGGAAGCAGACATGTTTGATGCAGAACGTCTTTCTCAGTCCCATTGGACAGGAAACCATCCATGTTGTGATCTAAGAGGATAGGGAAGAAGGGGACATCAATTTACAAGCTGACTCAGCAATAAGCTTTTTTATTTTATGTGCCACGATATAGGGAGTTGTAGGCAGATTGTTAAATATCCAATTGTTTCTAGCAAGCCATAATTTCCACCAGATGAATTTAGGGAGCGATTGCCAGAATTTGGACCATTCAGCAGTTTTGTCTTTTGAGACTCAACTTCGTTTTTTGCATGAGAAATAAAGAGAAACGACAATTGTTTAAATGGGAACAAAAAAGTTCAATCCATTAAGGACCAGCTCCCACATCTATTGAGATAAGACGCAGTCGATGAATATATGGTATGCCATTTCATTGATTTAATTACAAAATCATCACCTAAAAAGTCCATGGAATCCTCGTTTGATCAAATTTTCGCTAGTAAGCACCTTATTATGCATGAGCAACCAAGTGAAGAAGTTCACCTTGGGGAGGCTGTAAGAAGACCAGACTGTTTTCCAAAATGCGAGGGATAGACTAGAGGCATGAGGAGTTTGTAAAACGGTGAAACCTTGAGCAGCTATACAAGTTCCAGTTTGACCCCATCCCCATTTATCTTTATAAGAGCAATGAACTAGAGTGAGTCCTAAAAGAGAAGAGAGCAATCAAATTTTTCGGGAGATGAGATGAACTGGAAGCTCAGGAAATGACCAATCTTCCCAATTTCCAGTGTTGTCCCAAGAGAAAATATTAGCTAGCCAAAGGAGGCCATTATTAGTTAACCAGGCCTTAATCTCTTCTAACGAGGAGACAAAGGAAAGAGGGGAATTTCTTGAAATTTTATCATCCCACAGAAGGATTCTCTTCGCATTGCAAGGGAGTCTATAGAGCTATTGGTTGAAATTGTCAATTCCTTTTCTGCATAATTTCCAGACATTTGTGCCTGAGGGAGTATTTAAAGAGCCTCCCTTTAGATATTTCATCCAAAATATCTTACTAACCGGGTGTTTTTTATCAACGTATAGCCGAGAAATGAGTTTACCTCCCATTGTCAGGTTATCCAATCCAGGGTCAAGAATTTGCAATCCACCTTCTGAAATAGGTCCTTTAAGGATGTCCCAACTTACAAGATGCATCTTATTCTCATTTCCTTTACTACCATTCCAAATAAAGTCTTGCAAAAGTTTGGCAATATGAGACGTGATAGACTTAGGAGCAAGCAACAAAGAGGATTGAAAGATGGGAAAAGTTGAAAGAAACACCTTTATCAAAATCAATTTTCCATCCTTGGTTAACCACTGACCACCCCAAGAAGCAAGTTTGGCTTTAGCTATAACTTCAAGCCAAAGAGAAGGAGGGCTTGATACAAGAGTTAGAGGAAATCCCAGGTATTTGATCTTCTCCCACTTATGAGAACCAAGGAAACCCAAGGAATTTGCTATTCAAAGGATTGTTGAATGATCTACATTCCAACCATAAACAACACTTTTTTATTGTTGATCAAAGCTCATGACTCTTAGGCAGAAATTTTGAAGAACTTCATTGAAGGCTCGACAAATCTTTAATGAGGCCCCTCCTAGAAGGAGAGAATCATCCGCAAAGAGGGCATGGTTTATTGGATCCACTCCCCTTGTAATCTTAATGCTTGGAATGTAACCTGCTTCCTTTTCAATAGTAATTTTTCTGCTAAGAGTTTCAACCATCAAGATATAGAGAAAAGGTGACAGTGGACATCCTTGGCGGATTCCTCTTGAAGATTGGAAAAAGACTGAAGGTCTACAATTGAATAGAGGCACAATCCAAAGCCTATCTATACAAGCTTTTATCAGTTTAACAAAATTGGTACTGAAACCAAAAGAGAGAAGGACTTGATAGAGATAGGAGATCTTTACTCGATCAAAGGAATTTTTCATATCTAGCTTGATTAACATTCCTTTCCCCTTCCTTTGGAAACTTGAATGGAGGGATTCTTGAACTTGAATTACATTTTCAACTAGGTGCCTACCTTTTACAAACCCCCCCTGAAGAGGAGAGATCAACTTTCCTAACAAGATCTTGAGTCGATTAGCTAGCATTTTGGAAAGGATCTTGTAGGAGGCATTACAAAGCGAAATAGGTCTAAAACTGTTGAAAGTTGTAGGATTAATTTCCTTTGGGATTAAAGCAAGAAATGTAGAATTAGTACATCCTCCCACTTTGGATTTTTTTTGAAAGGCTGTCACCATGCGGATCAAGTATGTTTTAATAATTTTCCAACAGGCTCTATAAAAATGTAAAGAAAACCCATCCAGACCAAGAGATTTATCTGGCTCCATTTCCCATATGACATCCAAAATTTATATTTCAGAGAAGGGTTTCATTATACCATCGTTACACTCTGGGCTTACAAGAGAAGGAACATTAGCTAAAATATCTGTAGACACTTCACCATCAGAGATTCCATCCTCCTGAAACAATTGTTGAAAGTGCCTTCTTGCAGCCTGTTTTAATTGTCCTTTTATAATTTTCCCCTCACCTGTGGAGATTTTCGAAATATGATTCCGTGACAATCTAGCTCTCCATTGATGATGGAATAAGGTTGTATTTTTATCTCCCGCCTACACCCAAAGACTTCGAGACTTCAATCGAAGATATTCCTCTTCTTGTCGGAAATATTGAGAGGTTTTAATTTGTGCGAACTGTTCAAGAGATAGCTGAGATTTGGTAATTTCACTTTCTTACATTCCTAACTGGATCTCCGATAACTCTAGCACTTTCTCTTGCCTACTGCTAGTCGGAGTATTGAGAGGTTTTTTGGCCCAATTTTTAAAAACATATTTAGTGTTCTTAAAATTCTGCTCCCAAACAAAACTGAGGGATCCTTCTACATATTGAGCCCATGCTTGTGTCATCGTTTCCCAAAAACCATCTCTCTCAATCCGGAGAGGACTGAAGCGGAATGGAATTGGGCCAAGATCTTCCTCTTTTTCAAACATCAAAGAAATAGGATGATGATCTAAAGTAAGTTTGGGAAAATTTTTAGTTGAGATTATGAATTTCCATCCATCAAGGAACTTTAGATGAGTAACCTGTCAAGATGAGAAATGATGTTGGTAGCCCCAACTCTATTGTTGGACCAAGTGAATCATCCTTTCTTTGGTTTAAATTCAATCAGATCGGTGGCTTGGATCAAAGCCTCAACTATATCTTGAAGAGGATCCTTGCCATGAGATCCACCTTTTTTCTCGTTTGGAACTAAATTTATGTTGAGATCCCCTGCGATTATAGTATTTGTAGGAGAGAAGCTTTCTAAAAAATATGATAGTGATTTCCAACATTCTTTCTTTTCATTAAAATTAACAGGAACATAAAGGTTGAATAGACCCAAGGAGATATTACTAGATATATGGAAGAGTTTCTTAAAAATCTAGTGTTGTGTAACAAACCAACTTTTGAGATGAAAATTTTCCTCACACCATAGAGTTGCAAGGCCCCAGACATACCTCTCGTGCTAACAGCCTTTCCAGGATTCAATTTCCATTTAGTTTTACTGAAGATAAGAAGAGATTCCTCTTCTATCTTTGTCTCTTGAAGCCAGTGAATGTCAAGAGGATCCATTCTCATTAAATCTTTGACTGCTTCATCTTTGATTGGGTTCCCCAATCCTCTGCAATTCCAATAGACGATATGCATTATTTACCCCAGAGAGAGGGAGTTATTACTCCCTTTAAGGTCTAGTCCTCTTTCTCCTACCAAGTGACATTTCAATTGTGGACTGGCTACCCTACATATTTAATCTCTCCACCTATTCTTCTCTGGCCTCCTTTTGAGACTTCCTACCTTCCTTTTTGGAAAATTTCTCTATAGAATATTCATCAGAAGAGCCTGAACTATTAGTCGATTTCTTCTTAATTATTTCTGCATAAGAAGGAGAAGATTTGGCTCCATTTGGAGAAGGATGGTTTTGTTGCAAGGATTCACCTATGCTAGGTAGTTCTGAATTAGCTTCTCTAGATCGAGCTATTGGTACTGTGTTTGCTTCAGCTTCACCATCTTGCACTTCTAATTGTTGTAATTCACCCTCTTCAAGAATAGGGATATCTTCAAAAGAACTTAAAAAAACAAAATGATTAGAAGAAACATAATTGGGATTTTCTACAGCCTCTGTTTTAGGAAGGGTCTTCCCATCAACAATAACTCCATTCCTAGTCTTTCCTTCTTTGTCATTCTTTATGTTGACCTGATTAGTTATACCTGATTTCTGAACTTATGTCCACTGATCAACCTTCTCTTTTTCAAGATCTTCTTCTGATTTTTTCTTGCAGTTTCAGGAAAAATGACCATAACCGTGGTAGAAACGACACTTAAATGGAATTTGTTCGTAGTCCAACTCTTGGATATGAGACCATTCAGCTACTGTTAACTTGATATCCTTTGGCATTCCTATCTCTAAATCAACTTCAACGCATATTTTTGCACATGAATATTGATCTTTCCTTTCTTCCCTATCGATGTATTTTCCAAGCTTATTCCTGATGGTTTCCAGGGATTCTGAGTTCCAACATTGTAAAGGCAAGTGAGGGACCCTTTTTTCCATAAGAAAATATCAATTCCTTGATTTTCATTAGAATCAAAGGTAACATGATACACATCTATGATACTAAGTACCATATCTAGTCAATACCCATAGATAGTGCTCAAAACCCAAAGCACAATACACTCAAACAAAGCTTAGTAACCTAAGCCACCAATCTCTCAGCCAATACCACCATCAATGCTCTATATAGAGCAACCAATACAACAAGTGTCATGATAATGAAGAGCAGGGGCAAAGCACAAACTACTCCAAAGAGAAAAAAATAAATCATAAAGGCTAGGGTTGTAACCCCAGCCGACTGATATAGGGAAAAAGTCCCACAGCAAAAGAGGGTGTCTAGGTTTGAAACCCTAGTAGTGGAAGCAAAGGACCTTCTTCCACAGTTCTATAAATGCCTACAGGGCACCAAAAGACACCACACAGTCACTACTTGAGCCAAACCTCGCCAAAAAATCCCACCCGCCTACCGTTCCGTAGCCATGAGAGGGAGAAGAGGTTTGCTGCAGGCACCACCGCACCGACCATGAGCTGAACAACCCCAGCCAGTGACAATGAGCTGAACAACTACCACCCAGCCGCAACTATAGTGGCCACAACAAAAAAAGTGGATCTACGCCACTACCTGCCGCAGCTGTAGTGTCCACAGCAAAAAACATGGATATGTGCCACTGCTTGCACCATCAACATCAAATATTTCAACGTAACAGTAGTACAAAGCCAAGCCAGAATACATCGGAGCTCTAGAAACACTACCTTCACTGCCGCCGCATGAGATGAACCATAAGGGGCAGTCCATGGACTGGTCCTCGTGCAAAGGCCTACAGTACACAGAGAATCTAACCTACGAGCTATAAAAAACCACCAGAATCGAGGAAAGAAGGAGGAGGGAAGCTAGGGAAGAAACCCTAGCCTCCATAGATAATATTTGTAAAACCACTCTAAAACCCTAGAGAGAGGCTTACAATTACAAAGAGAAAGGCATATAAAAATAGTTGATACTACATGCTTTTTTCTTTTAAGTGAGGGAGCCTTACCCAAACAGGAAAAGAAGACAGGACATCTTGGGCAGGATCAAAATTAAGATTCCATTTATTCAAATAGAGCCCCTGAGGGCCCATGAAGTATGGATCATTTCAAAAAATTAGATCACGGTCCTCAGCAGAATAAAAAACAATGACATAATAACCTCTACCTACAAAGTGATTTCGAATACCTTCAGTAACTAAGGGCCTTCAATTTATTTGAACCCATCCATCAATAGCCTTAGGAGAAGGCCAGAAGCCTATAAATTTCCTAATAATACTACACTCAGCAATATTTAGTGTCGTTCGGCAAGTCCGTTCAGCTGGCAATTCACCCGAGCGAATGTTAAATTTCTTCACAAATATTTGCAAATATGGACCCCCTTTCCTCTTGCTACAGGTGGAAATCAATCATTTGAAGGCATCCAAATCAGGTGGAAGAGGAGGAGGAGGGTCCCCTCCGGCGTCCATTAGGGAAACTCTGAGCACCAAAATAAATCTTGTGATAGATATTCCAACAAAAACTTAGTTTAGCGTGTCATGGGAGACAACTCCAGTGTTCAGCGCACACAAGCTAATATCCAAACAAATGATGGATCCTTCCAACAACAGGAATCCTACTGAACAAGGACTCCACCAAAGAGCAAAACAGGGCTGAATCTCAGGTTCAAAACAATATATTCAGAGGCAGAGGAATTCTTCAAGACTCCTGAATCGCTCCAGCATCTGCAGGATGAAGACAGAAACGTAGCCTTTGAGGACGCAACTCGCACACCTGAAAGAAGAGACACCTGAAAGAATCACATAGCAACTGCAAGTAGCATGGACAGAGCACGGTAGGGCCTCCCAACACAAACCAGGGCAGACGCTTCAAAAAAAAATGAAATCTTCTTGGAGCGAATTTTGAAGACAAGATATTCTTATCAGGTATCATTCATCATAATTAATTTTTCAAACAGTGAGACCAAAAATAAATTGCAAACTTTCCTTCCAAATCACATTTTAAAAGAAACCTTGAGACCCTAAATTCAACATAATTATTAGTTATCACCTTTATTTTGTATTAAACTTTATAATACGATCATTTGACAAATACAAACTTCTACCACTAATACTAAATTTGGAAGTCCTTCCCTAGCCATATTTTATATTTACATGTAATTCTTAAGTTAATAAGTTCCTTACTTATTGAAAAGATTAATATGATATATGATAAATCTAGAAATGAAAGGATAATTTTCTTGTTTAAATATATCATAATATCTATAAAATATTCTAAATGATAAAATTAAACATTTTTTTTTATTTCAAAGGAAATTTATTAATACTTCTCTGTATTTTATGGATGGAAAGGGTGATAAATGGTCATCCTAGTAGTAGGCTTAACTTAAAGGACTCTAGGCTCGAACTTGTGACCTCCCCCCGAACCAAAAGAGTGTATGCACATCTTACCAATTGAGCTAACCCTTTGGCTAATTTTTTAATGTTATTATACCAACTTAATCTAAATTATAATCTTAAACATATTCTTTACATTATTTTAATTTGTTTAATATTATTATACCAACTTTCTATACAATCTTCTATTATTATAAAACCATATATTTTGTATCCATATTACAATCTCTTGAAACCTATTAAGCATACAAAGATTTTATTAGCAAATAGGATCATTCCTTATGACCATTTATAGAAATCAACTTAATAATGGTGATTAACCCTCTTTTTCATGTTTTTCAATGAGTTATATAAATTGCCAAAATAAATAGTTTATGATCTCATGCTAGTGGGATTACTTGTAACAAAAATGGGTATTCATTTAAACTTGTAATAAAAATTTAATGTAGCTAAATAACACTTCCAATTTTCTAATAAGATTTTGAAGATGGAATTTCATATTATCATCTTCCATATTAAACTTTGGCACCAAGTGTTTGTGCTAAATAACATACTTAAAATCAGTTGTTTATCCATTCCCTTGGGAAGTCTTTTCAAATATCGGCACTACCTTATCTTCAAAAGTCGAAGCTTAGATAGTATAGCTTCATTCCACTCACCATTATCTGATTCTCCCGCAATGATTTCTAAAATAGTAATGTCTAAATTAGAATCGATACCTCTAACATTAAAAATTCGCTTGCTATCTCAAAATTCTCAATACCCAACTGCTTCAAACAACGCCTGTAGTACAACCCCCAAAACTTTAGATTTGGAAACCGCTCCAATGGAGTGAGATCTGTTAAATGGGACCCACAATGTGCCAATAATAAGCATTCAAGATGTTGAAACATGCAACTATAATCCAACAGGCTTAACCCTTGGTAAGTAAACATGACGAAAATCTGAAGCTTCCTCATGTTCTGCGTGTCGTGAGGATGATCACCCATTACCAAATCAAATAATCTGTCTAAATGGTTGGTTTTAAGTGCAAATATATGTGTCTCGTCTGGTACAAGTATCCATTATGCCTACTTTATTTATTCCAAATGGCATTAGGCTTGTTGGCACAATCTTAAACTAACCAAGGTTCACACCACATCATATCAACAAAACCGACACTGTGTTTTGTAACAAACCAACTTTTGAGATGAAAATTTTCCTCACACGATAGAGTTGCAAGGCCCCCAGAGGTACCTCTCACGCTGAAAGCCTTTCCAGGATTCAATTTCCATTTAGTTGTAGTTAAGAGAAGAAGAGATCCCTCTTCTATCTTTGTCTCTTGAAGCCAGTGAATGTCAAGAGGATCCATTCTCATTAAATCTTTGACTGCTTCAGCTTTCATTGGGTTCCCTAATCCTCTGCAATTCCAATAGACGATATGCATTATTTACCCGAGAGAGAGGGATTTATTACTCCCTTTGGGGGTCTAGTCCTCTTGCTCCTTCCAAGTGACATTTCAATTGTGGACTGGTTACCCTACATATTTAATCTCTCCACCTCTTCTTCTCTAGCCTCCTTTTGAGACTTCCTACCTTCCTTTTTGGAAAATTGCTCTATAGAATCTTCATCAGAAGAGCCTGAACTATTAGTCGATTTCTTCTTAATTATTTCTACATAAGAAGGAGAAGGATGGTTTTGTTGCGAAGATTCACCTATGCTATGTAGTTCTGAATTAGCTTCTCCAGATTGAGCTATTGGTCTTGTGTTTGCTTCAGCTTCACCATCTTACACTTCTAATTGTTGTAATTCACCCTCTTCAAGAATAGGGATATCTTCAGAAGAACTTAAAAAAACAAAATGATTAGAAGAAACCTTGGGATTTTCTACAGCCTGTGTTTTAGGAAGGGTCTTCCCATCAACAATAACTCCATTCCTAGTCTTTCCTTCTCTGTCGTTCTTTATGTTGACCTGATTAGATATACCTAATTTCTGAACTTATTTCCACTGATCAACCTTCTCTTTTTCAAGATCTTCTTCTGATTTTTTCCTTGCTGTTTCGGGAAAAATGACCATAACCGTGGCAAAACTGACACTTAAATGGAATTTATTCATAGTCTAACTCCTGGATATGAGACCATTCAGCTACTGTTAACTTGATAGCCTCTAGTAGTCCTATCTCTAAATCAACTTCAATTCATATTCTTGCACATGAATATTGATCTTTCCTTTTTTCCCTATCGATGTATTTTCCAAGCTTATTCCCAATGGTTTCCAGGGATTCTGAGTTCCAACATTGTAAAGCTAAGTGAGGGAGCCTTTTTTCCAGAAGAAAATATCAATTCCTTGATTTTCATTATAATCAAAGGTAACATGATACACATCTATGATACTAAGTACCATATCCAGTCAATACCCACAGGCAGTGCTCAAAACCCAAAGCACAATACACTCAAACAGAGCTTAGTAACCTGAGCCACCAATCTTTTAGCCAATACCACCATCAATTCTCTATATAGAGCAACCAATACAACAAGTGTCGTGACAATGAAGAGCAGGGGAAAAGCACAAACTGCTCCAAAGAGAAAAAAATAAATCATAGCGGCTAGGGTTGTAACCCCATCCGACTGATGAATGGAAAAAGTCCCACAGGAAAAGAGGGCATCTAGGTTTGAAACCCTAGCCATGGAAGCAAAGGACCTACTTCCACAGTTCTATAAATGCTTATAGGGCACCAGAAGACACCACACAGTCACTACCTAATCCAAACCTCGCTAAAAAATCCTACCCGCCTACCATTTCGTAGCCATGAGAGGGAGAAGAGGTTTGCTGCAGGCACCACCACGCCAACCAGGAGTCAAACAGCCCCAGCCAGTGACACTGAGTTGAATGACTACCACCTAGCTGCAACTGTAGTGGCCATAGCAAAAAAACACGGATCTGCGCCACTGCCTGCACCCTCAACGTCGAATATTCCAACGTAGTAGTAGTACAAATCCAAGCTAGAATACATCGGATCTCTAGAAACACTACCCTCACTATCGCCGCAGGAGATGAACCATAAGGGGTAGTCCATGGACTGGTCCTCATGCAAAGGCTTACAGTACACAAAGAATTCGACCTACGAGCCTGAAAAAACCACCGAAATCGAGGAAAGAAGGAGGAGGGAAGCTAGGGAAGAAGCCCTAGCCTCCATAGACAAGATTTGTGAAACCACTCTAAAACCCTAGAGAGAGGCTTACAGTTACAAAGAGAGAGGCTTACAGTTACAAAGAGAAAGGCTTATAAAAACAGTTGATACAGTATGCTTTTTTTTTTAAGTGAGGGAGCCTTACCCAAACAGGAACAACATACAAAAAATCTTGGGGAGGATCAAAATCAGTAGTCCATTTATTCAAATAGAGCCCCTAAGGGCCCATGAAGTATGGATCGTTTCGAAAAATTAGATCACGATCCTCAACAGAATAAAAAACAATGACATAATAACCTCTTCCTACAAAGTGATTTCGAATACCTTCAGTAACTAAGGGCCTCCATTTTCTTTGAACCCATCCATAAATAGCCTTAGGAGAAGGCCAAAAACCTGTAAATTTCCTAATAATCCTGCGCTCAGCAAGATTTAGTGTCGTTCGGCAAGTCCGTTCAGTTGGCAATTCACCCGAGTGAATGTCAAATTTCTTCACAAATATCTGCAAGTATGGACCCCCTTTCCTCTTGCTACAGGTGGAAATCAATCGTTTGAAGGCATCCAAATTAGGTGGAAGAGGAGGAGGAGGGTCCCCTCCGACGTCCATTAGGGAAACTCTGAGCACCAAAATAAATATTGTGACAAATATTCCAATAAAAACTTAGTTCAGCGTGTCATGGGAGACAACTCCAGTGTTCAGCGCACATGAGCTAATATCCAAACAAATGATGGATCCTTCCAATAGCAGCAAGCCTGCTAAACAAGGACTCCACCAAAGAGAAGACCAAGGCTGAATCTCAGGTTCAAAACACTATATTCAGAGGTAGAGGAAACCTTCAAGACTCTTGAATCACTCCAACATTTGCAAGATGAAGACAGAAACGTAACCTTTGAGGACGCAACTAGCACACCTGAAAGAAGAGACACCTTCAAGAATCACATAGCAACTGCAAGGAGCATGGACAGAGCACGACAGGGCCTCCCAACGCAAACCAGGGCAGACGCTTCAGAAGAAGAAAAAAATTGAAATCTTCTTGGAGCGAATTTTGAAGACAAGATATTCTTATCAGGTGTCATTCATCATAATTAATTTTTTCAAACAGTGAGACCAAAAATAAATTGCAAACTTTCCTTCCAAATTACGTTTTAAAAGAAACCTTGAGACCCTAAATTCAACATAATTATTAGTTATCATCTTTATTTTGTATTAAACTTTATAATATGATCATTTGACAAATACAAACTTCTACCACTAATACTAAATTTGGAAGTCCTTCCCTAGCCATATTTTATATTTACATGTAATTCTTAAGTTAATAAGTTCCTTCTATTTACATGTAATTCTTAAGTTAATAAGTTCCTTACATATTGAAAAGATTAATATGATATATGATAAATCTAGAAATGAAAGGATAATTTTCTTATTTAAATATATCATAATATCTATAAAATATTCTAAATGATAAAATTAAACATTTTTTTTTAATTCAAAGGAAATTTATTAATACTTCTCTGTATTTTATGGATGGAAAGGGTGATAAATGGTCATCCTAGTAGTAGGATTAACCTAAAGGACTCTAGGCTCGAACTCGTGACCTCCCCCCAAACCAAAAAAGTGTACACACATCTTATCAATTGAGCTAACCCTTTGGTTATTTTTTTTAATGTTATTATACCAACTTAATATAAATTATAAAATTAAACATATTCTTTACATTCTTTTAATTTGTTTAATATTATTATACCAACTTTCTATACAATCTTCTATTATTATTAAACCATATATTTTGTATCCATATTACAATCTCTTGAAACCTATTAAGCATACAAAGATTTTATTAGCAAATAGGATCATTCATTATGACCATTTATAGAAATAAACTTAATAATGGTTATTAACCCTCTTTTTCATGTTTTTCAATGAGTTATATAAATTGCCAAAATAAATAGTTTATGATCTCATGCTAGTGTGATTACTTGTAACAAAAATGGGTATTCATTTAAACTTGTAATAAAAATTTAATGTAGCTGAATAACACTTCCAATTTTCTAAAAAGATTTTGAAGATGGAATTTCATATTATCATCTTCCATATTAAACTTTGGCACCAAGTGTTTGTGCTAAATAACATACTTAAACTCAGTAGTTTATCCATTCCCTTGGGAAGTCTTTTCAAATATGGGCACCACCTTATCTTCAAAACTCAAAGCTTAGGTAGTATAGCTTCATTCCACTCACCATTATCTGATTCTCCCGCAATGATTTCTAAAATAGCAATGTCTAAATTAGAATTTATACCTCTAGGATCTAACATTAAAAATTAGCTTGCTATCTCAAAATTCTCAATACCCAGCTGCTTCAAACAACGCCTGTAGTACAACCCCAAAAACTTTAGATTTGGAAACCGCTCCAATAGAGTGAGCTCTGGTAAATGGGGCCCACAATGTACCAATAATAAGCATTCAAGATGTTGAAACCTGCAACCATAATCCAACAGGATTAACCCTTGGTAAGCAAACATGACGAAACTCTGAAGCTTCCTCATGTTCTACATGTTGTGAGGATGATCACCAATTACCAAATCAAATAATCTGTGTAAATGGTTGGTTTTAAGTGCACATATATGTGTCTCGTCTGGTACAAGTATCCATTATTCCTACTTTATTTATTCCAAATGGCATTAGGCTTGTTGGCACAATCTTAAAATAACCAAGGTTCACACCACATCATATCAACAAAACCCAAGAAACTGGTCAGAAAGGGTTTTAGCCGTTTCGACAACATCTGCAAAGCAAATGAGGTCTTACTTGAGGCACCTATGGGAACTGCAGGAACCAAGTTTCCACAATGATGAAGGGGAACCTCACCATACAGAACATCGACATAACTGACTATGATAGTCTAAAAACTGCAACAATGGTCCACATAAATATCCACGACATTAACCACATTCACAATAATATAAATAACCATTGCATTATCCAATCATCCATTTATTATTTCATAGTTATCCATTTATGCATTAGTAAACAACACAAATTCATCACAATCACACAACATACACAAAAGACACCAAGATTTAGCATGGAAACTTGAGATGGGAAAAACCCAAAAGCACTCATTTATTATGAAGAGTTGCAACTCGAACGCTTTAAGTCTACACACAAAGCCTGAAGATCAACCTCATACTTTGCAACTCTTATCTTCGACAACGCAATACATATTCTTTGGCTTGATACAAAATGTTCAATAACTTCTGTAAATACTAGCTAATCCCAAAAAACCCAACCCATTACATATTTATAGGCTCTAATGGTCATTTTACAATTTGCACCTACTACCTGATCCCATAAATGTAAGTAAAAAAAACTCTAACAAACTAACCAACCTTTGGACTTCATAAAAACGATTGGTTTTCCTATTTCTTAGCCTCAAACTTCGGAGTTGACCACTTATTCGACCATTCTATCGTGGCTTCGCGCACACTTCCACTAATTAATACACGTCAAACATGTTTGACTTTCCAATGGAAAGTATATCCCTGCCTTGTGAATAAAAATTTAAAACTATAATGCACATGTTTTGCAATTTTTAATAAAAATGATGTAAAGGCGAGTACAAATTCTTTATTAGCTTTTTAATACATATTTTGACAATTTGAAAACATGTCATAGAATTTAACTTGTAAAATACTCAATAACAATGAAATACTATAAATTGACATAGGTAAAATGATCGATAACACTTAACAACTAGGGATTGCCTCAGATGGTGCAAAGGAACGCAAAAAGGAAAAAAGATGGGAAGTAAGTGAATGTGATAAAATGGCAAAGAAAACAATAAAATAAAGATGGCATGAAGGGCTTCCTCCTTGTCATTGAAATGTCGTGAAGAGAATAGTAAAATAAAATAAAATTTTGGGTGGTTCACTTCATAAATAAGAAGATCTCAAGACAAATGTTTCACTATTAATAAGTGATGGAATACCTCGTATACATTAAGAAATGATAATATGGTGATGCAAACAAAGAGAATATCAACAATTGTGCTTTGAAAGAAAAGCAAGTAGTGTACTTGATTATCTTCACTTCTTGTTATCCAATATTGCACCCAACTTCTCTCAAAGGTGAGTCTTCTTGTTACACATCTTGAGAAGATACAAAAAAAACAAATTTTGAAACCAAATTTGCTTTAAATGCAAACTTAATTACCTTGAAAACTAGCTCATGCCAAGTAACAATTCACCATTGTTTATAAATTCTAGTAGAAATTATTGCAAAGCACCATTGACTATAGTTTAGATTTGAAATTTTATTGAGGAAAGGGGACACAAATAGATTTGAAATTTCGTCATATGTTTGTCCCATAGATTCAAATGTTATAACAGGGAGTTATTTTAATATTCCACATGTAATTAAATCATAGCTATAACATTTATGCCAAACTTTGTTAGAATAAAGAAGAAAAATATATCTATTCAACTTTCATTGCAATGATTATCTCAAACAATCACTAATTGAATTATCTATCACCGTTGCTTTATTTTCTTTAAGATGAATAAGCATGTACCTTATTGCAATTAGAAAGTATATTCTATATAGCATGCATGTAAACTACTATGTAGAAACCTTCCAAGCAATCACTATAGCTCTAAGTGTGATTGAGTCAATAAAATAATTATATATATAATGTTTATTTCATAAAAATCTAAACTAAAACATTAAATGTCGATATAAAAGCTATACTACAATCAAATCGTATATATTCCTATCAATAGAACTATTTAGTAGAAGTAATATGCCATCTCCAATAAGGATTTAGGGAAGAGAAAAAAAAAGTAAAGAATTAAAAGGAGTTAGGGAAACAAAGAATAATGTAGGGGAAAATAACTGAGAAAAATGAGTACATAATTATAAGGAGCGGGAAAATTTGAGAAGAATAGTGTGGAGGCACATTTTAATCTACATAATTTTTTCATCATTTATATAATAATTTCATTGTGTTATGTGACTTTGTAAAGAAAAAATTTAATGATGGTTCACCCATTAGATTTTATAAAACAACGAAAATAATGGTTGATGCATTAACCACACATGACTAAAAACAAGTTTATATTATGTGCAAAATTGGTTTTTGATGAATAATTGTAAACAAAAATGTTGCATCCATATTTGTTTGGTTGGAACCAAATTCTAAACACTCTGAGATGAATAGAAAGCCAACATATAGTGTGTGTGTGTGTGTGTGTGTGTGTGTGTGTGTGTGTGTGTGAGAGAGAGAGAGAGAGAGAGAGAGAGAGAGATTTTAATTTTTAGATGTTAAAGTGAATATTCCAAAAGAGGAATATTTTTCTCTATAAGTTTTGTTGTATGTGTTGTATAATTTCTCTATTTTAATTTCATGTCAATTTTGGACATAATTGTTCTCTTTATTTAGACATACAATGTTTGTGAAAAAATTCTTCAAAATAATAATAATAATCTTCAAAATCATACAGTTTTTCAATTATTATTTTTTCAAAATTATAACATTTATTCAGAATCATATAGCGTGGAGGGTTACTGAAATCATAGAGGTGGACAATTCGAGATGTATTGATTCAATCAAACTTTAAACCTATAGACTATGTGTAGTTGTATACTTTGTCATTTATCCTTGTTAAAAAATGTATTGTTCGATGCAGCCTACTCTTCACATATTTATGAATTACCACATTTATTGGATATTGATACTAGTGTTGGACCACATGGTTGGGAACTGGTTCAAATATGAAAAAGATACTTGAAGATTTGCAAGAGAAACAAGCAAATTCTACTCCTCTACTGGTTGACAATAATTATGTAATTAAGTTGGCCAAGAATCCCAGATTCCATGACTAAATGAAAGCACATCAACATGCACCATCTTATTTGATATTATGTAGAAGCGAAGAGTATTCATTTGAAACATTGTTCCACAAGTGAGCAAATTCCAGACATCTTCACCAAAGCTTTTGAAAGAGAAAAACTAGAAAAAATCGTAAAGATGTTTGGATTCACAAACACCCCTTCAGATTAAGCGAGGAATGTTGGATACCCACTAATACAAGATTATGGTCAATTTGTAATCTTTGTAAATATCAAAGTATTTAGGTTGTATTCCTAATAATAAAAAGAAGAATCCTTGGAAAGTCCAAAGGACGTCTTTGGGAGATAAAAAACAAAGGTCATTTCCTCATATATTTGTATGACATTAACATTAATACAAATGCATTCAAGCATTGGAGTTATCCTGGGCGTATGATTACCAAAAAGGATGGATGATACTAAACTAAAACAAACTTCAATAGATTCAAATTTTAGATAACAACATTCAAATACAACTTTTAAATCTAGCATTTGTTGGCTTCAATAGATTCAGATTGTAAATAATAACATCTAAATACAACTTTTAAATCTAGGATTTACCAACAAAGAAGCCATCTTCAAGACTCTTCACCTAAGCACAAAGGTCACCTAAAGAGGAATAATGGTCACCTCCCCAAATTAAAAAAACTAGAAAGAATACGAGAAGCTAACAACCATATTAATATGAATCTCTGGATGATGAAAGCTAATCAAAATGCAAAAGCTCAAATTCGATAATTCTATCAATAGCAACAAATTGACAATTTAAATCACCCCTTAAAGAAAAAAAATAAATATGAGTATTTTCCCTTTACAATTGGTTGTTGTTAATTAATTTCTAACTGAAAAAACGAAAAAAAATCTCACAAAGCCAACTCCCACACAGAGTTGGCTTTGCATTCAAACATGCAAAACTAGAATCCAAATTTACAATTAATTTTCATGAGCCCCTCAATATTTTTGTTGTTGATATTTATAATTAGTAAGTAAATCTATACAAAATTTAACATTTTGATCTATCCCTAAAAAAAATCTAATTTGACTTATGAATCCATCTTAGTTAAATATCACATCAAATTCATTAGCCAATCCCTTAAAAAAACAAATTTGACCTCGTCTTTCAAAAAGGAACATAATCATCTCATCATTTATGTTAAAGTCAGTATGTTGGAGAGTGGGTCGTGGTGACAATATTCAGATTGGGATTGACCCAATCGTTGGAATGGAGAATTATTATCTTTTATCTCCTTCCCTAGTAAGCTATTTGCATGATTATGGGCTTTTTACCCTTGATCAAATTTCTGTTAAAAACTTTGCAAACGGTTCTGGTGTTCATTGGCTGTCGGCAGAGGAACTGGAGCTGGGAGGTGCATGGAAAAAAGAATGGGATTTATACATCCATTCTTTGAAATCCTTAGGTATCAAACTTAATGCTAAGGAGGATGCATGGGCTTGGTCTTTTAATGAGTCCAATGGACAGGTAACAACAAAACTAGCGTACAAATACATTATGGAGACATCTGTGGATTTACAACAGGAAAGGTTATGGAAAGAACTTTGGAAATGGAGAATCCCCATTAAGATAAAGTGTTTTATCTAGCTTTTTTTGATGAATAAGATTAGTTCTTGGGACAATCTATGTAAACGGGGGTGGGTAGGTCCTAGTTTGTGTCTTTTATACAAAGATGAAGGTGAATGTGTTGCTCACCTTTTCGTGGACTGTAAATTTGGTAAAGTTGTTCGTAACTGTGTTGTTGAATCCTTAGCAATTGATTTGGTTTCAAAGAACAAAAGTATTAAGGAAAATATTTATGATTGGTTCATATTTGGTATTACACCATGCTATCTTCCTTTTTCTTACAACTGGGCTATTTGGCTTGTTAGAAATGATTGTATTTTTTTTGGTGTTGAACCTTTTGTTCAGAGAATTGCTCTTAAATGTTTGGCACTTTTATCTGAATATCCGATACAGGATAATAAAAGGAAGGTTAGATTATTGGGATGGGGCCTGAGATCAAAGCAATCACAGGTATTTTTTATGGGGCTGCAGCTAATCAGTTGGGAGGTGCGGGTGTTGTACTCTACATTGGTAGTGATCATTATTTTTGTATTCGATTGGGATGTGGACAGAGCACAAACACTAAGGATGAACTATTAGCCCTCTAGGGCCTATTATTTGTTGCTGGTGAGATGGGCCTCCCAAAGTTGAGAGTTTTTGGTAATTCAAAAACTATCATTGATTGGGTCAATGATGAGGCATTACTGGAGGTTTTGGCTCTCGATCATTGGTGTAGCAGAATCAAAGATTTGATCACTAGATTCCACAAATTTATTTGCAGTCACATTTTCAGAGAACACAATCGAGTGGCTGATAGGCTATCCAAAGAGGCCTTGGAGCTTGAAGATGGATATTTAACTGTCCAACAATTTCTAGAAAATGAAAAGTGTCATGAACATACTTTAAGTGTTTCTTTTTAGATGTTAAATGACATAGTTGTATTGATGAGCGATGAAGGGGGAGGGATAGAACATAATTTATAATGATTGATGCAGTCTTTTTCGGGTATATAGAGTTATGGTTATTTGAGTGAAGGAGTTTATCTGCTTTTAAAGTGGATTTCTGAATGTAAACAAGTCCTTTGAAATAAAATAAGAATTATATTTTTCTTCTTGAAAAAAAACAATTTTAAAAATCATTTATTCGGTATCTTCAACTTTAAAGCCTTATCATGATTATGAAATATTTTCTTTGAACCATTTATGTTATTTAAAAACAATTTTAAAAATCATTTAGTCTATATCTTGAACTTTAAAGTCTTATTATGATTATGAAATAGTGTTTTTCCCATATGGGGACAAAATGATTCCACCTTGGATAGGAGTTATAGAACCTAAGGAAATTGGTCGTGGAAATTTCAGTCGTGTTTACAATTTTTTTAATAGAATTGATGGATGTTGTTATATAACAAAGCATTCACGAAGCCAATTACAATGATAGTGAAAGGTGATTTCTCTCTTCGGTCCTATTTTCTAAAGTTTGCTTCTTTCAGCTATAGTTAGCATTGATATTGATTAACATGAAATATATGTTGCTTTACATTTTATAATGGTGGCATTGATGGAAGTTTAATCATTGGCATCCCTAGGTATATAAATATTATAAAAATTTTGAGAATATTTTTCCTATTGATGTTTTGTATTTCAGATTGATGTTAATCATCTTATATGGACATAGGCATGTGATCTAGAAGACAATTTTTAACAAAATTTCGCTTGCATGGCTTCACAATCATTTTTTAACTGGCTTTTGCTTGTAGGCCCCTCAAAAATATCACTTCCTGGTTTGAGAATGATCAATTTGTACATTCAAATAAAACTTTGTGACCATAATCTGGCAACTACAAATGACAAAATAATTCTAAGAATGGACATGGACTTTCTTGAAGCAATGTATCAAGTAAGGAAAACACTAATTTTTTCTCCTTAAAGGTCTTGAATATTATATCACAACAATATGAGACATTGTTCGTAATCTTCTTGCAAATTGCTTAGGCATTGGAGTTTATCCATGCGCATGGAGTCAAATGTGAGAATATTTATGTTCATAATGGTACTTACAAACTTGGAGACTTTTATCATGCTACAATTCTTAATGGAACCCTCCATGTTGAAGAAGGGGATGCACGACAACATATGTCTCGTCAGATCTTGAATAATAATTATGAGCATTTAGACAAAGTTGACATGTTCTCGTTGGGTGTTACATTTTATTAACGTTTGATGAGAAAGCAATACCCTAGTTTTGGAAAACGAATAGATAGGGACGCAGAATTCAAGATCCCAATCCTACCTGGTTTTTCTATATATTTTCAAAAGCTTTCTGCAGATAGAATGTTTTGATAAAGAATTTATTGTGTTTCTTCTTTCTATATATAGTGAGATACTCAAATGTGATTTTTAAGCTTTTTTGGCATGAATTTGGTCACTAATGATCCTGGAAAAATACTATCTGTTAAAGTTGTATTAAAAAATCCTATATTTAATAAGGTTTTGGGAGAAAAGGAAGTCTAAGTATATGGATGAAAGATGAATTTATTTTGAATTTTTTCCTTCTGTCAAACAATTATGTAGGATGGACATTTTTGTCAAGATACATGCAAAGTTCACTTTCCTTAAGGAAGGAGGATGACCTTTCATAGCTATATGGAGGACTTTGATAATGCAAGCTCTACATAACCAAGGATAGGTGTTATATGCTTGAGAGTCATATTTTGGATAAAAGTGTTGAGTTATAGTGGTTTGCAATATTTTTGCTTAAGATTCACGGTGAATAGGCAATATCATTGCGCTTCCTCACAAATTGAAGCTTGCATATGTTAATTGTTATATATGGGGAGCTCTATCCCTTTTTTAATTTTATAATTTGCAATCACCTTCTTTGGTTGGATTTCAATTATCCTTTCCTGTAATCGCGACCTTTGTTGATATTATAGTTCATCAATCAAATGCAATCATTGCCTTATGCAGTGATGTTTATGTTATCGACATATTTTATGTTGAAGTTGTTGACTCCAAAGATTAAAAAATTTGTTTCATTATGTCAAGTACAAGTCAAATGCTCATTTTGACATCATTTTGTGCAAGTTGCATGTCTAAGTTGTTTAGTTGTAAACTAGAGGATATTGTTCAAATATTTAGTGTATGGTTGATGAAAAATGCAGTGCATTATAAGCAGTTAAATTGAAGTATTTTATCTACTTAATTGTTTCACCCTTTTGTCCATTTTCATCATTATTTGGAAAATATCAAGAAACATGCCCTAAGGGGCTAATAGGGGTTTAGTTGTCACCTTTGAGTGGTATGCATAGAGGTGTGGTAGACCTCACTAGTGAGCCAATGACATGTTGGCGAATTGTTTTTAATAATTTAATTGGATACAATGGAAAATAAATGACATGTTGGAAAATTATTTTTAATAATTTAATTGGATATTGTGGAAAATAAATAAATTGATGTTAAATATAAATTGTGAGTTTATGAGTTTTTTAATATAAAAAAAGTAAGCCAAAAAAGATGGCATTAAAAACCCTCTAAGAACTCAAAATATAGTAGTAAGGACAACATAACAACAACCATATTGGTGAATAGAGTACATTAATACCCAATAAATCTCAATTAAAATAAAGAAAGCATAATTACAAACTACATAACAATCAATCTCGGAAGGAGAACATTTCCTCAACCTCATCTTGAGAAGTATGTCACCAAGAGAGAACTTGACAGTCTGTTGCATCCTTGTTTGGAGAGATTATCTCCAATTCAGTTATGCTCCTTGAAAACATGGTGGAAGCCTACAATCTAGAATTTGTTCAAATAGGAAACATGTTGGAGGTTTCCCTAGAAGACTAATGCTTCTTTTCTCCAAGGACCCTATCAACCATGATATAGTACGCTTGGAGGCCTCCGTATATATTGATATCACTTATGCTTGCCTCCAAATAATATGAGTTGCATTAACTTTTGTGGATTTTGTTGTGATTGACCCCAATCCACATCCAAATGTGCCCCCTGTGCCACTTCCTTTTGGATTTCATTTTCCTGCGCCAAGGAAACCATAGGGCTTGGATTTATTGACATTTGCCTCACCACTTACCACCCTCCGTTTATTATTCTTCGGGCCTCTTCCATAGTTTTTGTGTGCCTTGAATTTTGGGGTAACAACCTTATCTTGAAACATGGAAGTGTTCCATGTTAGCTAAATGGTCTAGAGCAAAGACAAGTAATGAATGGTGATCCTTTATGGTGTCATTATCTTCTAATTCCAATACCTCCTCCATGGATCCTCCTTCCCATCTGCCCTTGACTCCAGTGATGTTCCTAACATGTAACCAAACTTCCTTGAAAAAATGATCGAGCCTGAAACCACTAATGAATACTATGAGTAATATTTGCACAATACGCAAAGTCTTGGTTGTTGCCATGATCTCCTCTATAAGTTGTATCATGTGAACACTTTGTTGCATAGGATGAGCCCAAGAAAAAATATCACTTTTAAAGGAGCTTGGAGTTTCTAGATAAGATACACTTCCAAGTTTCTATCACTGTCCCTTGATTTGCTAAATATGCTTTGTAGCCCTTACTTTATAAAAAATTGTTTTATTCATTGCATAGAGAAAACAATCCGTCTATCCATGAAGTCTTATGGATGGAATTTGTAGGGAGGTTCAATCTTGCTGCCAAATATTTTTCAAACTCAAAATATCATGCATCTTTCAAACTTGATCTACTGCCCATTGATATATTACATAAACATCACCTAAAAAGGAGATGTTGTGGGCCCAATGGTTAAGAACCCGTGTTATCTTCAGGGAGGTCATAGGTTCAATTCCTATGGGGGTATGTTGCACATATTGACCCGTCATAGTGAATTTTAAAGGGTAGCTATCCCCCTTGATTTGAAGTCTCATATTAGGATGATCTATGAGTTATTGGTATATGTAGCTTGCGAGTTATTGTATATACTCTTGGGAAGTTGCTAAGTTCCCATGGCTTAGAAAAAAGGGACTTTTTGTGAATGAAAATGTTCATTTAAGGACCGAGATAGCCTTTGTGAACCCATCTCACCTACCAAAGCATCAATGCCCACTTTGACTTGTTTTCCAATACCTATAAGCTAGATAAGTTGATCACTTGTAAGAGGGTGAACCCCTTCCACTGTTATCAAGCGAAAGGAGCTTCCTAAAGCTAGTGCTTTTGATATGGATATATCTTATACAATTAAGAGTTTCTTTATTGATGTTACATATTATTTGTACAGAAAATAATGTGCCAACAAGAAACACAACAAGAACGATTTACCAACAAGAAGCAAAACAAGAATGATGGATTTTGTAAATAATAATATTGGTATTGTTTGTTGTGTTGGATTAACAATTAATGTGTTTGGCTAAGTCTCTTTAACCATGTATGATGGATGTTTAAAAAATAATGTTTTGTATCTTGCTTTGCCTTTTGTACTTTTTTACTTTGTTTGTATGCTATGTGCAAGGCTTTTAGTTGTGGATAATAGTCACTCTTTAACTTGTTATTTTTTATTACTAAAAAACCATAAGTTTATTTTTTGAGAAGTATAAAAACCTGATTATATTAAGAAAAGTGAAAATTGACTTTCTACAATCAACATTGCAAACAAACAACCCTTACTTTAGGAGGATACATCTCATGTTTGATTCATATTCACTTGAGTTAATTCTCAAGCTTAAAATTTTGGAAACAAACAAAAAAAACAAAAATAGAGGACATAAATAACTTCAATGATCCTACTACAAGGTCACTTTAGTTCATTGTTATTCTTATAGCATGGTGTCTTCAACTCACCAAACGATCCACCCACAACTTGTTTTGATAACTGCGTCGTTGTTGAGTTGTTAAGTGTGGAGAAAAGAGATCACCTGAAAATGTTGCTTTAGGCCCATAACTTCTATGAATAAACCATGAAGCTAAGGCATATCTAAGGCTAAGTCATATGTTAACCAAGATGGAAAATATATGGAAGTGATGCTTCTATTGGTCCCTTGATGACAACTTGTAATACCCCAGTTTTGACCCCATGGTATTAAAATTGTACATTATGTAAATATTGATATTAAATCATGGCAAGGAGCTCAAGGCCAAGGCCCTGCCATCGATTTGGTGTTTTATGTATCGGCGATTAAAATCGATGCCAATGGTTATAGTGATATTCAGGCATAGTATATTTTGAGATATTATGTAGATATGCAATTTAATAAAATACCCACAACTAGCTATGCACTGCAACGAAAGAGATGGGGGCATTATTTTCCAAGGAATAGGGGGGGTATTTATTCAAACCCTTGAGCCAATAGGTTTAAGCCATATGTCGATGGGAGAACCCTCAAGCTCTCAACTACCCTTTTTGTCCTCTGCACTCAATCATTCAATTCTTCCAAAAATTGGTTGAGGCAATTAATGCCTTGGGAAAGGAGAGGAATGGTAGTCGATGTTGTGCTTGGGTAAGCCTGCAGTCTCTGGAAACCCATATTCTTTCTTCTGGGGCAAGAAATCAGAAGAATGCGTGCCCATTCCATACTCCTAATTAACTAAGAACGATTCATTATCATTCATTCTTCCTCATTCACGCAAGGAAGAAAAGGGGGACTCACTACATCATCAATTCATTTGATCCCTATCCTCACGGAGAGTAAAATCCCATAGACACAACGAGAGCTAGCAGAGGCGTTAGTTTCTCATTCTGCAGTGTATCTCTTCATATATCCTTGGTTGGAACTTTTTTTTATGTATTACAGAGTGGTTAGGAACCCTGGTTGTTTGTGTTACAGAGTGGAACACTATTTTGCTATGTCACCTTGTGGTTTACTGTTATGTGTACCCTAGTTTGGGTCTAAACTGTATGCAAGACTTAGGATTAGAAGAGACACAAAATTGGATTGATAAACATAGCATAGAGAGGAGCCTCACAAAAAGATAAGAGTGGTTAGTGAATATTTTATGCACACCCTAAAGAGCACTTGAAGGGAAGGTATGGCCTGAGGGACTGTGTAGAAGAGAAGGGGATACTTCCTTGTGCTGGGTGTGTAGGTATTGTGGATGATAGGCTAGATAGATCTTGTGGAGGTGTCCCTAGCTCTGTGAATGGGCTCACTAGCTTAGCAATTATTCCTTTCCATCACCTTAGCAGCCTAATAAACCCAAATGTAAATTGGATTGGCTGACAGCCTGATAAACCCAATTGTATATTGGCTTGGTTGAAAACCTGATAAACCCAATCATAGTTTGGCTTGGCTGAACAACATGATAAAACCAACTTTTAGTTGGCTTGGCTGAGTCTTGATGTGCATTTGACCATGTGTAAATCACTGCCTGAGTAGCCTGATAAATCCAACGGTGTGTTGGCTTGGCTGAACAACCCGATAAACCCAATTGTTATTTGTCTTGGTTGGACCTTGATGTGAATATTGGCCATGTGTGAGTCACTACCTACAGCTTGATAAACCCAATTGTGTATTGGATTGGTTGGACAACCTGATAAACCTAATTGTAGTTTGGCTTGGTTGTGTTTGATGTTTTCTGGCTATGTGTGAGCCTGATGTTCCCTAGTTCCTTGTGGAAATCATGCCCAGCTCAAGGGTGGTAGTTGTGTTGAGAGATTGATGAACACAACTGGCCTATGGTTGGGTGGAATGTTGCAGTGACATAGCTAGTTACAGGACAACTTCATCTTCAAGATAAGTATTATCTACATAAATTATGCAATGTATTTGTTTAAGAATTATTCTGAATGTGTTGAATGCTTGATAAAGATTCAAGTAGAGTTTACTGTTGTTATACTTTCCTGCATTTTACATATGCATATGCTTTTTGGTTTCCCGTTCATTTTACTTAAGTTCATGTAGGCTAGAAGCCTAGTTACAAAGTCAGAATGCATCTGACTTAAGCATTTTCGCACACTAGAATCCACCTGTGAAAGACAAAAGGCGCGAGGCGGAAAGAGAAGTTGAAATAAGGTAAAAAGTGGATTTTCGCACCTGTTGGAGGAGCAAGTTGATAAGTCAACTTGAACGATAGCTGACTTAGTCAATCATCCGACTAAGTCGGTCGGCCGACTAAACTAGAGATTAGTTCGACCACCTAAGGTTGTGTCGGTTCACCGAACCGACAGGTAGTTATTTTGTAACTGTTTTGTAATCATATATATTAGGCTGTTGAGCCAGATGAGAACTCGGTTCAGTTCTCTGTANTAATCTATTAATTCACCTACTTGTTCTTATCTCTTATCTCTGTTATATATATATAAATGTTTTGGTATGTATTATTGGTAACCTTATGTGATCTGTGAGATTATAACATTGGTTCCATTGTTGGTAGTACATGTCTGAGATGTATGCAAACAGATGATATCAGAACATGAGATTAAGGACTGGTGGGAATGTAAAGTTGAAAATTATTTGCATAATTACGCACGAAGAAACAGATTAACGACCGCACAAGCAAAAGCAAGATTCTTTACAGAAACACATGAGAAGTTTGTAGAATCTATACCCCAACTTCTGAAGAAAATCCTGGATGAAAAAGCCAGAAGGGACTAAAGAACAACAGTTGCTATAAAAACTGATCCAAGAGGGAAGAACAAACTTGTTGGAGAGGGTCAAAAAAATCACCGACGACTTCTGCGAGGAGCAAGCAGTAGAAGACAGAACTTCGATGGAAACTATCAAGGATCAATTTTACATAGACCTCGTCGAGCAATTTCTGTGTTCCTTATCGACCTTACTGTTTAAATTCCTGATCGAGAAGGGAGTGGGTCATATTGTCGAACCTCATCCATCACTTCACAGACCGCCATTAAACCCTAACTGGGCGGAAAAGCAAAAGAGGTGGGAAAAAATCATTGTAGAAAAGGAGTGGGAATACTTCCTAAGCAAGTAGACCGAACTATTCGGGCTTTCTAAAAGCGTTGGCTAGGATATGGGGGGTAGCTGGTCATATGTCAGGATAAAGTGGAGTGGATTCTAGTCGACTAGAGGAAGATACCATTCACTAGTAATGAGAAGTCAACCAAAAGGGAAATCAAGAAGATAATAGCACAAAAAGGTATGTCGGACGTTCAGAAAGTAGAGAGGGAAGAGAGACAACAAAGGAGGGAAGAAAGAAGAGACGAAGCCTTAGTGTTGCATAGAGGAAAGAGTACTAGGGCGACCGACCAGTCGGTATTAAAGAAGGACTGGTCGAAGACTTAACTAGGTCGGCTTCGGGAAAAAACTCGAAGGGGTTGATGATTAGTCAAATCATAGCCCGAACGCCACAAATTGTGGCCAAAATAATATCCATTACACTCACCTTGGCAGTTTGAGGTAGCGACCTCAAATTAGACATGTTAGAAGCTATCGACACCACTGTGACAAATGGAACGATATACAGATGGGGTGAATATGTCGCCGACATGGTCAAGACCATCTGTGAAACATGCCAAGAGACGGGAGGAATCATCAGGTTCCCCTCCCTCATACTATGGATATTCATGTACCATATTTGCCCCGAAGGAAACCCAATTTTTCAAGAACCGATAAGGTTCCACATGTGGAGATTCAAACCATTCTCCTAGAAAGGAACCTTGAAGGAACTCGAAGACGAAAAAGTGATGTTGGAGAACTGGCTCCAACAACTAAAATTCCGCACGACTAGATGGAGGGTGCCTCAAAACATCTGACGAAGTCTACCCACAAAGTCCCACATCCAGCTAGAGCTCGACCATACTTCGGTGTGGTACATGCAGGGCGCCGACTCAAATGCAAAAGCCCTCGACTATTATCCATCGGTCGACTAGATATTTTGGGAGCTGTCTCGACAAGCTAAAACAAAAATACCAGTACCAGCGATAGCAAAGAAGATCAACTTCTTGATCGAGGAGCCGTTAACCGACCAAGAGAAAGAATAAGACTATGAGGTGAACCTCTACATCAGTACCTTTATGTCGGAGGAGACACTAGTCGAACACACTGGCTGAATTCAAATCATCATAAAACCTCTGACAGCACAGAGGGAAAAACCACAGACAGAAGAAACACAGGCAGAGCAGCAGGTAATCACTCCAACTGCAGAAAGTCTCATCCCGACCCAGGAGCCAAGGGGAGAGACAGAACCAGAAAACCCAAAGTATGCTATCACAAAAGGAATTATCAAAAAATTGTCGAAAGAGATAGCAGCTGCAAGAAAGAAGTTAAGGACACAACAACAACAACAAGGAAAAGGTAAGCGCAAGCTTATCATTGCAGAATCATCAAATGACAAGGAGGAACTGGGAACTACGGCCATCGACATAATAGAAGATGCCGCAATAAATAAAGTACCAGTGGAAACCCAGTTCTAAATATTTGTCGAGGCAGGAGCACTACTGGGTCGACCAAAGAAAGCCAAGATCACCCACACGTCAACACCTGAAAACGTTGTCGATCTTGTGTCTACGCCTCCACCTCCATCTCTGACAAAAGTAACTGAGGAGCCAGTACCAGAACAACATTCAATAAGTCCACTCAACTTGTGCAAAAATGCAATGTCGGAAGTTGTCAAAGAAAATTTCAACAAGGACAGAGATTTGTAGGCATTCATTGAGAAACTGCCTAAGATATTCACGTCGGTACAGAAGCTATCCACAAAATCACCTCTCTTCAAGGTCGGTGGATACCAACCAGGTCATGAATTCCAGTCCTAAACCTTTGCAACTGTCACTTCGACTTTCAAGAGAAATCCTGACAAGGAAGCTGAAGTGACCACACGTCAGACCGCGACTATCACTTCGATTATACCCCAAACCAACTTGCCAGCCGTTGTACCAACCGAAGGAGAAGAAAAAGAAAATATCGCAAACATAAATCGAGATATCAACCAATTCTTCTTCGACTTAGATTCAACCCCTCAGACCGACAACCCACCACTCATCCACAATTCCCCCAACCCAGTCACCCACGACCATTCACCAACTCCATCAACACCACCACCATCTCCCCCACCACCACCACCCCTCGACTCAGAGCAAGCCCCACCACAACCATCAGCACCAACTGCATCCACTTTTGCACCCCCTCCATCTAAACAACCAGAGGCAGCAGTCATCCTGCCTCCCCAAACAGAGAAACCATCAATACCACAACTCGAAAATCTCGACTTGACTTTTGCAGGTACACAGGTGCTGACACAAACAGAGAAGGAAAAGCATAAGAAGAAGAAGGAGAAACATAAGAAGGAGCATCATGGACAGCCATCAAAGGTTCATATCAAATTGAAAGATGCAACCTCAATGACTGATGCCAAGCTAGGACAACTCCTGAAAACCCTAGCAGTTGAAGCAAAGACGAGGAGCCAGCAGAGACATAAGGAACTCGACGACAAGGTCGAATAACAGGTCGAGTTCCTCAACAAATGCAGAAACCTTGCACAATCAGTAATGCCATGCCCCGTAGAGGTCGACACCGACAAACCGCTCAAAAGAGCGTATCGGCTATTTAAAAGCATGGTGTCGGCACTCCAAGCACACATTCAAGAAACAAAGGAAGAGCAAAAAGAATAAACTACCCGCCTCCTAATGGTGCAGCACACAACCTTTTCTAAAGCTTATAAAGTGCTGCAAGATCACATGGAGGATTCTATCATCACTAAAGAAATACTGCGAGACTAGCCTGCTTACTACGGGCAAGTCTATCAGCAAACTTGGCAAACCCGACAAGGGATCCAAGCACTTGAAAATAGGAAAACCACTGATGAAGCACTCAGAACCACAATAGAAGAACAAATAGTGCTTGAGACAGCCAAGCTATAGAAACTTGAGAGGGAAGCACATCAGTGGGTGCACCAAGCTATCCCCAACTTGGAAAAAGTCAACATCATCTGCCCGCAGATGAAACGACTTGTCGAAGCTGCAAAAGAGAAGGACCATTTTATGGGTCCCAACATGGAGAGAATAGCTGAAGTCTCCATTTCAGAGAATATGTTGATCTTATCAAGTCTGACTACACTCACCATCGACATCCAGAAAATATTGCAAAGTTGGACAGATTTCCAACATCACCTAGCAGTGACAGCCCCAGCAATTGTCGAAGTCTGTGTATAGAAAAGACCGACCATCAGACTTCATAGCCCAAGTTAGTTCAAAGAAGAATTTTTGTACCTCCCTATTTTTTCAGGACGAATAAACATTTTGTTCGTGGGGGAGATGTTGGAGGAGCAAGTCGATAAGTCGACTTGAACAATAGCTGACTTAGTCGATCAGCCGACTAATTTGGTCGTTCGACTAAACTAGAGATTAGGTCGCCCACCTAAAGTCGTGTCGGTTCACTAAAACGATAGGTAGTTATTTTCTAACTATTTGTAATCATATATATTAGGCTGTTAACTGGATGAGAACTCGGTTCAGTTCTCTGTATTGTATGGACCCATTCATGTTAATATAATCTGTTAATTCACCTACTTGTTCTTATCTCTTGTCTATGTTATATATGTATGTTTTGGTATGTATTATAGGTAACCTTATGTGATCTATGAGATTACAATAGCACCCCTGAGTCTGTCGCGGAAGGCGGGAGGAAGAAGGCGTAAATCGAAAAACTGAAAAAGAAATAAGGTATAAATGTTGGTTTTCTACATCCCGAACTCCTCTTGCGGAAGGCAGAATGCGGGAGCCAAAAATTGGAAAACAAAAAAAGAGATAAGGCAAAATATTGGTTTTCCGCACCCCAGAGTCCGCAGGAGGAATGTGGAAGGCGAAAATTGGAAAACAAAAGATAAAGGTAAATAATTTCAGGTTTTCCGCTACTTGGAATCTGCCTTCGGAATGTGGAAGGCAGAAAGCAGAAAGTGTTCAATTGATTATATCGAAATTTGGGTTTTTCGCTACCTAGTATCTGTCGTGGACTACAGAAAGCGGAAGGCAGAAAGTAGAAACTGAAATGTGAGTATAAGGTATTTCGGATTTTTCTGTGATCCAGAGTCTTTCATGGAAGGCGGAAAGTGGAAAGCACAAGGTGAAGAATTGGCGATGACGTGTCTTAGGTTCCTGCTACCCAAATTCCGCAGCAGAAAGTGGAAAGTGGAAGGTGGAAGGTGGAAGGATAATAAATGACTACGTTGTAACTTGAGTTTCTGCTACCTGGAGCTCACCACGGAAAGAAGAAGGCGGAAAATGGAAAGGCCAGAAATAACAGTGTTGATTTGTGAAGTTCCACTTGCCGCAAGCCGCATTGAGGAATACATAAGGCGGAAGGTGGAAAAGTCAGGTTCAATGCAGAAATGAATTTTCTAGTTACAGAGAGGATCTATGAGATGCGGAACAACTGTTACAATGGTTTTTAAGCTGTAGAATGAATGTTAGAGGATGAACATGACCCATGGTTGTGTTTAAAGAAGAAGAAATAAATTAATTTTTACTGTGCATATTAGTCAGGTGTATGGGCATGTTTAGAATGGTATCAGAGCAGCGTAGTAGTAGCGGTTGTACAGTCCCTAATGAGAGGGTACGTTACATTGTGGTATCAAAGCTACGAGTTTCAACCCTGCCGCCTTTTTTGAACTTCTAGTTCCATCGCATTATGGAAAACTTGTGCTAACCATAAAAGTTGTTTGGAATAAATAGTTTGCAGAAACAAACTGCAGGGAAACAGTCATCATGTAATCTATAAATTTCTGAGATTATTGCACAGCTTACAATTGTGTTTATGAACACATTTTGTAGGATCCTAGTCACAGGATTCCGATCGGCTAGAGTGAAATGCCATGGGGAAAAGCGTACAGGTTGGGAGTGCTGAAACATAATCCAATGGGAGAAGGAATCAAGAGAATCCCTTAGATATTGCAGCCACCATGAGAAGCCTAAGGGTAGGATTGAAAACTTGCAGAGAAGACAATGAAAGGATGATTAAAGCTCAGGAAGAGAAAAATCAGCCAAATGCAGGCAAGTTACAGAGTTTCACAGACATACAAAGGAGGATAAAATATGGGCATCAAAAATCCAATCCAGAAAGAAGTGGGATTAGTGCAAGAAGAAATCCCCGCAAGAGGTCCAACATATCTAGAAAAAGGTCTTCTAGTGGATCATATAAATCTAAAGAATCCATTGCGGGTTCAATCTCTTCATCTCACAGGAATAAGAGAAAGAGACGTTACCAGAACAATTCACATAGGGAATTTAAGAAGGCAAAGCCTCCTACATTTGATGGTGAGGTAAAGTCCAGTTAAAAAGCTGAAGCTTGGCTTCTTGGGATGAGAAAGTATTTCTAAGTCCAAGACTACTATGGAAATATGAAGGCAAGGGTAGCCATTTTCAACCTAAATGGAAGAGAATCTATATGGTGGGAGCACCTCCGGCAAGTGAAGAAGATCAATGAAAAAAATATTGTGTGGAAACAGTTCAAGAAATATTTCAAGCAGAAGTACCTCTCTGATAGGGACTATGATGATAAGATCAAAGAGTTCCATGAGTTGAGATTTAGGCAGCTGACCATGGAAGAATATGCAAACAAATTCTTGGAACTGTTGAGGTATGTCAGGTATATCAAAGAAGATAAAGTGAAAATTCAGCATTTTCTAAGTGGGCTACCTCAGTCATATAAAGATAGGATTGAATTTGATGAACCTCAAACTCTAGAAGATGCTATAAGGAAGGCCAAGTATTGCTATGATCAAAACAAAAGAAAACCTTATTTCCATAAGGCATGGAAGGACAAGAAGAAAGAGAAGTTTGATAAAGGAAGAAAAGTTTCAAATCCTATCACTTCCTAAGTTAGCAAAGGAAGCAATCATAAGTTGTGGTTAAGCCAGCTAGAATGATGGGAGACAAGCCAAGAGATCCAAAGGATCCAACAGAACCACTCCAATGTTGGGGATGTGGAGAAAACTATATGCGTAGGAATTGTCCGCATGAGAATGAGAATGTAAGGCAAGTTCGCAACATCCAAGGAGCTCAAACTATGGGTCAAGTGTCCAGGACCATCTGGAATATCATCAATCAACTGTGGGTCAAGTGGCGGTCCATGCAATGCTAGAGGACCGCCGGGAAGATCATCAATAAACTGTGGTTGAAGTCGAAGGTAATATTGTTGAGCAATATGTTTATGTTTGATTGGCCTGTATCTACTCGGAGTTATATCACTCCTAAAATTGTTGAGATTTGTGCTTTTAAGAAATTAAAGCATAGCAAATCTTGGTTAGTCAAATAGCCACTGGAACCAAGAGGAAAGTTATTGAAGTGGTAGAGAAATGTTCATTAGTCATTGATGGGCTATCCACTTATGTAAACCTAAATATTCTGCCACTTGGTTATTATGATATTCTCATTGGAATGGACTAGTTAGAGGCACACAGAGTTAAGCTTGACTGTTACAGCAAGACATTTGAATGCATGGTGAAGAAGGAAACCCAAGGGTTGTAAGAGGCATTCCAAAGATGATTTCTGTTAGGCAGATTTCAGCAATGCAGCTAAAGAAGTTCTGTAGGAAAGGTTGTAGATTGTATGCAACCCATGCTTTGGAAGCAATGGAGAATGAAACTCCTAGGTTGGAGGACTTTAATGTATTGTAAGAATTCAAAGATGTTTTTCCTGATGAGATTCCAGGACTTCCTCCAAAGAGAGACATTTATTTTATAATTGACCTTGTTCCTGGAACAGCACCAGTGTCAAGGACACTCCACGGGATGAGCACACCAAAATTTCTAGAGTTGAAGATGCAGTTGCAAGAGTTGTTGGAAATAAGTATATCAGGCCGAGTGTGTCCCTATGGGGAGCACCAGTTCTGTTTGTGAAAAATAAATATGGGACACTCAGGTTATGTATTGACTACAGACAGTTGAACAAAGTCACTGTGAAGCATAAATACCCTTTACCTCAAATTGATGACCTTTTTTATCAAATGAGAGGAGCAACAGTATTTTGAAAGATTGACTTGAGGTCTGGTCACCATCATGTCAGAATCAAAGAGGAAGATATTCATAATACAACCTTTAGAACAAGGTATGGACACTATGAGTTTGTGCTGGTACCATTTGGTCTCACAAATGCACCAAATACATTCATGTGTCTCATAAACAATGTTTTAGCAAGTATCTGGACAAGTTTGTTCTTGTCTTGTTAGATGACATTATTATTTATTCTAAGAATGAAGAAAAGCATGAAGAACATCTTATAATGACATTGAAATTGCTAAGGGATCATATGTTGTATGCAAATTTGAGCAAATGCGACTTTTATAAAGATAAAATCCATTATTTGGGTTAGATTATCTCAGATGAAGGAATATCTATGGACCCTGAGAAGATTGAAGCCATTATGAATTGGCCAACTCCAAGAAATGTGATAGATGTTAGATATTTTATGGGACTTGAAGGGTACTATGGGAGGTTCATTGAAGGATCCTCCAAGGTCGCACATTCAATAACTTCCTTGCAAAGGAAGGGGATAAAGGTTGTATGGACACCAATATGTGAGGAGAGCTTCCGGCAATTGAAGAATCTTCTCACAAGTGCACCAATTTTAAAAATTGCAGACCCAGAAAAAGTCTTTGTGGTGTGTACTGATGCATGCAATCAAGGACTTGGAGGAGTTCTTATGCAATACAACCATGTGGTATGCTATGAGTCAAGAAAGTTGAAGGAACACGAGAAGAACTATGCTACTCATGATTTAGAACTTGTAGCCATAGTACATGCTCTTAAGATGTGGAAGCATTACTTAATGGGAAGGAAATTTGACCTAAGGATAAACCATTGTGGTCTGAAATACTTGTTTGATCAGCCAACTTTTAATGCTAGACAAGCTAGATGGTTGGAATTTTTGTGTGAATTTGATTTTGAACTCAAACACATAAAGGGAAGAGAAAATAAGGTGGCTGATGCACTCAGTAGGAAGGTACATGAAATGCATGTGGCATCTCTTAGTATTTTCCAACCATATTTGAGGCAGCAGATTATTAACGATATTGTTGAGGATGAAATGTATGCACAGATAAAGGACAAGTTACAGCAGTAAAGCCTTGAAAGGAAGTACGAGGAATATAAATTGGAAGAAGATGAACATCTTACTTATAAGAACATATTTTATATTCCAAATGCGGCAGACTTGAGGAGAATTGTTATGGATGAGATCCATCAAACTCCATATTCTGGTCACTCAAGATATCATAAAATAATTGCTACAGCCAGAAAGAAATATTTTTGGCCAGGAATGAAAAAGTACATTGCTGAGTATATTTCTAAGTGCATGAAATGTTAGTAGGTGAAGGTTGAGCATCAACGCCCAACAAGTTTATTGCAACCTTTACCAGTCCCAGAATGGAAACGGGAAGTCATTTCCATGGATTTTATTACAGGATTGCCAATGACTATGAGACAACATGATTCCACCATGGTTGTGGTGGACAAGTTAACAAAGGCATCACATTTTATACCAGTTAAGTCCACATATAAAGCTGATGTCATTGCAAAAAATTTCATGAAGGAAATTTTCAGATTGCATGGATTTTCTAAGGCAATAATTTCTGATAGAGATACCAAGTTTACTTCCAACTTTTGGAAGGGTCTTTTTGTATATTTAAGCACAAAGCTTAACTTTAGCACTTCCTACCATCCTCAAACCGATGGGAAAACATAGAGAGTGAATCAGGTGCTTGAAGACATGCTTCACATGTATGTAATGGACAAACCAACCAAGTGGGAGGATTATTTACATTTGGTAGAATTTGCATGTAAGAATGGACAACAAGCATCATTGGGAATGATTCCATATGAGTCCTTGTATGGAGGAAGGTGTAGGACACCAATGACTTGGGATAATCGAGTGAATAGGATTTTGCTTGGTCCAAAACTGCTTAAGGAAATGGAACAAGAGGTTTCAAAGATCAGGAAGAACCTGAAAGCAACCCAAGATAGACAGAAGAGCTATGCGAATAAGCATAGAGTGCACAGGGAGTTTAGTATTGGGGATCATGTTTATCTTAGAGTGAGGCCAAGGAAGAGTTCCTTGAAGCTTGGGAGTTCTGCCAAGCTTTCACCTAGATATTATGAACCATTTGAAGTGCTTGAAAGAATAGGGCCAATTGCATATAGACTTGCATTTCCTACTAGCACTAGAGCTCATAATGTTTTTCATGTTTCTTTGCTTAAGAAATATGTACATGATCCTAACCATGTGATTAATTGGGATGTGATCCAGGTGGAACACGAGGAAGAGTTCCAAACTGAGCCATTGCGCATCCTTGACAAGAAGGTCAAAATGCTCTAGAACTGAGTCGTTTTACAGGTAAAGGTGCAGTGGAAGCACTACAGTACAGATGAGGATACATGGGAGCTGGAGGATTCCATGAGAGTGGCACATCCATTTTTTTTCAATTTTGCAAAGCACTAAGGACAATGCTAATGTAGGGGGAGGGAAATGTAATACCCCGGTTTTGACCCCGTGGTATTAAAATTGTACATGATGTAAATATTATTATTAAATCATGGTGAGGAGCTCAAGGCCAAGGCCCTACCATCGGTTTGGTTTTTATGTATTAACGATTAAAAATCAATGTCAATGGTCATAGTGCTATTAAGGCACATTATATTTTGAGATATCATATAAATATGCAATTTAATAAAACACCCACAACTAGCTATGCACTACAACAAAAGAGATGGGGGCATGATTTCACATGGAATAGAGAGAGGAGTTATTCAAAACCTTGAGCCAATAGGTTTAAGCCAGATGTCGATGGGAGAACCCTCAATCTCTCAACTACCCTATTTTTCCTCTGCACTTGATCATTCAATTTTTCTAGAAGTTGGTTGAGGCAGTTAATGCCTTGGGCAGGGAGAGGCATGGAAGTCGGTGTCGTGCCTAGGTAAGCCTGTAGTCTCTAGAAACCCGTATTCTTGCTTCTGGGGAAAGAAATCAGAAGAATGCATTCCCATTCCATACTCCTCATTGACCAAGAACGATTCATTATTATTCGTTCTTCTTCATCACGCAAGGAAGAGAAGGGGGACTCACTCCATCATCAATTCATTTGATCCCTATCTTCACGTAGAGTATCATCCCGCAAACGCAGCGAGATCTAGCAGAGGCAGTAGTTTCTCATTTTGCAGTGTATATCTTCATTTATCCTTGGCTGGAACCTTGTTTTTCTCAATTATAGAGTGGTTGGGAACCCTGATTGTCTGTATTACAGAGTGGAACATTGTTTTGTGTCACCTCGTGGTTTGTTGTTATGTGTACCCTGGTTTGGGTCTGAAATGTATGCAAGAGTTAGGAGTAGAAGAGATGTAGAATTGGATTGATAAACCTAGTGTAGAGAGGAACCTCACAAAAATATAAGAGTGGCTGGTGAATCTTCTATGCACACCATGAAGAGCACTAGAAGGGAAGGTATGGCCTAAGGGGCTGTGTAATAGAGAAAGGGATACTTCCTTGTGTTGGGTGTGTAGGTATTGTGGATGTAGACCAGATAGATCTTGTGGAGGTGTCCCTAGATCTGTGAATGAGCTCACTAGATTAGTAATTCTTCCTTTCCACTGCCTTAGCAGCATGATAAATGCAAATGTAGATTGGCTTGGATGGCAGCTTGATAAACCCAATTATGTATTGGTTTGGCTGACAGCCTAATAAAACCAATTGTATATTGGACTGGTTGAACAACCTGATAAACCCAATGGTTAGTTGGATTTGATGAGTCTTGATGTGCATTTGGCCATGTGTAAATCACTGCCTGAGTAGCCTGATAAACTCAACGGTGTGTTGGCTTGGCTGAGATCCTGATAAACCTAACTGTTAGTTGTCTTGGTTGGACCTTAATGTGAGTATTGACTATGTGTGTGTCACTGCCTACAACTTGATAAACCCAATTGTGTATTGGCTTGGCTGGACAACCTGATAAACCCAACCGTAGGTTGGCTTGGTTGTGTTTGATGTGTTCTGGATATGTGTGAGCTTGTTGTTCCCTAGTTCCTTGTGGAAATCATGCCCAAATTGAGGGTGGCAATTGTGTTGAGATATTGATGAAAACAACTAGCCTATGGTTGGGTGGAACATTGCAACGACATAGCTAGTTGCAGGACAACTTCATCTTAAGATAAGTATTCTTTGTATAAATTATGCAATGTATTTGTTTAAGAATTATTATGAATGTGTTGAATTCTTGCTAAAGATTCAAGTAGAGTTTATTGCTGTAATTAATACTTTCCTGCATTTTACATCTGCATATGCTTTTTTGGTTTCCCATGCATTTGGCTTAATTTAATGGAGGCTAGAAGCATGGTTACAAAGTCAAATTGCATCTGAATTAAGTGTTTATGCACCCTGGAATCCACTTGTGGAAGGCGGGAGGCGGAAAGAGAAGTTGAAATAAGGTAAAAAGTGGATTTCCGTACCCCTGAGTCCACTGCAGGAGGTGGAAACCAAAAAAAAAAAGAAACAAGGTAAAACTGTTGGTTTTCCACATCTTAGACTACGCCTACATAAGGCAAGAAGCAAAAATCGGAAAACAAAAAAAAGAAATAAGGAAAAATGTTGGTTTCCACACCTTGGAGTTCGCTCGCAGAATACAAAAGGCGGAAGGCGGAAATCGAAAAACAAAAGACAAAGGTAAAGCATTTCGGGTTTTCTCTACCCGGAATCCACCCGCAGAATGCAGAAGACAGAAGGCAGAAAACAAAAAGTGAGCAATTGATTATAAGGCAATTTGGGTTTTCCACTACCTAGAGTTCATCGCTGAAGGAGAAAGAAGGAAAGTGAAAAGATAAATGTGAGTATAAGGTATTTCAGTTTTTTCCATGATCTAGAGTCTGTCACGGAAAGAAGAAGGTGAAAAATTTGTGATGATGTATCTTAGGTTTCCGATACCTGAAGTTCACGGTGGAATGTGGAAAGAGGAATGTGAAAGGTAGAAGGATAATAAATGAATTTGTAGTAACTTGAGTTTCCACTACCCAGAGCCTGCTGCAGAAAGCGGAAGGGCCAAAAATAATAGTGGTGATTTGTGGAGTTATGCTTGCCGCAAGCTGCATTGAGGAATGTGAAAGATGGAAGGAGGAAAAGTCAGGGTCAGTGCATAAATGAATTTTTAGGTTACAGAGTGGATATGTGAGCTGTGAAACGATTGTTACAATGGTTTTTAAGCTGCAGAATGAATGTTAAAGGATGAACATGACCCATGACTGTGTTTAAAGAAGAAGAAATAAATAATTTTTTATTATTCATATCAGTCAGGTGTATGTGCACACTCAAAATGGTATCAGAGCAGCATAGTAGTAGTGGTTGCGCCATCCCCGATGGGAGGGTACGTTACACAACTAAAGTTACTTAAAGTGTTATAAGGCCATTGATGGATAACAAGCCATGAAAAACAGTACTTAGTAGTAAGGAACACGAGACTCTCTTAACAAGCACTAATGTGATGAACTTACATAGGAAAAGGAGTTGTTGCAATCCAAAATTCAAATATAGAGTAGATGTCATTTCCAAAAAGAAAAAATGAGTTTCTAATAAAATGTTAATTATAACGAAAATACTACCTTAGTAAATAATCACTCTGAAACTATCCACTTAAAGATGTTCATGAATTTCTTCAAAACGATTCTGAGGTTTTTATAAAATCCCAAAAAGAAGCTTGTTTGGATTTAACCACTAAACTGTAGTAAAAATGAATAAGAAAGGCAGATCTTGGCAATACCAACTAGATTTACTCAAAATTGTAGCTAGACTTTAAATGTATATTTTAATTATTTACATGATATAGGTCTCTAAAGAAATAAAAACATGTTCCTAACTCCATATATCATTTTAACCAAACTATAATACATTCAGAAATTTTTCATATATTAATCTTACCTTGTGTACACAAAATTTTACCTCTTCCACGTTTATGATATTGTTGCTTGACATATTTGTTGCCAAATACCTACACAAGATGGTTACACTTAAGTATAATGTCCATACCATGAAAAGGCCTATCAAGGAAGCCCTGAAAACATTTTATAAATTAAACTAGAATATTGAGTGTCCTATATTATTATAATCAATACTCGTGTGTAGCTCTTTATCAATATTCTATGAAATTGGAAGTAAAACACATCCTATATGTCTATTTGTCATTTGAATTTAAAAATTATAAAAAAAAATGAGTTTAATCGCCTCTAAAAGTATTTGTAATTGCTACTTTGTACTAAAATGTTGTACCAAGAAGCATTTACATCAACTAAGCAAATATATACACACATAAATACAAGTTTATGATGTGATGATAATGATTATCATCTCATTGAGACCAACTTTGATCTATCAGGATCTTAAGAAATCGAATGATTGATTGATTATTTTTAATCTTTTGTTTCTAAGATAAAATAAAAATATTGTGGAGAAACTTTCTTGGCCTTCTTTAGTTTTCAGGAGTTTAAAAATTATGCAAATTATTTGTGTTAAAATATTGATAGAATTGATGTTTTCTATTAGACCCTTTCAATGCAATAAGGGTTAGAAGAGTACTAATTTACATTAAAAATTTAAACCACATAATCTTCACTTTTCCAATGATGGCCTACACATTCAGAAATTTCTTCTCTCTTCTTGGATGAAATGTTCCTTCTAATAGTTTGCTGCCACTTGGCTGAATTAATTGCTACCACTTAATAACCTCTTTTCATAACTTATAATCCATTTTTTTTAATTAGAAGAGTCAGATCAAAAGAAGAAATGCTACATACTATAGGGAATCCAAAATGGATAAGAAATGTTCCACACTAAGAAACAAAGAATATAACATATAAATACTTTTTTCTAGTTAAAAAATTGCGACAAGTTTAAAGCAATTATTTGGGTATTGCATACACACAAAGACATAAGATCTACAATCAACATGTCCAAAATTACCTAAGAGCCTCATTATCCATGTATTGAATACAATGAGTTGTCTATATCTAGAAAAAAGAACATTGCAGCAAGAAATGAATCATCAATTACCTGTTTCTTTTTCAAGAATAGGCTACTGGTCACTTGAGAAAGGTCATACTGATATTCCCATTAGAGTCTATTCCAAGTTATAACCAATGTCGATCTTGGTAATCAATCATTCATGGGACTTGCTCTCTTTGAACTTGAGACATCATTTGAAATGATAAATTATCTTTGTATTCATTCTTACCTTATGGTGGGAATGGTTGAAATAGATTTTCATTATATTTTTGAAAAAAAATCCTCAGCTAGACACGGCATTTTTCCCAGGATAGAAAAATGTCTCTTCACCATAGTTGCTAGAATCTCTGAATTTCTCCACAAATTTTTTTGAAGCCATTCTTCTTCTTAAAGCCATCTCTGGATCTCATAGCTGCATTATATTTAACATTTGAAATAATTACCACGAGGAAAATCAAGAGGTTACATGTCCTTGTCTTCATCTTAAAGAGGAAAATTAGCTCTGATTTACTTGTGTGATTGTTTAAGGGTTTTGGATGATGTTAAAGATTTAGAAAGCTACTACTTGTGAATCCCCTCTATTGTTAGGGTCCGGTCTTGTGTGTCGTCTACCTTGTTGTTCATGTTAAATGTTTTCTCCCACCTTAAAGTCTGATCTAAGGTTGTATTTACCCTGTTGAGATCTGGTTGAGGGTGTTGTTTCCTTGTCTAAGGGTGTTGAGGTATGTTGGGTAGGGTTGCTCCCTTTTTGTGGGCTATTAGATTAGGTTGCTTCCTATGTGTGGGTTGCTTGAGTGAGTCATTGCTTGCTTGAACTATTTTTTTGGGTGCTGCTAGGGAAGCCACTGCCTGTTTGAATGTGTGGAGAGGGATGCTACTTCTACGAGTTGTTTGTGGACTGATTTGTGTTGGACGCTACCTGTTTGGACTACTTTTGACAGTTTGTATTAGCAATAACTTGGTTGGACTATTTTTGGACTATTTTATGTGGGCCACAGCCAGTGTGGGATGGTTTAAGGATGTTTTTATTTGTGTTGAGGTCGTTGCTACCTATGTGATCTACTTTGAGGGCACTACTACTTGTGTGGAGGCTGCTACTGCTTGTGTGGAGTATGTTTAGGGCACCATTTCTTGTGTGGAGGCTTCCACTACTTATGTGGACTGTGTTTAGGGTACCATTGCATGTGTGTAGGTTGTCATTACTTGTGGGGACTGTTTGAGGGTACCCTATTGCCTCTTGGTGGTTGTCTTCCACTATTGTAGTCTTCTTTGATGTTTCCATCCATTGTAGTGAAAGTTTTGGGTTTGATTTTGGATATATTGTACCCTCAATAAGCTACTATACCTTATAATGTAACTTCCAAACTCTATTCCTCAACACTTGTTTCTCTCTCTCTCTTAGGTATGTACATGCCCTCAGCTAAGAGCCAGACTTGATCCATTTTTGTTGACTTACCTTCAAAAGGTGAAGTCTGATCTGAAAGAAACTCTAATTATAAGGAAGGTTCACTAACCCTAACTTAATTTATTAGATCTGAATTTTATTTTTTCAATTAGATTACTGTTGTTGTCCTTGAGTTTATGATTTTTGTGTGTATCTTTGTAATTATTAAAAATTAACTTTAACACAATGATCTTTAGTGAGTGTTAAAGTTGAAAGAGATGAAAAATATTTCTTAAAGTTTATATTTTTGTTTAAAACCCTAACTATCCTGAAAATTCAACACCGAAGGCCCCATTGAGTAGTGTATGGTGCATAAAAAAGTTACAGGACACCCCTTATCATGGATGATTGGAGCCATGTACTCCATTTCATATTTTTCCAAAATATAGAAGAATTTATAATTCATGTGACAAAAGGGACCAATTGTCCAAAGAGAATTGTGGATCTAAAAACTATTATCGAATATTATAATATTGGATCTTAGTAGTGGGATCTTGGTAAGTTCCAATGAATACAAAAGAGACAATATTGGATACATGGGCATTGAACCCCCCATGGCACCAACTATTGCATATCCTCTTAAGTTCTTCAACATGTTCAATTCCATCAAAGATGGAATATTAGTATTCAAGACCTTCCTAACAATAGCCTCGGTCATTACAGCCTCACACACTACTAATTTCCTAATGCCCTTAAATCTAGTTTATATCCCTTTAATGAAGGCATAATGCAAACATGTGATGGCTGGAAATGCACGCTCTTGCTTGAGCATGAGAAAATGCATACAAACAAGCTTACCAAAGTGAGTTGATTATGAATATGTGATTGTGAAAGAAACATTCTTCATTCTAATAAAGAGGGCTTAATAAAGTCCTTTTTAAGCCTCCATGTCAATGTTGGATAAGTATTTTTCATGATAAAATAGAGGGCTAAAGTTGTCATCTTCCCACAAGGGAAATAATGATGAAAATAAACATGTAATATCAGGGAAACTATGTGATAATATTCAATCCTGGTAATGATATTTGTCTGGAAATATTCAAGTCATTACTATATTTGACATCCTTGAATTTTAGAATGGTCAAACCTTATGCTTCACATTCCAATGTTGTAACAATCAAGAAGGCAAAAGACAACACATTCGGTATTCCAAATATTGTTTATGTCACATGCCCCATTGAACTGGTACCGGGTGCAGTACCTAGCTCAAAGGCCCCATATCGAATGAACATATTGGAACTTAATGAATTAAAATATCAATTAAAAGAATTAATTGATAAAAAGTATATTCAACCAAGTGTGTCTCCCTGGGGGGCAACTGTCATCTTCGTCAAGAAGAAGGACGGAACTATGCGACTTTGCATAGATTACCGTTAGTTAAACAAGATGACCATCAAAAATCGATATCCATTGCCCTGCATAGATGATCTGTTTGATCAACTACGTGGAGCCACAGTGTTTTCGAAAATAGATTTAAGGTTTGGATATCATCAAGTGAGGATTAAAGATGAATATATCTTTAAGACAGTTTGCAGAACTAGATATGGTCATTACAAATTTGTCGTAATGCCATTCGGGCTTACTAATGCCCCAACTGTCTTCATGTGTTTAATGAACAACATGATGCATAAGTATTTAGATAAGTTTGTGGTCATGTTTATCGATGACATTCTAATCTATTCAAAAACTGAAGAAGAACATAAAGAACATCTAAAAATTGTTTTGCAAGAGTTGCAAGAACATCAACTCTTCG
>LPNX010861789.1:451774-621850 GCA_001517045.1 Pseudotsuga menziesii
TTCAAGGATAAGATTCAGTATTTAGGTCATGTGGTGACCAAGGAAGGAATTTTCGTAGATCCTGAAAAGATAAGGGCAATTGAAGATTAGTCGATTCCTAAGGATGTGACGGATGTTCGATCTTTCATGGGCATTACCGGTTACTACCGAAGGTTCATTGAAGGTTTTTCGAGGATAGAAAATCCGATAACTTCCTTGCAGAAGAAAGGAAAGAAGTTTGACTGGAATAAAAAATGTGAAGAAAGCTTTAAAAAGTTAAAAACTTTATCAACCAACACACCTATTTTAAGAATAGCATATCCTAATAAAGAATTTATAGTGTGCACTGATGCCTGTAATGATGGCTTAGGTGGTGTTCTGACTCAAGAAGGGCATGTTATTGCCTATGAGTCTAGAAAGTTAAAAGTTCATGAAAAAAATTATGCAACATATGATCTGGAATTAGCAACTGTAATACATGCCTTAAAGATGTGGCGACATCACCTAATTGGCAGAAAATTTGTTTTAATGACTGATAATAAAGGATTGAAGTATTTGTTAGATCAGCCAAATTTAAATGCCAGACAAGCCAGGTGGTTAGCTTTCTCAAGCAAGTATGACTTTGAAATTCAGCATATAAAAGGTAAAGAAAATAAAGTTGTTGATGCATTAAGTAGGAATGCAAGGCTGAATTTTTCAGCAGCTATCAGCACCTATGTTTTAGATTTAGATGAACGGCTTAAAGAAGGAATAGAACAAGATGAAATTTACCAAAATTTGCAAGCTAAAGCTAAAGAAAATCCAACAGAAAACTTAATTAAAGGTTACAGTTTAAATCAAAAAGAATTTTTACTGTATAAAGATAGGATGTATATACCTAACGTACATAAAGTTAAGCTGCTAATTTTGGATGAAATTCATAAAACACTAGTATTCAGGTCATCCAAGTTATCAAAAGACTATAACGATGTTAAGAAAAGAGTATTTCTGTCCAAATATGAAAACTGAAGAAGCAGAATATATTGCTAGGTGTTTTGAATGTCAACGGGTAAAAACTGAACATCAACACCCAGCTGATTTGCTTCAGCCATTACCCATCCCTAGCTGGAAATGGGAGATAATTAGTCTAGATTTTATTACTGGGATGCCTAAAAATCAAAATCAGAATGATTCTATCATGGTATTAGTTGATAAGTTAAGCAAAGCAACTCACTTTATACCTGTTAAAAATACTTATAAAGCTGTAAACATAGCTTATATTTTTCTAAAATAGATTTTTCGATTACATGGACTACCAAAAGTCATAATCTCAGATAGAGATCCTAAGTTTATAGGAAACTTTTGGAAGTCTTTCTTTAAAGGGTTAAACACCACATTAAATTTTAGTACTTCTTTCCATCCTCAAACATATGGACAAACTGAAAGGGTAAACCAAGTATTAGAAGATCTATAAAGAATGTATGTGAAAGACCAGCCTGGTAAATGGGAGGACTATTTACATCTAGTAGAATTTGCTTATAATAATAATTATCAGACATGAGCCAGATTTAGTCCCTTTGAAATTTTATATGGACGAAATGGTAATACTCCTATATCTTGGAGTAATCCAGTAGATAGATTGGTATTAGGTCCAGAACGGTTAAAAGAAATGGAAGAAATTGTAAAACAAGTGCAGGGAAATCTGAAAGTGGCACAGGATCGTCAGAAAAGTCAAGCGGACTTAAAAATAACTCCAAAGGAGTTTCAGGTAGGTGAACATGTGTTCATCAAGGTAAGGCCCAAAAGGAGCCCTCTGAGACTGGGGAGTTGTGCAAAATTGGTACCTCGTTACTCTGGCCCATTTGAAATTCTGTCTAGGATTGGACAAGTAGCTTATCAATTAGTATTACCACCTAATTTAAGAGTACATAATGTTTTTCACATTTCCGTTTTAAAGAAATATGTGCATGATGCTATTCATGTCGTCAACTGGAATGGTGTACAGGTGGAACCAGAAGGAGATTTTCTGGTGGAACTAGATTGTATCCTCGAGAGGAGGGAGATTACACTTCGAAACCACACCATTGGACAAGTGAAGGTACAATGGAAGCACCTTAGTCCAAAGGAAGCCACCTGGGAATTGGAAAGTAAAATGCGAGATGCATATCCAATTCTGTTCTAGGGGAGATCTGAGAATGAAGAATAAATAACATCGAGGACGATGTTATATTCTAAGGGAGCGTGTATGTCACATGCCCCAATTTTGCAAAATAATATTATTTTATTTGATTTTATTCCAAGACATTATGTTAAATTTTATGCTAAGTTGTATATGATGACTGAATAGAGTCAAGGATATTGAATTTAATTCTGAACATTTTAATTATAAATAAATAAAAGTGGAGACAATAGCTTGGGAGAGCTGTTAAAAAGAGTGTTAATGGTCAAGTTGGTGGAGGAGACTGGGTGGAGAGCAAATAGACAAGTGGAAGCATCCTCAAACACTTGCAATGTTGTAGGTGGCAACCTCCCTACATTTGGGGTCATGATCCCCCAAGAAAGTGGGATCAAAGCTGGTGGCTCAATTATTGACAACTAACCCAAAAAGACCTAGGAAATCTTAATAAAAATACCCATTGAAGAGAGCTGAGGCTGCTCATTCCAAGAAGAGAATCATTTATGTGAATGTACTTCAAAGGATTTCATTGGGAAGGGAATTCGTAAAAGGTGTTTGAGGGGTAAACTACAGAAAGTGATCTAGTACAGCTTTTCAACTGAAGGATCTTGCTACTGAGTGCAGAGTTAGTACTGAGTCATTGGACAAGTATCTTGTTGCTTGCTCCACCAGTTCTCAGCCAAGGAGACCAGGAACAAGCTCGGGGGTCCTGAGAAGACATTGTTTGAGCACTCTCCAGGAGTTGGTAGGGAGGAACAGCCTCCCAACGTTGTTGTCATCCAACTTTAAACAGGTTCTATAGTCTTTTATTTACTATGTTAAAAGTTTATATCTGAGAATGAATGATTGATAAATGATTACATGTTTTGTAGTGAACTGATAGAGCTAGTAACCCTTTAGTTATTTGAATATTGAATCTGTAATTGATGAAATAATCCTACCTGTGTTTTTCCCCGTCTGGAATGAACCAGACCGTACTCTAGCACAGGTAGTGTATTTAAAAATAGATGAAGAATATGATAGAAGACTGGATTGAATAGATGTATTATATATTTCATAATGTCAGAATAATTTATTTCTGTTTGTAGGTTATTTTCAGTAAAGAACAATAACTTGTCTATTTCTTTTTACTGTTAAACCAGCTTGTTGATGTAAGTAGGCTAGAAAATAAATAGCCATAACTCATTACAGGTAGCAGGTTTATCATAGTAATAAGTTACTCAAATAAACAAGATGTATTTAATACAGTGCATTATTTTGTTATTTAAACAGGATGATAATCTGTGTCATGTTATATATTTATATCTTTTCTTTGTATTGTATTCATTAACCTCTTGCTTATGCAGTAGAAAGTTACAGCTAAACTATTTGTTTATATTCATTCAATAAAGGTATAAACTAATAAATATATAGTTTAATTTATAATCATAGTAATTTAAGACCAACAGTTATTATTAACTAAGTAAAGTAATATAAGGAATAATCATGGTACTAAGAACAAACTTATTCAAAATATTTAAGTTCTTCTATCATTTCCATTTTATTATTCCAATAGAAAAAACAACAAAAATACATTAATGAACAACATTTACAAAATGTATACTTATAAAAAGAACTGTTCCTTTTAATTTTACAAACAGGATGTATCTATAAGCAAATGACAGGGTTGAAAACCCATATATATATATTACAATTACAAATGTCATTACATCGAGGATGTAATCCAAATTAATTGGATTATATAACTATTAAACAACTAGGTTATTATAAATTACTTAGTCCTTTAAGAACAAACAAAAAGACATTGGATTATTTTTATAAACTAGAAATTTCCACAACACATTGTAACACTAATTAAAACCCAAGTTAAATAAGTAACAGAATTTGTTAAAATTAAGTGAAATAATTTGTTTTAAAACGAGGGTTTCCACAGGAAAAACCCTAACTCGTAACTCTGAGCAAAAACGAGTAAGATTTACAACTAAACTATGACTGTCTATGCCAGTCTTAAAAACATTAATTATAAACTTTTACAGAGTACTTTAAACAGTGCCCAAAACTTCGCTTACAGTCGAGAAGGGTAAAAACTATGAGTACACAGAGTATAATGTTAAGCATTTCGATAAATCGAGACAAGCTTGAAGACAGAATTGTCTTTACAAGAAGACTACTGTTTAAATTTTAAAAAAAAACCGTAAAGCTAAACATCAAAACAAAACTAATTACATTGCTCAGTTTAAGACTGAGTTTACCCATCGACTAGCGAGGGTTTGAAACTTAGTAAATCAACAAACGACCTGTAAAAGAGACTTCATAACTTATCGCGAGCCTATGAAAGCTTCCCCAAACCCTGGGTTATTCCAAATGACCACCCTAATACAAGTAGGGTAAAACCCAACATATTGACCACAGGGCTTACCCGTATTAAGCCACGAGCCACGGCATTCAAATACTGTCTGCATATTACCTCCACCGTGAATTTACATAGTCGCAAGCCTCCTGCAAGGAGTTTCAAAGACAAAGGTCAGAAAATAAATAACTTAAGATTTGTTTATGCTACCGTAACAGCAAAAACACCTGTTGTAAGTTAAAAGAACGCTAAAAGAAATTTACCTTTGGATTTGAATCGTCAAAAAGTCTTGTGGATTTACTGTCACCAACGGAATTTGCAAATTATAGACCCAACAGCCTGTAAAGGCTAAACCTTCACGCAACGGTGAGCCAGGACGAAGACGAAAAGAAGTTTGAGCAAACAAAAATCTACGGGTAACGATAGACTCAACAAAACTTGCAGAGTGAGAACTCACAACCACTAAGAATGGATTAAAAAACGAATACTGGAGGCAAATGCAACGCTAATCCAAGACTCAAGCAACTGGAACGAAGGAGAGCTTACGGCTGCCATGAAAACCAAGTAGAGCAGCCTCAAGGGCCAGCATGAACTGCGGAGAAGAAATGGAAAGGGTTAGGGTTACAAATGATTCGTATATCTTACAAGCTTGGTCAGGAGAAGACCACGTGGTCATGTTAAATTAAACCATGCAGTGGATCGTTTTCTATAGTCGCCTGCATACAATAATAACCAATTATTTAATCATTGAACACGATGCATAAACCATATCAAAAACTAAGTTATTGCTTCGTAATCGAATACACCGCTCATCATATGCTAGATCAATGTTAGAATATCAATGTTATCATTTACGTTGACCTAGCAAATAGGTGTCGCTATTAAGCTTTGGTTAATGCCCGAAATCGTTCATGCATAGAAACTTATTTCATCATTAACCATATGTCTATTATCATAACATCACTAATACGATATGGATGTTAATAATTCTTTCCTTTAAGTGTTGACCTTGATGGATAGAAGACATATGTTATATGGGAGAGCTCAAGTTAAAATATTTATAACCACCAAACAACTATAGTTCTCTTATGTAGAAACATTATAGTCTATACATGGATAATCTCTTGTAAAATGACTTTTCAAGTTGTAGCATTTATAAAATCGCATAACGTAGTATTATGGAGAATCATAAACTCTATTTTAAATTTTTTTATGAACTTGAACTAATTATAGACTTGAATGTCTAATAAACAAAATAGTTGTGCATGTTTATAAGTCATATAGGAACTAATAAATCAAAAGGTAGCAAAACTATGAATTTGACAAAGTGTTTTGTAAGAACACTTTTATGAATTTATTTTACATAGTTCAAAGCGATGAAACTCTGATAAAATTTGGTTGTGACTCAACTTGGTATTTGCTAATGATTCACCATGTCTATTGGTTAGTAAAGTGGTTATATAATTATACAAAATAACTAGAAATTCGACCTTTTTCGAAAGCATCAATCTCAGAAAATTGTTTGTAGACAGTATCTTAATACAAGAGAAGTATCATAGAAAATTAAGAAATTGAATAGGAATGATCCTACTTGAGTCTAGAATTATTAGAACCACATGGTTCGACATGAAGTTAAAAATTATAGGCAAACCATGATTTTATGTGAGAAAGCATTATGGTTTTTGTTAGCACAGATCAAACTTATATTGACAAGAAAGTTAAAGGCTGTAGGTTTCCTCGCAGAAGAGAAATGTTGAATAGTTGTTACACATATAAGATAATATGTTAATGTTTACATACTGACAAAACAACCTTTATAACATTGCAAATTATGCACACTAAAGTATAAGTACTTTGTAACTGAGATTATAATTTTAGAGCCACAAAAAAGATCTTACTGTCACTACATACATCTGAACTTTGTTACAAGAAAAACTAAAGGAAGCCAAACAGTTTTACCTCACGGAAGTTGTTTGGAATTTAGAATATTAATTACTAAGCTTTATAATTGAAAATAAAACATTGTTGGATACTTTATGAATTTTAAAACGTTACTCATTCGATCATACCTGTAAACCTATAAGAACTAGTGATCTTCTGCGTTAGCATAAATGCTAAGTAAGCCCCGGATTCAAAATTTAGATTCCACCTACTTGACATGAAGAAACTCATCAGTAAACTGAAATAAAACAATACGCAAGTAAACCTTATTCTTGTTACAAAAGAGAATTGTTGAGTTAACATGTTTGAGATTTTGTAATACTAATCCCTGACTATTTCTTTTATTGCTAACCTTTAGCTGTTAGTAAACCGCAAGTTTTAACATTTGTTGTTATCTCAAAATTTTAAATTTTTGTGAAAATTTGGGGTTTTGATATGTGGTATCAGAGCCAGGTTCAAACACTAGGCCTTGATGAATCCTAACTAGCTTTCATGAAACAATAAATTAAATTATTATGCTGACGTATTTTATTTTAAATGTTATTCAAGAGAGAATTGTTTTCTGAAGTTTAATAGACAGGTATGGAAAGGCTGGAAGAATATGCAGAGGAGGAATCTCCAGCTACTGAAACAGGAAATTTACCAAGAGATCCTATACCAGAGGACTTAACTGCCAATTCCTCAGAATTGTTACAAACTGTAAAAGACTTAAAAACTGAAATGGAGTCTATAAATCGAGAAAATGAAAGGATTCTGAGGGCTCAAGAAGAGTTGAATCAGATCCTAACTAAAAAGTTTCAAACTGAGGGTAGGGGTAGAAGATTAGAATCAGAAGATGCCAGTCATCAACGTAAATCTAATAAGATGAAACATACAAAAACTGAAAGTAGTTCATATTCTGAAGTGTTTGTTGAACAACAAAATTACCATTCTACTAGTGACATTAGTGGTGATAATCTGTACACTAAAAAGAGGAAATACAAACCTTATGAGGAAATTTTCGGGGAATTCAAAAAGATAAAACCACCAACCTTTAATGGAGAGACTGAGAAGGGGGAGGAAGCTGAATCCTGGTTATCTAGGATGAAGAAGTACTTCCAAATATATAACTATTCTAACCAATTAAAGGCTAGAATGGCTATATATAACCTCTCAGGAAAGGCTGACATTTGGTGGCAGGACTTGAAAAGAGTTAAGGGCATAAAAGAGAAAGATGTAAACTAGAGTACCTTTAAGAGGTATTTCGAAAAGAAATTTCTGTCTGAGCAGTATTATGAGGAGAGAGCCAAAGGGTTTTATGAGTTGAAGTTAGGATCAATTGACAATGAAGGATCTGAACAGCAAGTTCTTAAGTCTACTTAGGTATGTACCATATCTTATAGATGAGAAACCGAAGGTACAGTGATTCCTTAGTTGTCTACCTTATCATATTAAAGATAGAATTGAATATGATAACCCAAAGACCTTGGAGGAAGCTATGAGAAAAGCTAACTTCTGTTTTGAGCATAATCGAAAGAAAGAAGGCTTGGCCAACTGGAAAGCTAAGAAAAATAATAATCAATTTGAACAAAAGAAGAAGGATTTTGTGCCTAACAGAAATTTCAAAAACAATAAGGCCAAAAATTATTCTAATAACAAGAATTTCCAAGGAAACAAGAGCAATACACCCAACAATCAGAATAATCCTAAAAGTAAGGAATTTGCAAATAATCAGGAAAATTTTACCAAGAACTTTGAGCGCAAAGAGCCTATCAAGTGTTGGGAGTGTAATGGCCCACACGATGCTTCAGTCTATCCAAATCGGAAGAAGACTATTAGCAATATTCATACCATACAGGAGGATATGACCGTTGCGGAGCTAGCAAGGAGCATGCCTAGAATCAACGCAGCTTTGGAGAATTGACAAGCTGAATATCAGAATTCCATGGTGGAAGTAGAAGGTATGATAAATCAGACCCCTGTAACGATTTTGATTGATCCAAGAGCCAGTCTCAGTTATATTGCACCAAAAATGGTAGAAAAATGTAAGTTATTTGTTGAAAAATTTGAGAATTCTTGGTTGGTTCAGTTAGCCAATGGTGCTAAAAGAAAAGTAACTTGTTTTGTTAAAGAATGTGAAATAGTTATGGATAATTTTGAAACTGTTGTTAAACTTAATGTTTTGCCTCTTGGTTCTTATGATTTGTTGATTGGTTTGAACTGGTTAGAACAACATATATTAATTCTAAATTGTTATGATAAAACCTTCACATGTTTAAACAGTGACAAAAAACCAATAAGTGTTAAAGGAATTCCTAGAAAAACTACTATAAGGCAGATTTATGCTTTACAACTTAAAAGAGCTGTTAGGAAGGGATGTAAAACTTATGTAGTAACAATTACTAATGAGGAAAGTATAATTAAAACAGATAAGTTAAAAGTGGAAGACATACCAGTCTTAAAAGAATATGTTGATGTATTCCCAGAATAGATTCTAGCATTACCTCCAAAAAGGGAATTGGATTTCCCCATTGAATTGGTACCAGGTGCAGTACCTAGCTCGAAGGCACCGTATCAAATGAACATATTGGAACTTAATGAATTAAAATCTAAATTAAAAGAATTAATTGATCAAAAGTATATTTGACCAAGTGTGTCTCCCTGGGGGGAACCTATCATCTTCGTCAAGAATAAGGACGGAACTATGCGACTTTGCATAGATTACCATTAGTTAAACAAGATGACCATCAAAAATCGATATCTGTTGCCCCGCATAGATGATCTGTTTGATCAACTATGTGGAGCCATGATGTTTTCGAAAATAGATTTAAGGTCTGGCTATCATCAAATGAGGATTAAAGATGAAGACATCTTTAAGACGGCTTTCAGAACTAGATATGGTCATTATGAATTTTTCGTAATGCCATTCAGGCTTACTAATGCCCCAGTTGTCTTCATGTGTTTAATGAACAACGTGATGCATAAGTATTTAGATAAGTTTTTGGTTGTGTTTATCGACGACATTCTAATCTATTCAAAAACTAAAGAAGAACATAAAGAACATATAAAAATTGTTTTGCAAGAGTTGTGAGAACATCAACTCTTCGCAAAGTTTTGTAAATGTGATTTCTTCAAGGATAAGATTCAGTATTTAGGTCATGTGGTGACCAAGGAAGGAATTTTCGTAGATTCTGAAAAGATAAGGGCAATCGAAGATTAGCCGGTTCCTAAGGATGTGACGGATGTTCGATCTTTCATGGGCATTACCGGTTACTACCAAAGGTTCATTGAAGGTTTTTTGAGGATAGCAAATCCGATAACTTCCTTGCAGAAGAAAGGAAAGAAGTTTGACTGGAATAAAAAATGTGAAGAAAGCTTTAAAAAGTTAAAAACTTTATTAACCAGCGCACCTATTTTAAGAATAGGAAATCCTAATAAAGAATTTGTAGTGTGCACTGACGCCTGTAATGATGACTTAGGTGGTGTTCTGACTCAAGAAGGGCATGTTATTTCCTATGAGTCTAAAAAGTTAAAAGTTCATGAAAATAATTATGCAACATATGATCTGGAATTAGTAGCTATAATACACGCCTTAAAGATGTGGTGACATCACCTAATTGGCAGAAAATTTGTTATAATGACTGATAATAAAGGATTGAAGTATCTGTTAGATCAGCCAAATTTAAATGCCAGAAAAGCTAGGTGGTTAGCTTTCTTAAGCAAGTATGACTTTGAAATTCAGCATATAAAAGGTAATGAAAATAAAGTTGTTGATGCATTAAGTAGGAATGCAAGGCTGAATTTTGCAGCAGCTATCAGCACCTATCTTTCATATTTAGATGAACAGCTTAAAGAAGGAATAGAACAAGATGAAATTTACCAGAATTTGCAAGCTAAAGCTAAAGAAAATCCAATAGAAAACTTAATTAAAGGTTACAGTTTAAATCAAAAAGAATTTTTACTGTATAAAGATAGGATGTATGTACCTAACGTACCTAAAGTTCAGCTGTTAATTCTGGATGAAATTCATAAAACACCATATTCAGGTTATCCAAGTTATCAAAAGACTATAACCATGTTAAGAAAAGAGTATTTCTGGACAAATATGAAAACTGAAGTAGCAGAATATATTGCTAGGTGTTTTGAATGTCAACGGGTAAAAACTGAACATCAACACCCAACTGGTTTGCTTCAGCCATCACCCATCCCTAGCTGGAAATTGGAGATAATTAGTCTAGATTTTATTACTGGGCTGCCTAAAAATCAAAATCAGAATGATTCTCTCATGGTAGTATTTGATAAGTTAAGAAAATCAGCTCACTTTATACCTGTTAAAACTACTTATAAAGCTGCAAACATAGCTGATATTTTTCTAAAATAGATTTTTCGATTACATGGAGTACCAAAAGTCATAATCTCAGATAGAGATCCTAAGTTTACAGGAAACTTTTGGAAGTCTTTGTTTAAAGGGTTAAACACAACATTAAATTTTAGTACTTCTTTCCATCCTCAAACAGATGGACAAACTGAAAGGGTAAACCAAGCATTAGAAGATATATTAAGAATGTATGTGAAAGACCAGCCTGGTAAATGGGAGGACTATTTACATCTGGTAGAATTTGCTTATAATAATAATTATCAGACATCAACCAAATTTAGACCCTTTGAAATTTTATATGGACGAAAATGTAATACTCCTATCTCTTGGAGTAATCCAGTAGATAGATTGATATTAGGTCTAGAACTATTAAAAGAAATGGAAGAAATTGTAAAACAAGTGCAGGGAAATCTGAAAGTGGCACGGGATCGGCAGAAAAGTCAAGTGGACTTAAAAAGAACTCCAAAGGAGTTTCAGGTAGGTGAACTTGTGTTCATCAAGGTAAGGCCAAAAAAGAGCTCTCTAAGACTGGGGAGTTGTGCAAAATTGACACCTCGTTATTGTGGCCCATTTGAAATTTTGTCTAGGATTGGACAAGTAGCTTATCAATTAGCATTACCACCTAATTTAAGAGTTTATAATGTTTTTCACATTTCCGTTTTAAAGAAATATGTTCATGATGCTACTCATGTCGTCAACTGGAATGATGTACAGGTGGAACTAGAAGGAGATTTTCTAGTAGAACCGGATTGTATCCTCAGGAGGAAGGAGATTACACTTCGAAGCCGCACCATTGGACAGATGAAGGTGCAATGGAAGCACCTTAGTTCAGAGGAAGCCACCTGGGAATTGGAAAGTAAAATGCAATATGCATATCCAATTTTGTTCCAGGGGAATTCTGAGGATGAAGAATCAATAACATCGAGGACGATGTTATATTCTAAGGGGGTGTGTATGTCACATGCCCCAATTTTGCAAAATAATATTATCTTATTTGATTTTATTCCAAGACATTATGTTAAATTTTATGCTAAGTTGTAAATGATGACTTAGCAGAGTCAAGGAAATTGAATGTAATTTTAAATATTTTAATTATAAATAAATAAAAGTGGAGACAACAACTTGGGAGAGCTATCAAAAAGAGTGTTACTAATCAAGTTGGTGGAGGAGACTAGTTGGAGAGCAAATAGACAAGTGGAAGCATCCTTAAACACTTCCAATGTTGCAGGTGGAAACCTCCCTACATTTGGGGTCATGATCCCCCAAGAAAGTGGGATCAGAGCAGGTGGCTCAATTAATGACAACTAACCCAAAAAAGCCTCGGAAATCTTAATAAAAATACCCATTGAAGAGAGTTGAGGCTGCTCATTCCAAGAAGAGAATCATTCAAGTGAATGTACTTCAAAGGATTTCATTGGGAAGGGAATTTGTGGAAGGTGTTTGAGAGGTAAACTGCAGAAAGTGATCTAGTACATCTTTTCAGCTGAAGGATCTTGCTGCTGAGTGCAGAGTTAGTACTGAGTCATTGGACTAGTATCTTGTAGCTTGCTCCACCAGTTCTCAGCCAAGGAGACCAGGAACAGGCTCGGCGGTCTTGAGAAGACGTTGTTTGAGTGCTCTCCAGTAGTTGGTAGGGAGGAACAGCCTCCCAACGTTGTTGTCATCCAGCTTTAAACAGGTTCTACAGTCTTTTATTTACTGTGTTAAAAGTTTATATCTGATAATGAATGATTGATAAATGATTACATGTTTTGTAGTGAACTGATAGAGCTAGTAACCCTTTAGTTATTTGAATATTGAATCTGTAATTGATGAAATAATCCTACCTCTGTTTTTCCCCGTCTGGAACAAACCAGACCGTACTCTAGCATAGGTAGTGTGTTTAAAAATAGATGAAGAATATGATAGAAGACTGAATTGAATAGATGTATTATATATTTCATAATGTCAGAATAATTTATTTCTGTTTGTAGGTTATTTTCAGTAAAGAACAATAACCTGTCTATTTCTTTTTACTGTTAAACCAACTTGTTGATGTAAGTAGGCTAGAAAAGAAATAGCCATAACTCATTACAAGTAGCAGGTTTATCATAGTAATAAGTTACTCAAATAAACAAGATGTATTTAATACAGTGCATTATTTTGTTATTTAAACAAGATGATAAACTGTGTCATGTTATATATTTATATATTTTCTTTGTATTTTATTCATTAACCTCTTGCTTATGCAGTAGAAAGTTACAGCTAAACTATTTGTTTATATTCATTCAATAAAGGTATAAACTAATAAATATATAATTTAATTTATAATCATAGTAATTTAAGACCAACAGTTATTATTAACTAAGTAAAGTAATATAAAGAATAATCATGGTACTAAGAACAAACTTATTCAAAATATTTAAGTTCTTCTATCATTTCCATTTTATTATTCCAATAGGAAAAACAACAAGAATACATTAATGAGCAACATTTACAAAATGTACACATATAAAAAGAACTGTTCCTTTTAATTTTACAAACATGATGTATCTATAAAAGCAAATGACAGGGTTGAAAACCCATATATATATTACAATTACAAATGTCATTACATCGAGGATATAATCCAAATTAATTGGATTATGTAACTATTAAACAACTAGGTTATTATAAATTACTTACAGTCCTTTAAGAACAAACAAAAAGACATTGGATTATTTTTATAAACTGGAAATTTCCACAACACATTGTAACACTAATTAAAAACCAAATTAAATAAGTAACAGAATTTGTTAAAATTAAGTAAAATAATTTGTTTTAAAACGAGGGTTTCCACAAAAAAAACCCTAGCTTGTATCTCTGAGCAAAAACGAGTAAGATTTACAACTAAACTATGACTGTATATGCCAATCTTAAAAACATTAATTATAAACTTTTACAGAGTACTTTAAACAGTTCCCAAAACTTCGCTTACAGTCAAGAAGGGTAAAAACTTTGAGTACACAAAGTATAATGTTAAGCATTTCGATAAATCGAGACAAGCTTGAAGACAGAATTGTTTTTACAAAAAGACTATTGTTTAAATTTTAAAAAAAAATCGTAAAGCTAAACATCAAAACAAAACTAATTACATTGCTCAATTTAAGACTGAGTTTACCCATCGACTAGCGAGGGTTTGAAACTTGGTAAATCAACAAATGACTTGTAAAAGAGACCGCATAACTTATGGCGAGCCTATGAAAGCTTCCCCAAACCCTGGGTTATTCCCAATGACCACCCTGATACAAGTAGGGTAAAACCCAACATATTGACCACAGGGCTTACCCGTATTAAGCCACGAGCCACGGCATTCAAATACTGTCTGCATACTACCTCCACCGTGAATGTACATAGTCATGATCCCCCTGCAAGGAGTTTCAAAGACAGAGGTCAGAAAATAAATAACTTAAGATTTGTTTATGCTACCGTAACAGCAAAAACACCTGTTGTAAGTTAAAAGAACACTAAAAGAAATTTACCTGTGGATTTGAAACGTCAAACAGTCTCATGGATTTAATGTCACCAACGGACTTTTCAAATTATAGACCCAACAAACTGTAAAGGCTAAACCTTCATGCAACGGTGAGCCACGAGGACGACGAAAGGAAGTTTGAGCAGACAACAAGCTAAGGGTAACGATAGAATCAACAAAATTTGCAGAGTGAGAACTCACAGCCACTAAGAATGGCTTAAAAAATGAATACCGAAGGCAAATGCAACGCTAATCTAAGTCTCGGGCAACTAGAACAAAGGAGAGCTTACGGACGCCATGAAAACCAAGCAGAGCATCCTCAAGGGCCAGCATGAACTGCGGAGAACAAATGAAAAGGGTTAGGCTTACAAATGATTCTTATATCTTCCATGCTTGGTCAAGAGACGACCATGTGGTCACGTTAAATTAAACCATGCAGTGGATCGTTTTCTATAGTCGTCTGCATACAATAATAACCAATTATTTAATCATTGAACACGATGCATAAACCATATCAAAAACTAAGTTATTGCTTCGTAATCGAATACACCACTCATCATATGCTAGATCAATGTTAGAATATCAATGTTATGATTTATGTTGACCTAGCAAAGAGGTGTCACTATTAACGTTTGGTTAATGCCCGAAATCGTTCATGCATAGAAACTTATTTCATTATTAACCATATGTCTATTATCGTAATATCACTAATACGATATGGATGTTAATAACTCTTTCCTTTAAACGTTGACCTTGATGGATAGAAGACATATGTTATATGGGAGAGCTCAAGTTAAAATATTTATAACCACCAAACAACTATAGTTCTCTTATGTAGAAACATTATAGTCTATACATGGATAATCTCTTGTAAAACGACTTTTCAAGTTGTAGCATTTATAAAATGGCATAACATAGTATTATGGAGAATCATAAACTCTGTTTTAAATTTTTTTATCACCTTGAACTAATTATAGACTTGAATGTCTAATAAACAAAATAGTTATGCGTGTTTATAAGTCATGTAGGAACTAATAAATCAAAAGGTAGCAAAACTATGAAGTTGACAAAGTGTTTTGTAAGAACACTTTTATGAATTTCTTTTACATAGTTCAGAGCGATGAAACTTTGATAGAATTTGGTTGTGACTCAACTTGATATTTTCTAATGATTCACCATGTCTATTGGTTAGTAAAGTGGATGTAGAATTATACAAAATAACTAGAAAGTCGACCTCTTTCGAAAGCATCAATCTCAGAAAAAACTGTTTGTAGACAGTACTTTAATACAAGAGAAGTATCATAGAAAATTAAGAAATTGAATAGGAATTATCCTACTTGAGTCTAGAATTATTAGAACCACATGGTTCGACATGAAGTTAAGAAGTACATAGGAAAACCATGATTTTATGTGAGAAAGCATTATGGTTTTTGCTAGCACAGATCAAACTTATAATGACAAGAAAGTTAAAGGCTGTAAGTTTCCTCGCAGAAGAGAAATGTTGAATAGCTGTTACACTGATCCAGATGGAGATCGGTGGCCACCCACCTATTCCACTGGCTCAAAACAACTGTCCATTGTGGCAGTTTCCTAGTTATTTTTCTGCAGTTTTTCGGGTTCTAAACTTCCGGGGCCGTTTTGAGGCCCTAAACGACTTTTTTGGAGATTTGGGGCCAAATGGTTGCCATCGGCATGCATTTGGAAAACCAAAATTTGTAAATCTTAGAAAGACCTTTCCAACGAGCTATCGAACGCCCAAATCGGAGATTGTATGCAAAAGTTATGACCCCGGGAAGTTGACTGTTCAACTTACCACCTTGGGGCCGCAAACTTTATGACGGTTCATCTTCTAGGGTTACGTTTTGGACTTTTGGGGTTCTGACCTCATTCTTATTATAAGTAGGCCCCTTTGGCCTCATTTTGTATTCAGTTTGGCACGAATGAGCGTAGCAGCCACATCTCTTCTCAGAGATAGCTACCACCATTCTAGCAATTGTATTACAGTCTGTTCTATTTCTGCCATTTAATAGAATATGTGTCTATTGTATCTTTGTTATCTTTGCAAATTGTCTGTTATTATGATTTTGTATATGTTCTTTCATTTCGTTCACGCGTAAATCTGGATCATACACAGATAAGATAATATGTTAATGTTTACATACTAACAAAACAACCTTTATAACATTGCAAATTATGCACACTAAAGTAGAAGTACTTTGTAACTGAGATTATAATTTTAGAGCCACAAAATAGATCTTACTGTCGCTACGTACATCTGAACTTTGTTACAAGAAAAACTGAAGGAAGCCAAACGGTTTTACCTCATGGAAGTTGTTTGGAATTTAGCAGCTTAATTACTAAGCTTTATAATTGCAAATAAAACACTGTTGGATACTTTATGAATTTTAAAATGTTACTCATTCGATCATACTTGTAAACCTGTAAGAACTAGTAATCTTCTGCGTTAACATGAATGCTAAGCAAGCCCCGGATTCAAAAGTTAGATTCCACCTACTTGACATGAAGAAACTCATGAGTAAACTGAAATAAAACAATACGCAAGTAAACCTTATTCTTGTTACAAAAGAGAACTGCTGAGTTAACATATTTGATATTTTGTAATACTAATCCCTAACTGTTTCTTTTATTGCTAACCTTTAGCTGTTAGTAAACCGCAAATTTTAACATTTGTTGTTATCTCAAAATTTTAATTTTTTGTGAAAAATTGGGGTTTTGATAGTTTAAGAGTTTGTCATGAATCAATAATCAATAATATCATTTATGTCTTCAGTATTCCAGATATTGTTTAAGAGTTTGTCATGAATCAATAATCAATAATATCCTTTATGTCTTCAGTATTCCAGATATTATTTAATAGTTTGTCATGAATCAATAATCAATAATATAGTTTATGTCTTGATATATAAATGAAAATGAGAGATTGTTTAAAGCATTTTCATAAAGAAAAAGAAGTAAAATGTTTCTTCTTTGAAAAAATTAAAATGTATTAGAAATTATGAAATATAGCCATCGAGAGTTTTATGTAGCAAATTGAGAATTACCTTCACCAACAATGTGGTATTTCATGTATTTGACGTAACAATGATCCCCGTAGACTTGTGTGTTCAATCAAATTCTAAAGAAGTAACTATGTGTTCTCTTCCAATCCACCACTCACAACAACCTACGTAACACAAAACAAGAATTTGTAATTGGCAACATTCAAAAAGGTACAAGAAGTAGAAAAAAATCACAATACCAATCTTTAAATTACCTTCAAAATAAATGTTGTTTCTCTCATGTAGTTAAATAAAATTATAAAATACAATCATGCCCACTCTGTCAAATATTATATACTTAACTATATATTCTCCTTTCAATGATCATATCTAATCTGACTTGTGCAGTATTTGAATAGTCGTTATCCCTTTCAGCCTTTACATGCTCCCCCAAATTTAGTAGTTTGATCTTTTCAACCAACACCTAAAAATGAAGGAGATTGTAGTATTAGAGATGGCTAGACACAATCAAATATCTCATATAATAGGTCATAGTATTTTTTTTTCTTAAATTGCATTGAATAAATATTATAAAGAGTTGCAGGGCGTGTTCTTGGGCATTCGTATAATTTTTTATCACTATCATGATAATTAGGATTCATAAAATGCGACAAAATGTGGGAAGTCTAAGAATTTCTTTCATTTTGCACTAGGGATAAGTGTTTCATCAATTAGGTCTAGCCCAAGTAGTTGAGAGGAGTATTATGCTCGACACCCAAGTTCACATTCAGAGGATCAAGTGACATGTTTGAACTCTTACTAACAAATCTTTGAGCTTCTATAGAATCTGGTTCACCCTTTGGATACCATCCTTCGAATGAGGGGATGTGGGTTTCCCATTTTTTTCAAATATCTATTGGATTTCCATCCCATCCTCGATAAGATTACTAGTAGGGTCTTGTAAGGTTAAGATCCGCTTGGACACCATTCTCAAACTCCATATTGAATTGTTATTTTTTCTTCAGTAATTGAAAATGACTAAGACAAAGACGTGATCAACTCCCTGTGATCAATTATAAGTTCACATAGTATCACATTTATGTTGCAAAAGATGTATAGAATGTTTATGAACTAATGCCAAATTACCAACTCCATGAGACATGATGGTTTAACCATGCACAACGCATATTCAATATTGGATCATGTTTTAGTCTAGAATGAGAAGCCTTAAAACTGGAAGAGCTAGATTTAGGAAGAACAACTTTAATGGCCTTTCACAAAACAAAAGTGTGATTTTGAGGGACATCATTTCCCCTTGTGGAATCACCTTTTAAATATTCTCAATTGAAATCTATTATACATCTCCCAAGGAGCATACCAATATGAGATTGCATAGGGATTCACATCCATTATACATAGTTTCCCATAATCATAGTTCATCCAAGGTACATGAGTTGCTCATAATATTAGGAGTAACATATGACAAGGGGAAATTATGTGGGGGTGGATGTGAATGTTTGGATTAAATACCCAATAATGTACACCAGATCATTATAATAACCTCTAATAATCGTGCAACATAACAAAAGTAATACTTATGTATATACCACATTCATCTGATATAATCATAAGGCCTTCACATATGTGTCACCACAATAGGATTAGATGATAATAAGGGATAGCATGTATATGGAATTACAATATGAGTAGACACAAGTAAGGCCTAAATATATCACAATGATTTCATCCAATGAGAACAAGACCAAAATGGTTGTAAATTGTACCATAACTATATGATCAAATAAGCATAAAGCATACATGTATATGTTGAAAATAGTTGTAATTGATGTCAAAGGAGTTTAGTAATGACAGAGGAATAACCAAAGACATGATGGCAGGGAAAACTCAGTGTAAGGTAAAGGAATAACAAAGGAAGCGATGACATGGCATGCATAATGATGTGGCATATTTGATGAGGTTGGAAAGACACATGAGGTGCTATCATGGATTCAGTGTTGCAATCTAACATCATTATGTTTGAATTGAGAAGGACTATTTATGCATATATTTGTGTAAATGAATAATTGACTCCTTGTGTGTCTAAATCATGAATGGATTGATAGCTTGAATACCTTTACGAATGAATCCACAAAGATAATGTGTAGATCCAACGACGGGATCAAGTCAGGCAAATTCTGATTGAGATTGATTAATCAATCCTCTGATCAATCAATGTAGATTCATGGAGTTGCAGTCAGATTATTTAGTAGAAGTTGGATGACTAAAATCGTATCAAGAAAATAAATCGACGACACAGAAAGAATCTGCAAAGTAAATGTGTGTGGAAGATAACATTTTGGAGCTCCAAAGTGAAGTTTCTTATTTAATAGAGGTTGGACGGCAAAGATCATATCAAGAAAATAGATCGACAGCAGAGAAAGAATCTACAAAGTAAATGTGCATGGAAGATAACATTCTAGAGCTCCAAAGTGAAGTTCCATGTTTGATAACTGATCAATGAACGAGGAGGATTCCACAAAGCGATCGACGGTTCACAGGAGTTGCGGAAAGAGATTTGGGGAAGCCCATTTCAAAAAAGTTGGCAGGCACATATGCAATCCACAATCATCAATGTGAACGTTATCCGCAATCTAAAATCCATAGAACAATTGCGGAAGCAATTTTTTCGAAAATTCGAAATGCATACCCGCAATCCACAATTGCAGAAGGAAAATTTCTCCGATTGTGGAAAGGTTGTTGTGGAAAGATAATTGTGGAAGCAATTTTTGAGAAAATTCAAAGTGCACATCTGCAATTGTGGAAGAAATAAGTTCCCACAAATTATGAAAAGGTTGGTTTGGAAAGCTAAGTGCAGAAAAATCTGTTGCGGAGAGATTATTGCGGAAAGGATGTTGCGAAAAGGAAATTGTGGGAGGACGTGACTGATAAATATAAATAGAGTTAAAATGATAAACAGAGAGACACAATTTACTCTTTGGAAGAACATGATTAACAAAGAGATGCGATTCTGTGAAAAGACACATGAACTTGTGCGATGGTTTGATGAAAGGGCATGATGATGGATAATATTTAAACAGAAGATCGATTTGATAGTAAGGTGTCTCTGCAGTTCCAATTGATGTAGTAGCAATTAAAATAGAGACCAAGGGAGACATAAGCATATTTGAAATTTTGATAAAAACATACTAAGGTGGTAGGGTGGTTCTAGGGCAAGCTATATGCCTACAAGGGGACCATAACCTCCTTCCAAATGTAGCTGGTAAGCAGGGTGTCATAGCATCCTTTCAGCAACAACTGATAAAACAGGGGGTTGTAGCCTCCTTCAAGTAGTTGCTAGTAAATAGTGTGTAGTACCATCCTTGTCTGTAGTAGCAGGAAAAAACTATTTGTAAATATAATTTTGTAGTAATAGGAAGTATTAGCGGTTTACCCAATTGGGCTTCCACGATAAATTTGTGTTCCTTGTATCTTGTTGATCATGTGTGTTAATGAATAAATTAAAAGTGGTTTAAATTGTTAAAAAGTTATCAATACTGATTCACCTCCCCCTCTCAGTATTGTCCAATAATCCAACAATTAGTATCAGAGCGGGATCCTTCACTACAGCTTAATCACTAGAAGGAAGATCCTATTAAAAACCACTGTGGATCAATAAAAATAAATGGATGCCAATAGAGCTCCATCACTTAATAAAGGAGAATATGCAGTATGGAGAATATGAATGAGAGTGTACTTACATTCATTAGGATATGGTGTATGGAATGCAGTAATCTCTGATTACATCCCACCAAAAAGAGTAAGGACTACATCTCAGAAAGAATCCAAGAAAAATAACTCAAGAGCAATAAAGACCATACTTGATGGATTACCTCAACCTATCAAAGAAAAGATAGGACCATGTCTCTCAGCTAAGGAACTCTAGGTCAAATTGGAGAAACTTTACTCAGTTGAACAAAGAGCAGAAGCAAGCTTTTCTCTTTTCAAGAATGAAATTGATGATGAAGAATCTTGCAAACATAAGGAAGATCAAAGGAGTAAAACCATATACAATAAGAAAAAATTTTATTCCATGGAAGATAGTAAATATGAGGAGATAAGTTAAAATGAAGAAAAGTTATTCATGGAGACAGTAAATTCAAAAGATTGTTCAGAAATGGAAGGAGTGGTGGACCTAAAGGCACAACTCATGAGTGCTCTTGAAGAATTGAGAAAGAGCAAAATGAAGAACAATTATTTGGAAGAAAAGTTGTCAAAATGCCGAGAAGAGCAGAAATCAAAAGATAAAAGGGTCAAGTCAAATTATTATTGATTTAAAGAACCATCTTCAAGAGGCAAAGAAGATTGAAGAGGACCTAGTAGTGCAGCTCAAGAAGATAATACAAGAATATGAAAAACTTGAAAAAGAGATTATTCAACATAGAAAAGGGGTTGATGAAGAATATATCAAATCAAAGTTTGAGAACAACTCAAGGACTTTAGATGAAATTCTAAGTGTCCAAAGACCATCAAGCGATAAATCTAGATTAGGATTTGACAAAGAAAAGAAGCCAAGGTATTCCTCTTTCACAAACCAAGAAAGAAATAAAAGAAACTATGTTGTTGCACTCAAGAGCCCAATTAAAAAGGAAGAAAGTAAGAAATTTGCTCCTCTCTTACAAAGAACAGATATGATGCTAGAAGACCAATGCCAAGTAGATATCAACAAATCTTTTTGGGCCATTGGTACTCTTGTAATAATTTTGGACACAAAGCCCTGGATTGAAAATCATATGAAAAATTCCATATCTATAAGAAGAATACACCCAACAAGTAAAAGAATTACAGGAAGACTAATTCCAGTCATCAGAAATCTGCTCATCCTCCTAAGAAAATTTGAGAAGACATCCAAATGAAAATAGCCATTAAAAAGAGCGAAGATTCTATAAAATGGCTTTCCTTGGATATTGTCATTGTTGTCACAAGTTTGGTCACAAGGCTGGTGATTATAGAACCAAGAGAAAAGATCAAAGTTTGAGAAGAAAATAAGACACGAAACACTTCAAAAGATAGAAGACCGGTAAGTAGGGTACCTCGTGGAAATCTGTGGAGAAGGAAGTAAGATTACAAAGACTCAGAAGAAACACAAATTTCAAATATCAGTGAAGCTTCCAAACATGATTATGAGCAAAATAATGCTATAGATAAAAATGACATCCATTCTGAGCAAAAGCAAGATGAAGATGTAAATCAATACACCAATGGAGATAAAGTTGATAATGGTAGATTCCTTTTATAAAATGGTTTCTCATGAACTAGAAGAGAACCCTGAAATTAGCATTAGAAGGGATCATATACTCGGGGGGAGTTAATATAATAATAATAAAAAAAGTGCAATTGGTACTTGAAAAATATCAGTTGGTAAGAAGAAAGGAATGTCTTGAGGTTGCCATGAAAACAAGAAGAAGAAGAGTCATAAGAAATAATTGGTAAAATCTATCTTCCTCATAGACAAGAAGAAGTGTAGAAATGACAAATTGAAGACTTTGCTAGAGACCATCCATGTGACAAAGTGAAGCAACATGAAAGTATTAAAGTGTGTGATTCATGAAGACCATGAAGTCAATAACTAAGATAGCAGAAGTTATTTTTATGGCATTAAAGACTCCTTAAAGAAGAACAATTTATATGATACAGAGAAATCTGGTATGGAAGGAAACTAAAGGTTGGCTGAAAAATATCAATAGTGAAACTGATGATTATAAACTCTGTCACAAAAAGAAGGATATTTTATGACAAGTGAAGAAAACTTAATATTTAAAGTCTAAGAAAGACAGAAGCAGATTTGTGATGAAGGGAAGATAAGTGATGATCATGAGATCTAACTACATCCAAGGATTATGAAAATGTATTACCTCTAAGACTGAGAAATTTTAGTGAACTATTTTTGGATCTGAATGTGGGATTAAGCATATATGAAAGCACTGAACATAAATTAGACTTGATGTGACACTCCTTTGATAGACATTGACAACATGATGACATCTTCATGGATGAACAAGGATATTGAAAGAGTCTTAAGAACATATTAATGAAGGTCTCGAAGAAGATACAGGTTAGCTGAATGAGCTAAAAAAACATATTGATTTAAAAAATCATAGTCGTAGAGCATCTGCTAGAACTGATAGAGTTACCTATTGAATATGATCACCTAGTAAGAAAATTGAGATACTATCTATCTATGTTTTACGGGAAGCATGAGTAAGAAAGTACTTAATACAAATGGGAAGACTCACTATGAGAATACTAAAGACACAAATTTGGCATACTTTTGAAGGGAACAATTGGGATTCAGGCACATATCAATTGATGAAGTCCTCATAGAAGTGCATATATGAAATTGTAGCAAAGATTGTTGTCGAAAGTGTCTTGGAAATATTTTTGTGGAAAAGTGGAAGGTGTAACCCATGGGTTCCAACCATGAACAGTGGTTTCCTTTAAAGTCTCCATCCAGGACAAATGTCTTCCAAAGATCCTCATAAAATTCCTTAATATACATACAGGAAAATGTTTGATGAGTGACAAAGATGACATTATGATAACTCTTGTATGTTGATGTGCAAAATAGTGCATAGAAATCCAACACTACTCACACATAGAAATTTCTCTCTGGATAGTCATCCCATTGGTTTGAAGAAACGAAGAAAAAAAACTCATCAATGGGACAGAAGGAAGCACCGTGATAGGGGGATTCTATGAATTTATTATCCAGGTTATCATTCACTGAACTTGATTCAAGAAAGAAAATCTTAACCAGGTCATAACATAGTGGTTAGTACCAAGTAAAAAAAAAAGACTGGAAAGGCATAACAGGTTATCCTTTGTCATTGTTGTCAAAGGGAGAGAATGTTTAGATATTTCCATCAATGCCAAAGGGGGAGAATGTTTAGATATTTCCATCAATGCCAAAGGGGGAGAATGTTGAAAATAATTGTCATTGATGTCAAAGGAGTTCGGTAATGACAAAGGAAGAACCAAAGACATGATGGCAGGGTGAACTTAGTATAAGGTAAAGGAATAACAAAGGAATCAATGGCATGACATGCATAATGATGTGGCATATGTGATGAGGCTGGAAAGACACATGAGGTGCTATCATGAAGTCAGTGTTGCAATATAACATCATTATGTTTGAATTAAGAAGGATTGTTTATGCATATCTTTGTGTAAATGAATAATTGACTCCTTGTGTGTCTAAATCATGAATGGATTGATAATTTGAATACTTTTACAAATGAATCCAAAAAGATAATGTGTAGATCCAGCGAGGGGATCAAGTCAAGCGAAGTTTGATTGAGATTGATTGATCAATCCTCTGATCAATCCTCTGATCAATCAATGCATAGTCGTGGAGTTGCAGTCATCTTATTTAGCGGAAGTTGGATGGATAAGATCGTATCAAGAAAATAGATCGAGGACAGGGAAAGAATCTGCAAAGTAAATGTGCATGGAAGAAAACATTCTGGAGCACCAAAGTGAAGTTGCTTATTTAACAGAGGTTGGACAGCTAAGATCATATCAAGAAAATAGATTGATGGTAGGGAAATAATCTGCAAAGTAAATGTGTGTGGAAGATAACATTCTGGAGCGCAAAAGCGAAGTTCCATGTTTGATAATTGATCAACGAATGAGGAGGATCCGCAAAGTGATTGGCAGTTCATAGGAGTTACAGAAAGAGATTTGTGGAAGCCCATTTCAAAAAATTTGGGAGCCACATCCATAATCCACATAGTGCAGAAGAAGTCGTGCGGAAGATGAATTGTGGAATCAGTTTTCGAGAAAATTTGAAATGCATAACCACAATCTGCAATTGCGGAAGGAAGAAGTCTTCGATTGAGGAAAGTTCGTTGCGGAAAGATAATTGCGGAAGCAATTTTCGAGAAGAGTCAAAGTGCACATCCGCAATCCACAACCCAAAATTGCGAAAGAAATAAGTTCCTGCAAATTGCGGAAAGGTTGGTTCGAAAAATTGAGTGCGGAAATATCTATTGCGGAAAGGACGTTGTGGAAAGGCAACTACGGGAGGATGTGACTGATAAATCTAAACATAGTTAAAATCATAAACATAGAGACACAATTTACTCTTTGGAAGAACATGATTAACAAATAGACATCATTATGTGAAAAGACACAATGAACTTTTGCGATGGTTTGATGAAAGGGCATGCTGATGGATAATATTTAAACAGAAGATCGATTTGATAGTAAGGTGTCTCTGCAGTTCAGATCGATGTAGCAACAAGTAAAACAGATACCAAGGGAGAAATAAGAAGATCTAAAAGTTTGATAAAAAGATACTAGGGCAGTAGGGTGGTGCTAGGGCAGGCTATATGCCTGCAAGGGGGTCATAACCTCCTTCCAGTTGTAGCTGGTAAACAGGGTGTCGCAGCATTCTTTCAACAACAGCTGATAAAACAAGGGTTCATAGCCTCCTTCCAAAATTTGTTGGTAATTAGGGTGTAGTACCATCCTTGTCTATAGTAGCAGGAAAAAATTATTTGTAAATATAATTTTGTAGTAATAGGAAGCATTAGTGGTTTACCCAATTGGGCTTCCACGATAAATTTGTGTTTTGTGTATCTTGTTGATCATGTGTGTTAATGGATAATTTAAAAGTGGTTTAAATTGTTAAAAAGTTATCAATACTGATTCACCCCCCCCCCCTCTCAGTATTGTCCAATATTCCAATAGTGTATACTTCAACAATTTGATCGAATATGCATACACCATGACAATATGATTAAAAGAGAATTAGAAAAGAGGCCTAAAGCAGGAAAAACCTAACATGGGCAATGCTGCAGGTAAAGCATTGACGAGCCACAATATCAAATTATTGAGATTATATATATATATGAAACTTAAATTACATACTAACCATGGAGAAATCCATACCCTGTCCTATTGCATTTGGCACGAAAGATGCCAATTTTCTCCAAATTTCACGTTCATAAGCTCAAATTGAATGCAACGAGAATATTGAGTGTGAATTGTACTATATATTTTGACCTATTTACCAAGGTGAAATTTAGACCCTATCACATTGCATTTGCAAAAAAACATCACTTTTCTCCACATTCCCAGCCTGTCCATGGAGGTCTTTGCCTCAGTCTCCATGCTTAACCATCTTGCCTCTCTCGAGGACATCAACTTAGAGTGTTTTGGGCCAAATAAAAATCCATTATGACGAGGAACAAGAAATGGAAAGGAGTTTCAGATAATAATAAAAATCCAGATAAAGTTAAACATGCATTTTTTATTACATCGACTAGATTACTCATTTGACATGGTGAATGAAATCCTTATTCACATATTCTTCAAAATGAGCTGATAAACTAGTATGTTTTTATAGAGATTGCATCTCTAATGAAAAGGCAAGTATATCTTCGAAGGCATCCCTAACTCTGTTAAGTAATATAATAGTATGGAATGACAAAGAAATGGATTTTGCACAAAGGCTGTCAAGGGTAGGAATGTGAAGCTTGCTCAAGCTTGCCACTAAATGATTGGAGTAGGATATAGATGCCAAGTATGATAATCAGATCATGTTGGAGTTCTACCATAAGAGTTTCTTAGGTTGTTAAGCACCCTGTAAGTACTAAGAAACCACCATCAACGACTTATTTTCGTTCTCCTCCCTACCCGTGGAGATAAAGGATAACTATATTAAATAATATAGTAGTATGGAATGCCAAAGAAACTAACAAAAAGTAGTATGAAATAAGACAACTATCTTTTATCCAAAGACATATATTAGTAAGGAGAATCATTTGTTCACAAAATTGTACACCAAATTGTGAAACATGGCAAACTAAGTCACTAACTCAGTGCACTAATTGGATAGTGTTAGGATGAAATTTGAAAAATAACTTATACAAACAAGGTGTAGGTAAGGGTTAAATGGCATCGGGGAGCTGTCAACACTGGATGATGCTTCTAGTTCCTGATCTCAATTCATTTTGACTCTTCACCCATTGCATATATTTTTTCTATAGATATGTGTAATTTAACTTCCAAAAGGATTGTCCTTCGGCCGTCGTCTGATCCTGTAAAACATTGGCCTGAGATGTACGATATGACTTTGCACATGAAACCTTCAACCCTTCAATTTATTTTATGAGGGATTCAAGACATGATCCTGTAAAACCCTATCCCAAGACCTAACATGGTACATGATGCCAAATACGGAGGAGTGCAAGATATAGAACTAGAAGATTGTTAGATCATAGGACGATGGACAAACCAATCCTGGAAACTTTAGTGACAAGCCATATAAAAAAAAATGCACGTGGATGTTTTTAATTGCACCATGTGGCAGCATTGTATTCGAAGAATAAGCAAGGAATATGCTACAGTGGGGGTAAACATTGTTTGTATATTAAATTCCTTCGACGTAATTCTTCAGTATGAACAATTTCATTTTAATATACAAAATTCCAAGTACAAGATAATAAAAATTTCAAATTCAAAATAATATATATTTTAAAATTTAGTAATAACTTATATTTCAACTTCAAAATTGAAAACTTGTTCATATATTTTTATATCATAATGTAGTAGAGAGATGGGTTAGCTCTAGTGTTTGAGTGCTCAGAGCAGGGGTCTAGTACATTGCAGGAAAAAAAAAAGTAGTTTGTGCAATGATTTAGTTACACATCATTTTTTATGTAATAATAAATAATCAAAAAATGATAAATTATATTTATTTATAATGTTTTTTTTAAACCAAAATGAGTAGAGGAATTTTGTATTAAAGCGGCTAAGGTGAATCAACTAAAATGATATATTATAGAGCATGGTCAGAGTATTCAAAGTATTGGACAACAACAATACAAAAAATATCGTCATACCTTCGTAAGTATATGCCTATCAACTTCACAAAATACTGACAACGATAGATCCGTATAAATTGACCTAAAAGTATAACACTAGTAAAAAACATATAACAAAATACATTTAAAAGGACTCATGGCCACTGTGCCTTTCTATTGATGTTCGTAGTCTTTGTCCAAGTCGCTAGAGTTGGAAATTTGGTTGCAATGATGCCCGACTACTAGAATATGCCCTCCTCCATATGTATGGAACCCTGTAACACCCTAGTTTCACCCCATTTGCATTAAATATATATGATGTAAATATTGTATGGAATCATGGCAAGGAGCTCAAGGACAAGGCCCTGCCATTGATTGATGTTTTGTGTATAGGGGATCAAGGTTGATGGTGGGTTGATGCCTACGATTTATGGTGCCAAGTCAAGCAAGGTATATAAATTGAGCCATCATATAAATATGCAATTTAATTAAAAACCGACAACCAGCTATGTCAGTTCAACAAATAATGAGATGGGGGCATGATTTCCTAAGGAACGGGGAGAGGGAATGTCTAACCTTGAGCCATGGGGGGGAAGCCATGTTTCAAAAGAAAACACCCAGAAACGTATTCCCATTCCCTCATGCAGTCACATTTTCAATTTTTGTTTCCTCGTTGTGCATGCCCAATCCATCATCTGGCTCGCACCGAAACATTGTGGTCCATTCTGATCATTCCCTATTCCATTCTGTGCATGTGCGTTGTGTGTTCGTCCTACTTGCAGAACCGTGTTTTATCCTGGGTTGTTCGCCTGTTTTTACCATCCTTAGTGTTGTTGTGCAATGGTCTCCTCTGTCATGGAGGGAGTGGAAGCCTATTTTGTTGTATTGACATTGTGGTTTGCTGTGTATGCATGTTTTTTCCTTGGCCTGAACTGGTTTGGATTGGAATTGGGTCTGAACTAGCTTGATAAACCTAGTGTAGGAAGGAGCCTCACAAATAGATCTAAAGGGGTTGGTTTTCTTCTTTGCATGCCCTGAACAACACCAGAATGGAAGGCACGGCCTGAGGGACTGTGTAGCAGAGAAGGGGATGCTTCCTTGTGTTGGGTATGTAGATGTTTTAGGAGCCAAGCCTGATCTAGTGCAGGTGTCGATAGCTTGGTGGTTGAGCTCACTAGATTAGCATTTCAAGTTATCCAACTCCTTTGTAGCCTAATAAACCCATCTGTTAGTTGGCTTGGCTGTTCCTTAATGTGAATGTTGGCTTGGCTGATCAGCTTGATAAACCCAGCAGTATATTGGCTTGTTTGTTTGCAGCCTCATAAACCCAACTGTGTTGAATTGGCTGAGTTTGGTTGTATTCTTTCCTATGTGTGAGCCTGGTAGTGTTCCTTATTCCTTGTGGAAATCATGCCCAGCTCGGGGGTGGCAGTGTTGCTGAGAGATTGATGAGCGCACTGGCCTTTGGTTGGGTGGAACGTTCCAGTGACGTAGCTGGTTGAGGAAAAAAATTCTTTCAAAGATAAGTATCTCTGTGTTAATCTCTGCAATTGTATTTACTTAATGAAATATGATGAACATGCTTAATGTGTTGAATTGATAAATTGCTTCCACTGTATAATTGCAATTGTATGCATTTGTGTATGTTTCTTTCAATGCATTTTTAAATTACGTTATGGTGCTTAGATGGCTGGATTAGTGATGACCTGAATGATCAAATTTGTCCAATACTTCTGTTAATAGGTTAAATTTTCCTTCCACAACTTGCGGGATGCGGGATGCAAAAACGACCTTCTGTGAACTCTGTTCCCTGCAGATTTTCCTTCTGCAACTCTCCTTTCCACATGCAAGATGCAGGATGTGGGAATACAGGATGCGAGATGCAGCTTCACGGTCTTTATTTCTGCAGCTGATTATTTCTACAACGGTCTTTCCCCATGTAGGATGTGAGATGTGAGATCGCAATTTCCCCGCACATCTCCATCTGTAACTCTCCTTCCTGCAATGGTCTATTTCACACGTGGGATGCGGGATCGTAATTTCCATGTTTCCCGATTTTGCAAACTCAATATTTCTACACCGTTGATTCTTGAGGGTTGATTCTCAGTCGTTGATCTGTTTCCAGATGCGAAACAAACTGTGACCGTCAATTTCTGTCGCGATCTTTCTCCGTCGTTCGATCTCCTCTCATATTTTTCTCTGTAAATCATCGAATGGATCACTGATAGGATCAATTTCTCTGCTATTGGGAAGTAAGAGAATTTACACAATTTGAATAGATTGAACTTCAAGATGGATGCTCCTGCAACAGTCAAAGCGAGTACTTATGGTTGCGTTTCTCCTCTAAGGAGGGAGGGGACGTGATAGTGTGGTATCAGAGCTATTGGTTGCAGCACTAGGGCCTAAATGGGCCAAGTTGAACAGTTAACATAACGATTGGTAAATGGTTTCAAAATATTGTTAGTTGCATAACAAAGAAAACTTCCATGGGTAGTCGGTAAGTGGTTTCGATTTTGAAATTATCTAACAATTTTGTTTATTAACACATTTTGCAGAATTATAGTCACCCGCAAAGGGCAACATTCCAGATAGTGCAGTTCGGTAAAGTTGGTTTGGCTGATCCATGAGAACCGACATGTGCGATGATGCACAAAACCCCAATGAATATAAGGAATATGCTATGGGGGAAAATTTCTGAATTGGAAATGCTGAGACAAAGTCTAATGGGAGGAGGTTTCAAGATACTCCTCCATATTTTTTCGCCACCATGAGAAGCCTAAGGGTGGAGATGCAAAGTCACAGGGCAGATAATGAAAGATTGGTTAAGGCTCTGGAGGAGCAGAATCAGTTAAATGCAACCATGCTACAAATTTTGACACACATTCAGAGGAGGATGAACTCTGGGGAATGGACAGTGAGAGCAGAAGGAAGTAAGAGCACTGCTAGAGGAAGAAAGATATATCCTAGTGGGTCATCTAACTCTGAAGGATCCACTAGTGGTTCAAGTTCTTCTTCTCACAAGAATAAGAGGAAGAGGGGCTACCAGAACCATTCATGTGATGAATTTAAGAAGGCAAAGCCTCCTACCTTCAATGGTGAGATAAAGAATGGTCAAGAAACTGAAGCTTGGCTTCTTGGGATGAGGAAATATTTCCAAGTCCAAGACTATTCAGGGAATATGAAGGCTAGAGTAGCAATCTTTGAATTGACTGGAAGAGCATCCATATGGTGGGAACACTTCAGGCAAGTGAAAAATATTAATGAAAGGACTATTCCATGGAAACAGTTCCAGAAGTACCTCTCTAACAAGTACTATGATGATAAGATCAAAGAGTTCCATGAGCTAATATTGGCACAACAGACCATGGAAGAGTATGCAAATAGGTTCTTGGAGCTGTTGAGGTATGTCAGGTATATCAAAGATGAAAAAGTAAAAATCCAGCATTTCCTGAGTGGATTGCCTCAGTCTTACAAAGACAGAATTGAGTTTAATGAACCTATAACTTTGGAAGAAGCGATAAGGAAAGCTAAGTATTGCTATGAGCAAAGAAAAGGAAAACCTGATTATCATAAGACATGGAAGGACAAGAAGAATGAGAAGTCTGAACAAAGGAAGAAAGGTTTCAAACCTTCTAACTTCAGGAATCAGTAGAAGCATCCATCCCAAGTTGAGAAGTAGCCAACTAGAGTGGTGGGAGAAGATCCAAGAGATCCACAATAGAACAGAGCACTACTCCAATGTTGGAAATGTGGAGGACCCCAGATGCACAGGCATTGTCCACTTGAGAATGAGAATGCCAGGCTAGCTTACAACATTCAAGAATCAAAAACAGTGGGTCAAGTAGCAAGGGTCATCCCTAGGATCTATGCAGCATTGGAGGACCTCCAGGTAGATCACTAGTCAACTGTGGTTGAAGTTGATGGTAAGATTATTGAGCAATCTGTTTCCATTTTTTATTGACCCTAGGTCCACTCACAGTTACATTTCTCCTAGAGTAGTGGATATTTGTGCTTTTAAGAAAGTAAAGCATAGCAAATCATGGTTAGTTCAGCTAGCCACTAGAACTAAGAGAAAGGTTAGTGAAGTGGTAGAGAAATGCCCATTGGTGACGAATGGATTGGTCACTTGTGTAGATCTGAATGTTCTACCCCTTGGTTCCTATGATGTTCTCATTGGAATGGATTGGTTAGAACCTCACAAGGTAAAGCTCAACTGCTATAATAAGACTTTTGAATGCATGGATGACGAAGGGAACCCAATAGTTGTAAGAGGCATTCCAAAGGTGATTTTTGTGAGGCAGATTTCAGCAATCCAGTTGAAGAAGTTTTGTGGGAAGGGTTGCAAAGTGTATGCAGCTCATGTTTCGGAAGCAGCAAAGAATGAAACTATTAGGTTGGAGGACTATCCTATACTGCAATAATTCGGGGATGTTTTCCTAATGAGATTCCATAGCTTCCTCCAAATAGATACATTCATTTCATAATTGAACTTGTGCCAGGAGCAACACCAGTGTCCAAGACACCCTACAGGATGAGTACACCAGAAAGCTAGAGTTCAAGATGCAGTTGAAAGAGTTATTGGAGAAGAATCATATCAGGACGAGTGTGTCTCCTTGGGGAGCACTAGTTCTATTTGTGAAGAAGAAAGATGGTACACTCAGAATGTGTATTGATTACAGACAACTAAAAAAATCCACCGTGAAGAACAAATATCCTTTGCCTAGAATTGATGACCTCTTTGATCAAATGAGGGGAGCAATGGTATTTTCCAAGATTGACTTGAGGTGGGGTTACTATCAGGTCAGAATCAAGGATGAAGACATTCATAAGACAACCTTCAGGATGAGGTACAGACATTATGAGTTTGTAGTGGTACCATTTGGTCTCACAAATGAACCAGCTACATTTATGTGCCTTATGAATAATGTCTTCAGCAGGTATTTGGACAAGTTTGTTCTTGTTTTTCTTGATGACATTCTTATTTATTATAAGAATGAAGAAGAGTATGAAGAGAATTTAATATTGACATTACAATTTCTCAGGGAGCATCAGTTGTATGCAAAGTTGAGTAAGTGTGACTTCTATAAAGATAGAATTTAGTATTTGGGTCACATTATCTCAGAAGAGGGTATATATGTGGACCCTGACAAGATTGAAGCCATTATGAATTGACCTACTCCAAGAAATGTGACAGATGTAAGATCTTTTATGGGACTTGCAGGATACTACAGGAGATTCATTGAAGGATTCTCCAAGGTTGCACATGCCATCACTTCTTTGCAAAGGAAGGAGATAACGTTTTAATGGACATCAAGGTGTGAAGAAAGCTTCTAGCAGTTGAAGAATATTCTCACAAGTGCACCAATATTGAAAGTTGCAGACCTAGAGAAAGATTTTGTGGTGTGCACTGATGCATGCAGTCAAGGACTTGGAGGAGTTCTTATGCAAGACAACCACATGATATGTTATGAGTTAAGAAAGTTGAAGGAGCATGAGAAGAACTATGCCACTCATGACCTAGAGCTTGCATCCATAGTACATGCTCTCAATATGTGGAGGCATTACTTGATGGGCATAAGATTTGAGCTAAGGACAGACCCTTGTGGTCTGAAGTATTTGTTTGATCAACCTACTCTAAATTCTAGGCAAGATATATGGCTGGAGTTTTTATGTGAGTTTGATTTTGAAATCAAGCACATAAAAGGAAGAGAGAATAAGGTAGTTGATGCACTTAGCAAGAAGGTGCAGGAAATGCATGTGACATCTCTTAGTATTTGTCAGTCAAATTTGAGACAGCAGATTGTTAATCATGTTGTTGAAGATGAATTGTATGCAAAGGTCAAGGACAAATTGCAGCAGCAAAGCCTTGAAAAGAAGTATGAGGGATATAAATTAGAAGAAGATGGGATCCCTACTTATAAGAACAAAATTTATATTCCAAATGTAGCATATTTGAGGATGGTTGTTATGGATGAGATCCATCAAGCTCCATATTCTGGTCACCCAGGATATCATAAGACAATTGCTACAGCTAGAAAGCAGTACTTTTGGCCAGGAATGGAAAAGGACATGGCTGAATATATTTCAAGGTGCATGAAATGTCAGCAGGTGAAGGTTGAGCATCAACACCCAGCAGGTTTGTTGCAGCCTTTGCCGGTTCTAGAATGGAAATGGGAAGTTATTTCCATGGACTTTATTACAGGATTGCCAATGACGTGGAGACAACATGATTCCATCACGGTTGTGGTGGACAAGTTGACAAAGGCAGCACATTTTATACCGTTTAAGTCTACGCATAAGACTGATGACATTGCAAAGATCTTCATGAAGGATATTTTCAAATTCCATGGATTTCCTAAGGTAATAGTCTCTGACAGAGATGTCAAGTTCACTTCCAATTTTTGGAGGGGATTGTTTGCATATTTGGGTACAAAGTTGAATTTTAGCACTGCTTACGATCCTCAGACTGATGGGTAGATAGAGAGAGTTAACCAAGTGCTTGAAGACATGCTTTGCATGTATGTGATGGACAAACAAACCAAGTGGGAGGATTATTTACACTTGGTAGAGTTTGCTTATAACAATGGACAGCAAGCATCCTTGGGGATGAGTCCATATGAAGCTTTGTATGGCAGGAGGTGTAGGACACCAGTGAATTGGGATAATCCAGTAAACAGGGTTGTGCTTGGTCCAGAATTGCTCGAGGAGATGGAGCAGGAGGTTGTAAAGATCAGGAAAAATCTGAAAGCATCCCAGGACAGACAGAAAATCTATGCAGATAAACATAGGGTGAACAGAGAGTTCAGTGTTGGGGATCATGTTTACCTTAGAGTGAGGGAAAAGAAGAGTTCCTTGAAGCTTGGTAGTTGTGCCAAGATGTCACCTAGATACTGTGGGCCATTTGAAGTGCTTGAAAGAATAGGGCCAGTTGCATATAGACTTGCATTGCCTGCTAGCACTAGGGCTCATAATGTTTTTCATGTTTCTTTGCTTAAGAGATATGTATATGATCCTAACCATATGATAAATTAGGATGTGATTCAGGTGGAACCCGAGGGATAATTCCAAATCGAGCCAATGTGCATCCTTGCCAGGAAGGTCACAATACTCCAGAACCGAGCCATAGGGCAAGTAAAGGTGCAATGGGAGCACTACGGTCCTGAAGAGGCTACATGGGAGATGGAGGATGCCATGCGATTGGCACATCCATTTTTGTTCAATTCTACAGAGAACTGAGGGCAGTACTTGCGTAGCATTTTTTCTCAATTTTGTAAAGCATTGAGGACAGTGCTGTTGAAGGGGGAGGGGAATGTAACATCCCGATTTTGACCCCGTTTTCATTAAATATATATGATGTAAATATTGTATGGAATCATGGAAAGGAGCTCAAGGCCAAGGCCTTGCCATTGATTGATGTTTTGTGTATAGGTGATCAAGGTTAATGCATATAGTTTATGGTGCTAAGTCAAGCACAATATATAATTTGAGACATCATATAAATATGTAATTTAATTAAAATCCCCCAACCAGCTATGTCAATGCAACAAATAATGAGATGGGGGCATGATTTCCTAAGGAATAGGGAGGGGGGATATCTAACCTTGATCCATGGGGGGAAAGCCATGTGTCAAAATAAAACACCCAAAAACATATGCCCATTCCCTCATGCAATCACATTTTCATCTTCCCTCACGTTTTAGGGAGCAGCAAGACGTTTTGATCATTCATCCTTCATGTTTTCAGTTTTTTTCCTCGTTGTGCATGCCCAGTCCATCATCTAGCTCTCACCAAAATGTTGTCGTCCATTCTGATCATTACCTATTCCATTCTATCCATGCGCACTGTGCGTTCATCCTGCTTGGAAAGTCGTGTTTTGTCCTGGGTTGTTTGCATGTTGTTACCATCCTCAGTGTTGTTGTGCAATGGTCCCCTCTATCACGGAGGGAGTGGAAGCCTATTTTGTTGTATTGACATTGTGGTCTGTTGTGTATACATGTTTTTGCCTTGGTTTGAACTGGTTTGGAGTGGAATTGGGTCTGAACTAGCTTAATAAACCTAGTGTAGCAAGGAGCCTCACAAATAGATCTAAAGGGGTTGGTTTTCTTCTTTACACACCTTAAACAACACTGGAATGGAAGGCATAGCTTGAGGGACTGTGTAGCAAAGAAGGGGATGCTTCCTTGTGTTGGGTGTGTAGATGTTTTAGGATCCAATCCTGATCTAGTGCAGGTGTCCATAGCTCGGTGGTTGAGCTCACTAGCTTAGCAGTTCAAGCTATCCAACTCCTTTGCAGCTTGATAAACCCAACAGTATATTGGCTTGTTTGTTTGCAGCCTAATAAACCCAACTGTATTGGCTTGGCTGAGTTTGGTTGTATTCTTAGCTATGTGTGAGCCTTCTAGTGTTCCTTATTCCTCGTGGAAATCATGCCCATCTTGGGGGTGGCAGTGTTGCTGAGAGATTGATGAGCGCAGTGGCCTATGGTTTGGTGGAACATTGCAGCGACGTAGCTGGTTGCGAAAAAAACTTCTTTCAAAGATAAGTATCTCTATGTTAATCTTTGCAATTGTATTTACTTAATGAAATATGATGAACATGCTTAATGTCTTGAATTGATGAATTTCTTCCGCTGTATAATTGCAATTGTATGCATCTGTGTATGTTTCTTTCAATGCATTTTTAAATTACATTATGGTGCTTAGATGGTCAAATTGGTGATGGCCTGAATGATTAAATATGTCCAAGACTTTTGTTAACAGGTTAATTTTTCCTTCCACAACTTGTGGGATGCGTAAAAGGCCTTCAGTAAACTCTGTTCCCCACAAATTTTCCTTCTGCAACTCTCCTTTCCGCATACGAGATGCGGGAATGTGGGATGTGGGATGTGGCTTCACGATCTCTATTTCCACAACTAATTATTTTCACAACGGTCTTTCCGCATGTGGGATGTGAGATGCGGGATCGCAATTTCCCTGCAGATATCTGTCCACAACTCTCCTTCCCACAATGGTCTATTATGCACGTGGGATGTGGTATCGTAATTTCCATATTTCCCGATTCCGCAAACTCAAGATTTCCACACCATTGATTCTTGCGGGTTGATTCTCAGCCATTGATCTATTTCTAGATGCGGAACAGATTGTGACCGTCGATTTCCGACGCGATCTTTCTCTGTCGTTCGATCTCCTCTGATATTTTTCTTCGTAGATCGTCGAATGGATCACTAACGGGATAAATTTCTCTATTATTGGGAAGTAAGAGAATTTATGCTGGTTGAATAGATTGAACTTCGAGATGGATGCTCCTACAACAATCAAAGCGAGTAGTCATGGTCGCGTTTCTCCTCTAAGGCGGGAGGGGACGTGACAAACCCATTGACCGAAGCTTTGTATAATGATCATATTTAGACATTCCCATGAGGATGTTAAAATGCATCTTAGAATTACTAATTAAATTGGCAATTTGCTTCCCCTGTTCTTTAAAAACGTTCTTAATAATCCTTTATTTTTCATTCTACAAAGCAATATGGGATTTAATATTGTCAATAGTCCATTGTAGACCCTCAATCCTTGAATTTAGAAGACTCAACATCATCATTAACTTCCTTATGTCTCCTTGTCCACCCTCCCCACGACACCATCCTAAAAGACTGCCCATGCCCAAGTTAAAAAACTACTGCGAGAGAGAGCATAACCCTGCTGAAGGAGAGAAACCCCTATTATGTGCAACAAACCAACCACCATCAGGAAAAATTAACAAGATCACATACTCCTCACAATAACTAGCAACAACACAACCCTTAGTCTATTTGAAATCATAGCAGAGAGGTGAGATCGCTTACTAATTGTTCCCATTCATGGAAGGAGAGACAAATCTACGTAAGAAAGGAAATGACCAACTCTTTATCTTTGCGTTCCACATTGAGCTCGATTGTCAACTTGGGTTAAAATTGTCCCACCTATACTATGTATAAACTGAAAGGAGGTCATACAAATTTCTGTAACAAAGAGAAGAAGCACCACTCAAAGGATGGATCCTAAAGCATAAGGGAGTGTTAAGGCTCCCTCATATGCAATATACTTGCGACGATATCCCGCATTCGATGGATCCTTCTCGAAGTTGTCCATGCCACTGATTCCTAGAAGCATTAAATGCTTTAAGATACCTCCACCCATTTATAGATATACTAAGGGAGACACCTTCTTTTGGGATGGCTTCCATTTTGAACTAGTATTCCATTATCAAGCTCAATTGTTTAATTAGCTATCCAATCAACTAGAGACTTGTTGTGCCTTCAATTATGCATTAGCTTAACATCACGTATTTGATTAAGTTGTCAGATGATCTAGTCATAGATTCATGAAAGAATCGTCCCCTCTTTGACAATCTTTTCCTTTATCTGCTTGATTAACATTAAAGGGTCTCCTAGAATAATAATTTTTTGAATTCATAGACTATGGGTTATCTCTAAACCCATATAGAAAGCATAAAGTTTCATTTGGTTATTGGTTGCCTTACCAATTGCCCAAGAATATGAATTCTTTTTGTCCATCACAATCCAAAAAGACGCCCCGCACCAGCCACTCCAATAAGATTAGTTTTAATATAATTTAACTAATAATTATATGGATAAAAAATATTGCTAAACATCATATCATATTGTGAAATAAAAGTATATCCAATAGATAGTGAAATTAAATTATATACAAATTGAAAGTTAAAATAATTGGTTGGCATTAAAAAAATATAAACATAGTAAATATATTTAATTTATAATGTTTTAAATTCTTTTTACCTATATATATTGTAATTAATTTATTATTTGATTCTTTTCTATTTTCTCTCTCTTTATGTATTGTTTTGTTAGAAATGCATCTAAGTCATAAATTACTTAGGGATTTGACCCAGTGACGGCCACACCAACCCTCAACATGGCTAGATTTTTTTGTGTTTCCTCCCAACCAAGTCACCCCTAAGGGTATTGAACTAAGGTCACCTTGTAAAGAAAACCCACACCTTAACCAAGTGAGGAAGCCAGAATTGACTATATTTTATATAATATATTTTCCCTTATGAGTCCTTGCCAAAAGCAAAGAGACTAATTGTTTTCTATCTGCGTTGACTAAGCATTAGTTGCACTTTGACTTTTGCAAAAAAATTATTATAACCAAAGTTTCATATAATAATTTTTATTTTTTCTATTAAATAATAGACTTAATAATATTTATCTTGAATCTGATTTGCTATAAACTTGGGAGCAGGCTTCAAATTTGAAGCCTTCAGATCCCTTCAAAGGCCATTTTAAACGTCATAGAATGCCACAAGGAATTTTACCATGAAAAAACAAATCAGTTTCATTTCCAACACTTCAATAATGAAATTGAGTAAGTCTCTGTAAATTTGCAACAGAAGGGCAGCTACAAAATTTTCCTATCCAAGGATTCACTGGACTATGGGAGATTCGGGACTCAGAGTCTTCCCAAGTGCCCTTGAATAGTCGGATCATGGATGAGGATCTTAGTCCCAATCGACATGGACCACGGTGGGCCACTAGGCTACATAGTGCCAAGTTTAAGTCGGTGAGTCAAGATTGTGACTCACAATTCAATGTTCACTTTCAAAGCATTTAATAGCATTAGCATGCATTACTGATTCACCAACTTCATTAAATCTTGGTATGAGATGATGCCACCTGCCAACTCGATTTTCCATCTGTCATCTTATTGTTCATCAAGTCACGTGATCTCACAACTTACAAGTCACTTGAGTATTTGAGTATATGATGTGAAATTAAATACTCATATGAATCATATCTATGGATGGTGAATTGATTTGATAAACCTCCACTCTCAAGGCTCCGTAAGGAAAAACTAATGGTGTTGTTTTTTGGGTTACAACTTACAAGTTGAAATTTATAATGCATTGAGCAATCTTTGCTAGATTTGAACCTAACCTGGTCCAATGGGTATGTAAGTTTCCAGACCAGGGTTTTACCCAGTGCTAGAGATTTCTATTATGACCACCACAAGACTGGGATGATGGATCTTTGGCAGCATCCTAGCAGCACGCCGCCCTTTGTTTGTGCTCATGAATCATATCCTATACTAGTTAGTCTAGGATTCTAGGATTTATTCCAATTTCCATTCATTTAGTGGGGTCAGAATCATTTGAATCAGCACTCCCAGTCTCCCATGGTCCACCTAGGCTGCTTAGTCTACCTGTCTCATCGGAGGAAGGGGGTTAGGAAGTAGAGACAAAGGCAACTAGAATCGAGGGCCAGCCAGAGATAATGGTTGTAAAATATGCATATAGTCATCTCTAAAAGAAATGAAAGAATTTGTCAAATACGTAACTGAATATTATCATTAGTTAATTTGTCAGGATGCTTACACGGTAACTCTTACAATCGAGTTGTTTTATGAGGGTTTCCTATGTCTACAATGGCTTTGATTTAGAGAGGCTTGTTCCCATCATTATAGAACCAGTGGGTTTCTCCTGCAAATATTGCTATTACGTCTCCCCTCCTCACTCACCTCACCTTTTGACTTGATTCCTCTTCTTCTTCTTCTTCTTCCTCCTGTGGGCTCTATGATCTACACCCTGAGCGCCCTCATAACAAAGAATGATCTCTGAAAGTCTCTAGAAACCTCAGGAAAAGAATACCCAGTTTTCCCTCACATGCACAGATATATCTATGTTATGTAGAAGCAATTATAAAATGATTTTTTTGTAATCATGTGAAATACACAAACATGCATTCGCCTACCTCGGGCAAGGTAAACCAACTCAGAAGCGCGGGGATATTGTGGAATTGAGATGGCGTTCCTTACAATCTTTTTTCTGTAGAAGGAAATGGTTGCACACTCTAATTCCTCATTATCTTCTATTGTGGGCAACTCGAAGGTTCCACCTTTTTGATAGGTCAGAGCGAGAGAAGTAGAGGTAGAACGTTGGGTAGGATGGATTGAGCTTCCTCGAACTTAAAAAGATTGGTGAAATCTGTTAAAAAAAATATTATTTTGGGTTTACGAGTATATGATAGTCGGAGGTCGGGACTCAGACTCTCAACTCTCCAATTCTATGCTGCAGTGTCTCCCTGGTTTCTATTTCCTCCAGAAGATTATACAGAGCTAAGCCGTTGACTTGGTTGTCATGAATTTACAGGTATGTATAGAATTTTACACTTGTGTAACATTTTATATGTGGATAAAACTTAAATGTGTTTCTTGTTGGAGTTCCTTCTGGTTCTATAAATATAAGGGTTTAAAATTTCTCCATCCAAAATGTTGTTTGAAATTTGTAATGTATTATTTGATTGCGCTTCCGCCAGACTAAGTCTTGAATACTCAATAGATGTAACCTTAAAAAACCCAGTATTTAAATGAAATCAGAACCAAACAATGTATACTTTTCATAGTCTAGTACCACAACTTTGTTTGGGCAGAGAAGCAAGAATAAAGAGCCTTGTATTTGAGTTCCAAACCTGTCAATGTTATTTATTTGTCGTAAAATGTAAACATTAGGTTGAAAGAAAGAACAATATTTGAATATAAGTGTTTGAATTGTTCCAATTTCCTTAATGAAATCCAATAGTTGAAAGGATAAAATATTTAACAACCGACACTGTAAATGTTGTAGACTCATACCCCTTCGTTTTCCTGTCAGCCTTCTAATAATGGAAACAAGAAGTACAAATTGTCTACCAATATATCTAAACAAGGGAATCCCTCAATGAATGTTCATGAATGAGGGACTAGGAGTGCAATGATCTAGCGAAGAACATGATTTCAACATCCTCATTGTCGCAAACCTCCCAAACGTGTGTTTATGATTCGTCTTCCTTGTTGACTTTGGTAGAAACTAGACACCCAACTTGTAGTGATATTTGTTGGAGAATTTAAAGTTCTTCCTTATAGTGGACTAATAAATACTTAACCTTTTTGATAGGGCTGATAAACTCGATATAGATTGGAGGGAATATCCATAATCTACCTAAAATTGGGGATTTTGTTTGATCACTTCGAATTGGGGTATAAACTCGATATACATTGGAGGGATTATCCATAATCCACCTAAAATTGGGGCCTTTGTTTGATCACTTTGATTTGAGGATGTGGGGAGGACATGATTCAATTCTAAAAATAACTGCTAAATTTAGGGTTAATAAAAAAGTTTCTCCATGAAAGCATTAGATATTACATTCTGAGGTTTTTCTTTTAGGTAGGCCCAATCACACTTGACCAATATAGCCACCATCAAGATGAATAAATCCTCCATTCTAAGGTCCTTCCAAATTCCAATGCCTTATTTTATCAATGACCTAACAACCAGTATTTCACCGGCCCAGCAGAATTGTCCCTTATCTAAGTTCAATAAACTATATGCTCCAGGGACCAAGAGAGTACATGGTTTACCTCGCTAATTCCATGTCAATGTTGAATCACTCAGGATTTCTTCTTATTGTCATTTTTTTTCTATACATTGTTTTTAATAAATAATAAAATTTTGTTGTACACTTACAGTTTCAAATGAAAAGAATGATTTATTTTTACATGTCAACATTGTAGGGTTCAATTTCTCACAACCCTTCAAAGTGAAATGGGACCCTACCCTTCAAATTTGATCCCTACTTGGGAGTGTTATTGTTGCAGCCACGACGAACTTCTAGGCATGTGCAACCAGTTTTCTAATACAAGCACTTCCAATTTTAATGGTTATAGGCTACGTGTTAGGCATTTGCACTATTTTCGAAGGGAAAATTTCTGGAGATGGAATAAGTTTTTAATACCTTAATAATTTAGTCTATCTATTGGCATTTGCACCAACTCACTTTAATTATATAATAAAATTTAAATAACTGACATTAATGATATGCATTCATATAGATTCAAACATTGAGACAATGGAAAAAACAAAGCCAAACAATGCTCGCTCTTAGCATTATTTACCGTTCACATTGTTGTTACATTTTTCATCCCAACCATAGCAAGGCTTATTCAATGCAATGCAATGCATATCTGCATTGGTTGCACCGCCTTTACATTTTTCTACCCCATGACCTAATCAATGCAATGCATATCTACTTCTTCAATGCAATGCTTATATTATTTCCTTTTTATTCACTTTGATGCTTTTCACCGCTCTGGAAACTAATCATATACCTGCAATTTCATTTCAATTTATGTTTGGAAACCTATAGAGTTTTTATGGACCATATTCTTCAATAAGAGAAATAATTCGAGGCATAAGAAGAAGCCTTCGAGGAGGAGGAAGTGACACCACCCTAGGATATTGTTAGGTTGGCCAATGATGTTGGAATCTTGAGAGTTTATGGACTTAAATAGAAATTAGAAACATATGGGATAAAAAACATAAATTGGAATATGAAAAATGTATGAGATAATAGACTCATGTACTTACCAAAACCCATTTGTTTAAAGGTCTGGTGCAGATGACATTCACATCGTGTAGTTATTGGATGATGCAATATGATTTTCAAACTTAGCGATGAAGCATTTCTCAATGTACTTCTTATTTTTCAAATATTCGTCTTCATCAATTTGAAAACACTTCATCTTCCTGTTTTCCAAGTCTTCATCTTCATAAATTTTGTTAAGATTTGAGACCATTGGTGCAAAGTTTGCCCACCATTTCTGCAAGTTGTGCATGCCAAAGCCAAAGCCTCGATCGTTGCACCATCAATACGGTTTTTCTTTACAATTTGAGAAACGTGATGCCCAAAGGACAACATGCACTATTTATGAGCATCCACAATTTCTCATAGATAATTATTAGTTCCAAACTCAATACAAAGTTGCAGGCATTTGATATGAAATAAAACTTTTTGCTTACCTCCCATATGATCATGGAATCCTCATATCAAGTCTTGATATTCGTCAATTTGAAACCACTTCTTCTTCTTGTTTTTCAAGTTGTGCATCCTTCTCGGCCTGCCTTGCTAAACCCTCAATTGTTGCACTATCAATATAGTTGCTCTGATGTAGTTTGAGAAACATGATGCCCAGAAGACAACATGCTTTGTGTATGAGCATCCACACAATTGCTCACAAGTTAATATTATAAGAAATATAACTTTCTACTTGCCCCCCATATGAGCATGGAGTCCTGATATATCGACTTACCTTGGGAAATCCTCAGCTATTGAGCCATCAATTTCCCTCTTCGACTGATAAATTGTTGTTTGCATGATATCATGTTTCTTTTTTTTCCTTTGAAGTTTTAATGATTCCATTTAGTACCACTGCACTAATTCATTTGGACGTACACCTTTCATTTCAGATGCACAAAGTTTGTCGATGTAGGTCCATTCACTTTTGGGCATTGGTATTCCCATGACATGCCCTCATCCAACTAAGACTCGTGCATAACAAATCTGAAATATGTTGCATAGTCTCTTAGTGTAATGGGAGATTTTGTTAGAGAAGCATCCAGATAATCATCCATTGATTCCTCCATTTATCTGGCCAATGCCAATGATACAGCCTGTTATCAAGGAATCACAATCAATGCAGCAGATTAAGGACTCACAGCTTGCGCAACAGCCTATATTAGTCATGACCAAATCATTCCACCCTTCATCCAAGGCATGACCAAATCATGCGCATCAGTAGGAAGGAAAGAGGAAATGTAATTAGTATTGTATGTAAATATAGCTGAACATTCCCTTTGTAATTTTCTGCATTCCTTTTCTTTTTTGTTATTTTCGTGTATATAATGCCTTGAGCATTCTCTTGTATTTCATCAAGTAATAAGAATAGCTTCTGTTCTTACATGGTATCAAAGCCCTAGGCAAACGGCACATTTCAATCTCTTCCTTAAGCTTCAGTTCTTATGGCTTCCTCCACCAACTTTGCCCCATCCTCACCTTCACCAACAATATCCCTCACCCTTCCCAATTACACTCAAATGGCTGGAGTGAGATTGGATGGTCCTAGCACCTATCTCCAATGGTTGTCAATCTTTTTACCTGTTCTACGCAGCAATGAACTGGTAGGCATCATCGATGGGATTGAACCTTGTCCCCCAAAGCTTCTAACCAATGAACAAGGTCAAGCCATTCCTAATCCAGAATACTCTGTCTGGATCAAGAAGGACCATCACTTACTAAGTTAGATCAATGCATCTCTTTCTAAGAAAGTGTTGTCAACTGTGTATGGTTTTAATACCTCTCGACAGGTATGGACTGCACCGGCCAACAGATTTGCCAGTCAATCTCATACTCATGTATCTCACATCGAACAGCAGTTGTAGAATATGCGCCAAGGTTCTAAATCATGTTTAGAATACCTGCAGTCAGCCAAAGCCTGGTCTGACCAACTTGGAGTCATTGGTAAACCACTGGATGATGAATATCTCATATCTATCATCACCAATGGTTTTAATCCAACTTTCATTCACTTTGTGACTACATTTGTATTTGCAACTCGTGAAAAGTCTCTTAGTTTTGATGACTTTCAGGAAATGTTACTGAATCACAAAATACTGCTCAATAACCAGCACGTTTTTGCCCCTGATATGTCCACCTATGCTCTATTTTCTCAAAAGGCAGGTCCTCGCAATTTCAATCAGAAGAGCAAAGGATCATATCAATCCTACAGACAGCAGCCATGCAATAATCAATATGCCAAGTCACCAACCAATGGCTTTCCTGCATTCAGATCACAGCAAGGAAATCACATCTCTGGTGCTCTCAAATTCAACAATGCTCCAGGATTCTCCAACAGCAAGACTCCACAAGCTTCCTCCAACAATGCACCAAACTCATCACGTGCTCCCTATCAGATCTTTGGCAAGACAAGCCACCAAGCCCTTGATTGCTTCCACAAGATGAACTACTCCTATCAAGGTAGACATCCTCCTCCTCAGCTGGCAGCCATGGCATCTCAATCAAATGCTCTATATGATGATGAACAAGAGTGGCTTGCTGATAGTGGTTCAAATTCCCACATCACCAATAACTTGGAGAATCTCACAATCCAGCAACCCTTTGAAGGCAATGACATGGTTGCTGTAGGAAATGGATCTGGTCTTAAGATTGACAATGTTGGTTCAACTCTTCTCCATTCCTCTAATTCCTCTTCTGATTTCCATCTTAAAAATGTGCTTCATTGTCCTAATGCATCTGCTAATCTTTTATCCATTCAAAGATTTTTCTTAGATAATGATTGGCACTTTATACTTACCTCATCTCATTTTTTTGTGAAAGACAACCGCACCAAGGCAATCCTCTTGGAAGGCAAGAGTGAGAATGGACTCTATCCATTGCGGTTTCAAGGGAACTCACACAAATCCAGTCGTGCCATTGTAGCCTTTTTAGGAATAAAGACCTCAGCCTTGATTTGGCATTTTAGACTAGGTCACCCAGCAAATGATGTTGTTTCTCAAATTGTTAAAGCATTTTAGCTTCCTATGTCATCTTTAAATTCCAATAAAACTGATTTGTGTGATTCTTGTCAATTGGGCAAAGTAAGAAGCAATCTTTTTCTTCTTCTATTTGACAAACCTCTCTTCCTTTGCATCTTATTCACACTGATATATGGGCTTCCCCTGTCACATCAAATAGTGGTTTTAAATACTATGTTATATTTGTTGATGATCACTCAAGATACACTTGGATCTACCCTCTTTATAAAAAATCTGAAGTCTATGAATGTTTTATCAAATTTAAACTTCTTGTTGAGAACCAATTCTCCTCCTCCATCAAACAACTTCAATCTCATGGAGGTGGTGAATACACTTCACTTCACTTTCAATCCTTCCTCACCAAGAATGGCATTGTCCATCGCAAATCATGTCCCTATACCTCTCAACAGAATGGCTTAGCAGAAAGAAAACTAAGGCACATTCTGGAAACAGGCTTGACACTCCTAGCACATTCACATATTTCTAATGTTTACTGGGTTGATGCATTCCTTACAGCAGCTCATCTCATAAATCGTCTTCCCACTCAAACTTTGAATAATCTTTCTCCTTACTTCAAGCTATATCACAAAGACCCTGATTATCAAAAGCTCAAGGTCTTTGGGTGTAAATGCTACCCTCTTTTATGTCCCTTTGGATTGCATAAACTTGAATATAGATCAAAACCCTCCATCTTTCTTGGTTACAGCTATGCTGGTTACAAATGCTTAGATCCTATTACTAAAAAGGTATACTTGTCACGACATGTGGTTTTTGATGAGCAGAACTTTCCAGCAAAGGATCAAGCCTCTTCTCACTTGCCCTCCAAGATCAGTGCTATTGGTGATGCGCCCTTCATCCTTTCGGTAAGTCTTCTTCCTAATTATGTTTTTGGTTATCCTAACTCACCCTTTCTTCCTTATAGTACCTCTCCCATTTCAAGTAATGCAAATGGCTCTCCTACTTCTACATCCCATTCTGAATCTGCATTGCCTAATGCTCCTGCTATACCCTCACCTGCACTGCCTTCACATCCTTCTCCTGAGATGCAACTCTCCATCCCTGTCCTTAACAATCCCATTCCTGCACCTCCCTCTTTGCATCCTATGAACACTTGATCCAGAACAGGCTCTACTCAACTTAAACAATTCCCTAATTTCAAGTTATACAAAGCTACCAAATATCCCCCTCAATTGTTTCACCTCACCATCTCTGCCACTGAACCATATTGCTATCGCAAGGCAGCTTCTGATCCTCGATGGGTTCAAGCCATGACAGAAGAGTTTCAAGCACTCCAAAATAATGGAACCTAGACACTATGTCCACGTCTTCCTCATCAAAACATCATCAACAACAAGTGGGTTTATCGCATCAAACAAAAATCTGATGGCACCATAGAGAGGTTTAAGGCAAGACTAATTGCCAAAGGATTTGATCAGCAAAATGGCATCGATTATACTGAGACCTTCAGTCCAGTAATCAAGCCTGCTACCATCTGTGTTATTCTCTCATTGGCTGTTCAATTTTACTGGACCATACAGCAATTGGACATCTCCAATGCCTTTCTTCATGGCCACCTTCTTGAGGATGTCTACATGGAGCAACCAAGGGGGTTTATTGACAATCAACATCTTGACTTTGTTTGCAAGCTTCACAAGGCCCTCTATGGCCTCAAACAAGCTCCTCGAGCTTGGTTTAATCGCCTCTCTTCCTTCCTTTTGGACATTGGCTTCACTGCCTCACTTTTGGATTCCCCCCTATTCATATTACATTTGGGATCTGCTCACATTTTCATGCTAGTTTATGTAGATGACATCATTCTCACTGGATCCGATGATAAACTCATACAATCCATTATTGCTTAGCTACAGAGAGAATTTCCTCTTAATGATCTTGGCTTTCTTCACTTCTTTCTGGGAATTCAAGTTTCCTGCACTCCTCAAGTTCTGCACCTCTGCCAAGCTAAGTACATCTCTGATCTTCTTCATTGCACTCATAAGTAGGATGCAAAACCATCTAAGTCTCCTGCTCCCTCTGGTTTGAAACTTTCTCAATATGATGGAGAACCTTTGTCCAATCCTACTGAATATAGGCAAGTGGTTGGTGCTCTCCAATACTGCACTTTAACACGGCCAGAAATTGCATTCTCTGTTAACCAGCTCTGGCAATACATGCATGCACCCTCCACGGCTCATTGGTCTGTTGTGAAGCGAGTGCTGAGATACCTCAAATCTTCAGTTGATCATGGCTTAATGTACTCCAAAGGTTCCTTAAAACTCACTGCCTACTGTGACAGTGATTGGGCAGGTAGCATTGATGATAGACACTCCACCACTGGCTTTGTTGTCTTTCTTGGCTCAAATTTGATCTCCTGGTGTGCCAAAAAGCAAGTTGTTGTGTCTAGGAGTAGCACTGAAGCTGAATATAGAGCCCTTGCAATCACTACCACTGAAGTCTACTGGTTACGAATGTTGTTTTGTGAAAGTCAATTCTCTCTTTTACATGCTCATGTCCTATGGTGTGACAATATAAGTGCATTAGCCTTGGCTTCCAATCCTGTGTACCATGCTCGCACTAAGCATATTGAGATCGACTATCACTTTATGCGTGAAAAAGTCCTCAATCTTGACATCCTCATCAAATTTAATCTTGACATCCTCATCAAATTTATTTCCACCAATGATCAACTTGCAGACATTTTTACTAAGAGTCTCTCCTCTGCTCGGTTTCTGCTTCTTCGATCCAAGCTCATGGTGACTTCCTCCCCGATCAGCTTGAGTGGCGCTGTTAGAGAAGCATTCAGAGAATCATCCATTGATTCCTCCATTGATCACGCCAATGCCAATGACACAGCCTGTGATCAAGGAATCACAATCAATGCAGCAGATCAAGGACTCACAGCTTGCGCAGCAGCCTATATTAGGCATGACCAAATCATTCCACCCTTCATCCAAGGCATGACCAAATCATGCGCATCAATAGGAAAGAAAGAGGAAATGTAATTAGTATTGTATGTAAATATAGCTGAACATTCCCTTTGTAATTTTCTGCATTCTTTTTCTTTTCTGTTATTTTCGTGTATATAATGCCTTGAGCATTCTCTTGTATTCCAGATTTGAATTGTAGATTTGTCCGTCTTTGAATGAGACCACAAGACAAGATTATTGACATATAAAAATACAATGAAATAAGTTGAATGAGAAGAAAGTAGGATTGTCTTTCAGGAAAAACAAAAGACAAAAAACAGATTACAACACAAGAATTGCAAACAACTAAATTCATGAACATCAACATTTCTTTGCAACGTTTAACAGGGCAAGTGGGTGCCTTCTTTGCCTTGTTCTTCATATTACAGTTGTTCGACTCGGCATGCCTGTGAAGGGTGGGGAAGTGTCCTCCGTTCAAAACCTGGAATACAAAAGGGGAACGACTTTCTTTGCCGTCCTCTTAAGAGATATTACCAGAACATATATAAAATAAATTTTAGGCCGGTGGACCCAACATCGTAACTGACTGAGGCTAAATTGGACATTTAAAAAAAATATAAAAAAGCAATTCATATTATTTTGACTACTTTAAATCTCTTAAACATAATACGATAAATATTTCGTCATATAATTTCTTACGAAGTTCTTATAAAATAAATAACATATTTTATTTATTATTTAAAATACAAGACAAATGACACTAAAAAGATAAGAAACATATGCAAATTATATATAAAATAAATAACATATTTTATTTATTATTTAAAATACAAGACAAATGACAATGAAAAGATAAGAAACATACGCAAATTATATAAAGTTATTTGATTTTGATTTTTGTAAATCAAAGACTTTGGTTATATCATTATTATGGAATAACCACATACATATAATTTAAATTTGATCTTATAAAATAAACTTAAAATTATTTGATTTAAATTATAAACAATGTTTTGATACATGGTTGCACATGTTTCCATTACATTTCAAACAAGAGGTACGAGCAGCAAAGCTCTTGCCTTAAAAACAAATTGAAATAAAAATAATAAAAACTAAAAAATATTAGTATAGAGAATAATATCTTTTAGACAACCATAATAAATGCACAATTGAAGACAAAAGGAAGGCGGAATGAGGCGATTGAAGGCGGAATGAAGCGAGACGTTCAATGTGGCTAGGGCCTAAACCCTAGCCGTCCTCGCTCTGGTTTTGATTGCAGGGGCGCGTCTTCGTCTGTAGCAGCCGATCAGGGTTTGCTGAGTTTCTTCTTTGCATACAGGGCCGCGGATCGACGTTTTTCAGAGCATTCTTTTGGCTCCTGTCTTCTGGTGGTCGCCGCCCTGCTACGATGGCCCCAGATCCGATTAATGAGATGGGAGAATATCCTTTGGAAGCTTTCAAAACATTAGTACGTTCGACAGGACCTAAAGCCAAGCCTTCTCTCTCGTCTAAGTTTGTTATGAAGATAGAGGAGATCCCTTCTATGGAGCTATCTCCAGAGGAGCCTTGCAATCTTGCCCTCCTTCTAGCAGAAAACGCCCTCATTGGAAAGTTTACGGGGTTATGGCCTAGCCCCAAAACGGTGGACGCATGGATGGAAGACCGTTGGAAGTCGCTGATGCATGGAATCGTTTCTCTGTGTGCAGTAGGCAGGGGTTTTTTTGTCTTCAGCTTCTCGAGGAAAGAGGACCGTGATCTAGTTTTCAAATCTGGACCCTATTTCATGGGGTCGAGGGGGTTGTTCTTAGCCCCCTGGACTCTTGATTTCAATCCCGGAGCTGAGATCACCGCAGCCCCTGTTTGGGTTAGGCTGCTTCATCTTCCCTTACATCTCTGGGGGAAAGGATCTCTAAAGGACATTGGAAATAAGCTTGGGCGGTTCCTGGACAGTGCAGAGCCGAAAGGGGACCAATTTACCTGCGCTCATATTTGTGTTGAGGTTAACCTCGAGAAAGGTCTTCCGGAAGCCATTCAGCTCTCCCTGGGGGAATGGTGCCATATCCAAGAGCTGGATTACGAACAGATACCTTTTAAGTGCCTCCGGTGCCATGCTTACGGTCATTTCGCAAAAAGCTGCCCCAAAGCCTCTGAGGATGCGGGACCAGTCAAAGAAGGTGATTTTCAGCCAGTAACTAACCGGCGAAGGCAGCCAAGGCGAAATGAGTCAGCCCAGGCTCCGAAGGCCACTCATTCAGCAGAGGCAACTCTAGAAAATAAAAACAACTTTGATGCGCTGAAGGAAGATGAAGCCCTAGATCCAGAAGCAATAGCAGTTAAGGAAGATCCTCCAGCAGACGAAAGCATCCCGGATCCCGCCCCCCCAGAATCAGTAGTAGCGAGGGAAACTTGGGCTTCAGATCATGAACCCTCTGCCCCAGCAGGTCTGGCTGTTTCAATCCCCTCTAGCGGCTCTGTGGAAACTTCTGAACCTGAAGACATTTCAGTCCCGTCTCCACCCCTTACCCGAGGGCAAAAGTCCAATAAAGCGCGCAGAGAAAAGGAGGCGGCCTCCAACATTTCTTTAGGTTCTCAGAAAAAGCTGGATCCTTTCTTTAAGGGGCAAATTTCATCCCACTCGGTTTAATGCTTTGCTTATGTCTTCTACTTTGCTCACAGTTTGTGAGAATTTACTCATGTAAGCAATTTTTGTCATTTTCTCGAATTAGCTCTAGATGCAGATGGGATTTGTCTCCCAAGACATTCACAAGAAGGTTGGCAGCACTGTTAGAGGTCACCAACTTTCTTCAGATTTGTAACTTTCTGATTCTAGCTTGCCAGAATGCCACTTAATGCAACATAACCGTTCTTGTTAAAAAAAAAAATGCACAATTGAAAAGAGAAATTTTTTGATAAGTAATTATATAATCACCCACAATAGAAGCTAGACTCGAACCTCATGTCTTACCAATCTTTTATTAAAATCAATTTTAACTATATGTAAATTGAGGAGCCTTGTAGAATAGATGACCACAATAAACCACAAAAAGAATGTTGCAATGAACCACTAGAAAATATTATTTTGGGAACATAGTGTATCCCTCATGCGATGTCTTTAAATTAAATAAAAACACATGGGAAACAACCATTAACCCATTCACAGAGTGGTTCATTGTCTACCATAGAGCTCGTAAACTATTAGAATGTTTGGTAAGTTAGTACAAATTATCTAAATATGAATGAAAGCCTTGGAAATATGTAAATGTACAATTCACATATCATTTGACTAGAAAAAGAAATTGGCAAATGAAGATAACATAGATGGAATCAAGGGAACAAACCATGTTAATCACGCAACCAAAATCTGCTGAATGACACTTTGATCCACTGGACCAATTGATTCCTTCATCTTGTTTTATAGTCGTCGCATCTCCCAACAAGTTTAGGCATTTTGCAAAGATATTTGGAGAGAATGTGAACTATACACTACAACAAATCCTGGAATTAGCATCCAATTTAGCGTCCCTTTTTAGTATAATTTTTTTTTTACATTGAGTGGTCAAACTAGACGCTAAATGGGACGCGTCATGGACAAAACTTAAAGCGTCTCAAAAAACGTCTTTTTTACGTCCTAGATAGCATCATTTATGACGTCCAAAATAGCGTCTATTTTTTTGCTTCCAGAATAACGTCCAACTTTGCTTCCTAAACAACGTCGAGGTTTGCTTCCTAAATAACATCCTATTTTGCTTCCTAGAGAGCGCCCGCTTTTGCTTCCTAAATGACATCCCAATTAGCACCGTATTTGCATCCAAATTAACATCCAATATTGCATCCATTTGTGCTACCACTTTAGCATCCCATTTTGCACCATGTTTTACATCCAAATATGTGTCAATTTTCGCTTCCAAATTTACACCAATTTTTGCTTCCTTTTTGGCATAGTGTTTTGCTACCACCATAAAGTAACAAATGGTTAAAACAACTTTGTATTTTAATAAGAAGTTTATTATGGATGCTATTTAAGGTTTAAGGCCAATACCAATTGTCATTTATAAATGTATATATAAAATAATTATCTTATAAAAAAAATATTTTAGAAATTTATTTCTTAACAAACAAATCTTATTATAGTTATTAAAACATATTTTTAAATTTTTTTAAAATATCCTTAATTTTAACATAATATTATTATTATCATAATGAAAACGTACATAAAAGTAGTCATTTTAAGCTTATTTTTTTCCATAATCAAAGTTCAATAATTTACTATAATAAATTAAAATCATAATATCATTCTCATTCATTTACTCTTAATATACATATAAAAAAAAAAAATTATGAAAACAATGATTTATAATATTTATTAGATTGCTTTATTTATCATAACAAAAATATAAGTAGAATATTAATGTAATTAATTTTTTTTTTAAATTATGTTATTTTTTTAAGAAACGTAGACAACTTTGAAAAGACAATAATTTATAATTTATTTTTAACCATCTATACTTTTGTGAGATGAAAAATTAGTTTTTATCTTTTAACTTTTTTATAAATTATGAGAATTAAGAATTTATTTCACATGGTTTAAGCCATCCCTTAATTTTTTTTTGTAAATTATGAAAAATAGTGAATACAACTTTCACACAACTATATTATTTATATTTAAATTGACTTTATGCTTACTAAATAATGAGTTTGAAAACAATAATAAAATTTTCCAATTAAAAAAAAGAAAAAAAATAATAATAACATCTTATAATTGTTAATTAAAATTATTATGACTAATATATATATAATTAATAATTAAAATTTACAAGAAAATATAGTCTATAAAAAAATATTACATAAATTAATGTTGTAAACTGAATATTACATTACCTTAGATAATATTTTTAAAATGTAATAAAAAACTATATAAATAAAATTATATATAACCAAAACGGGTAGTAATTTTTTTTATTAATAAGAAGGAATAGGAGACTGCTTTGACAAATGTCAAACCACCAATTACACAGTTAGAAAAAATGTTTCAAGGAAGACTAAATATGTACAGGTTCTTACAAATTAGTAATAAAAATCCTAAAGACAACAAAATGCAGCTTATTAAGGAACAAAATACGGGATTGGATGAAAATAGTTGGATTCTTCGATGATGCAAAGGGACCCTTGAGCCAGCAAGCATGCTTTGTTAGCCAAGGCATCTGCAAGAGTATTTAGATCCCAAAGAACATGAAAAGATTCGACCTAATCAAAATCCTTCAATACATTCTGGATTATCTGCAATATTGAGTTCAAAGCAGAATTGTTGAGGAGATCTGATGAATTTAGAGCTTTGATCAACAAATCACAATTGCCGAAAATATGAATTGGCTTGTAACCTTTCTTCTTGGCAATCTGGCACGCCATGAGGAGGTTCTAATATTCGTCTTGATTATTTGACATATTTCCTAGCCCCCAGCTATAACTGGACTCACTAAGATTATCTCGTGAGAAAACCATACCCTACTAGCTCCGGAGATCCCCGGATTTCACTTAGATACTCCATCAAAAAATATAATCGTTGATGAAGAGCTCGTCCACAGAGACTTAAGAGCTTCAAAATTGCCACGAAAATGCCAAAGATAGAAGCTCACTGGTTTAAAACACAACGATTTCCTCTTACCTGCTAAAGTGCACCCCAACCAAGATAAAATCAAAGAAGGGAGTGGAGAGTTCACCTGACCAGCGGATTCAACAATTAGATTTTTAATTTTAGAAGCAACAGAATGAGGGGTCGAAGCCTGATCATTAAAAATCCAATTATTTCTAGTTGTCCACAACATCGACCACGTAAACTTAGGAATAGAATACCAAAAAAATTTCAAATCAATTGATTTACCAAATTTGTCAGTTTTATGCGACCAGCGATCATTCCAAGAAAGAAATAAGGAGATGACCAACGAATTTCCTGTGGTAGATACATTGGAGTCGTGGAGAACAATCTCCCACACCAGCTTAGCAAAAACACAATCATTTAGAAGATGGTCCGTCGTTTCTATGGTTGATTTACAGAAGCAGCAATGAGAGGGTCCATTGAACCCACGTTTCAAGGAATTTTCTCCAGACAATACCTTGTTATGCATTAGAAGCCAAGAAAAAAAGTTTACCTTAGGAAGGAAGGGAGGGGACCAAACAAGTTTCCAATTCGTACTAGTCAGAAAAGAGGAGTGGACAACTTGAGTTTCAAAGAATCCATTAGCAGCAGTGTAAAAACAAGCCTTACCCCAGCCCCATATATCTTTATTGGAATGGTGAATTGGAGCAAGGCCTGAAAGAGAGGATAACAAAAGTTATTTTTTATGGTTAATATGGCTAGGGAGCTCAGGAAGAACCCAACCAGTCCAATTTCCACAGCTGTCCCAAGCACATATGTCATCCAAATGGAGCAGGCCTTTGTTGGTTGACCAATTCTTTAATTTTTCTAACAAGGTGACAGAGGAGAGTGGAGGATTTCTTGAGATTTAATCCTCCCAGAGAAGGATCCTCTTCTGATTTCCAGGGATTCTATATAGTTGTTCATTGAATTTATCAATGCCTTTTCTGCAAGACTTCCATATCGTTGTACCTAAAGGAGTGCTAGAGGAAGTTAAACCTCTCAAAGCACAATAGAATTTGAGCCCATAATCCGACGGCTTCCATGTCTGAAATTTGACAAAAGCCTGTTGGTAATTTGACAACAACAATTTTTTTGTCGTCGGTGGCATATCGTCGGATATTCGACCACATGCCAAACCCTGTCGAATTTTCGACTCCCATCTTGTTGAAAATCCGACTTCTCTTTCCTGATGACATAAGGAATGATTTGTCGGATTTTCGACAGAGACATGTCGAATGTCCGATGACTCTTTAATCGTTGCTCCGACGGTGAATTCTAGATTGCCCAACTTCACCTTGTCGTTTGTGCGACGCTCAGGTCGTCGAATTTTCGACGAGTTCTAGTCGGTTTTCCAACGGGTTCTAGTCAATTTTCCAACGATGTCAGATGGATCGCTCTTGTCGGACTTATGGCGACCTCGTCAGACTAGGGCCACAGCTCATCGAATAACCAACGGGCTTCTGTATATCAAAAAAAAAATTATACATGTGGAATATGGTCAACCCCAAGAATAGAATATGGTCAACCCCAAGCATAGAATATGATCACACTGAATTTGTTATTGAAAACAACAACTTAATAAGAGAATCAAAGGATTTGGTTACATTGACCATCATAGGAAGTAACAAGATCCAACTCTAAGATTGATGGCCAAGATATACTACTCATAAATATATATGTTTGTTGGTTAAGTCCTTTCAAATGCCTACTCATGGAATGATTGAGAGATGTTTAATAAGTGGTCAAAAAACTTACCCATGAAAGAGATTCAAGATCTGTACTCTTATATGCCACCTGAATAACATTGATATTCACCCAGTCACTACCATTGTTGCTTAAGCCAACTGCCAAGAATTCTGCATTTTCACTCACAGCAAAAATATTTAATGCCATTGATCCATCTTCACTTAGCTTGTTAGGATCAAACAAGACCTCTGCTTCTGCTTCCATATTTTCCTGAATATCATAAATTCAGAAAACAGAAATCAAATCATATTTTACGTCCCCACCCAACACGCAAAAAGGAAGAAGAAGAAATAAAGAAACAAAGGAAGAACAATCCAAACAAATTATTAACAAATAACTAAAATGTGTTCACGCAACAAATCAAATTTTCACAGATGACATTAAATTTTCACAAAAAAGTTGATCATAATCCTGTAAACAATGCCTTTACAAAATACGTCCATCAATCTCTTCTCAGAATTTTGAAGTATACCTGGACATACATGACACTCTACGCTTTGAGCCCAAAGTTAAAGAAATAGAAGTACTTATCACCATATTTGGATGGACGGCCATATCTAGGATGGTTAAAAAAAGTTGTGATGCGCTCTCTCATTTTCTCTCTTGTATCACAAGTATGTAGTTCGGATTCAGTTAAGGCTGCTTGTTTCTCAACAAAATCCTTCACCTCCTTCACATCGGGGTATTCAAGCCTGGCAGAAAAAATAATTGATATTTATCAGAACCTCAAATAAGACAAGGTTTCTCATCATCTTCCATTCTTCAAAAGGAAAATATTAAATCTGTAGCAATCTCCAATATTCCATTTGTAAAAAATTGTATTGGTTTACCAACAGAGCATCGGTTCATAGTTTTCCAGGTTGTGGTTCTATGTTACAAGAAACAAAGAAACAAGAAACGAATTGAGAAACATAAATTAAGAAATGGAGTCTAGAGGTTTTATATACAAGAAATGAAGAGACGGAAAAAACAACAACTCTAGATAAGAGGTAACATACCTTTCATATTAGTACATGAATATCCACATTAAAAATTAGATGAACAAGAAAAACAGTATTTGAAAGCCATTCAACATCTAGTAGTTAAGGTAAACATTTAAAATCTAAAAGATCTAGTAAATTTCCATGTTGTAGACATCAGGTTCAAGTCTTAGCGCAAGCATGAGAGAAGTCTATATTTGCAATTAAGGTAATGAGTGATGTGCAAAATTTAAGAAGCGCTCCATCAATCGAAGCACCCAAAGCACACTAAAAATATTTTGAAAGCTTATGGTTATGGTAGTAGAGTGAACAGTCATATCAACCCAATAAACTAACAGTAAAGCCTTAATTCAACCTGTAGCTTAACATGGGTACCTGTAGCATGAATTGAAGGAATTCAGGCTCATAGAAATCACAGTCCAAGGTACATTCTTGTAGCCACGGATTGAGTAGAAGAGGACATGCTATAGGTCATGAGGTTGTTTCCTGTTGGAATTTCTTGTGGTCTGGAATAAGGATGTGATCAGCCAGATATGAAATATAGGCCCTTTTTTTGAGGATGCTCTTCCCATTTTGAGTCATCCTACTGAACAGAAAGAACACATAGGCCCCTTTTATGAGGAAGTTCTAATGTAGACAAAAATAACACATAGGAAAACTCAACCATAGCATTCCCATGATGCATGAAAAGTAGATTTGTATCCCCACTGACCCCATATTTCCGTACAAGAACACACATACTGTCATATTTGGTAACTAAGTCGCTAAATGCAACTTCATCACAGCAGTTGTTTGATTATATTATGGTTATGCATGAACTTTGTTGTTTGGGAATTTTCATGGAAACATAAGTTATTTATTGATTGATGCCAAGTGGACTACATCGCTTTTATGGAGTTTTGGTTTTATGATTTTGTTGTATGTTGTTTAGGCATTTTCATGGAAACTTAAAGGCTTTTATGGGTTGATTCCAAGTGGAATGCATGGCTCTTATGGAGTTATGGTTTTATGATTTTGTTGTATGTTGTTGCATGTGGAAACTTTGATAGACAGTTCACTTGGCTGGATTAAACAGATAGCAGAGTTTTAGTCCAGTATGTTTTTTTCTTGCTTGTGTTGGGCTACCTGGCAGCCCACTCTATTCATTATTGTTTATATTAATAGTTGAAGGAAGTATTTAATAAATAAAAAAATTCAAACCATAGAGAAAAAAGGATATCTACAAAAAGACTCACCGGCATCATCCTAATTCCAAATGAAAAGAACCTATTTCATTTTTATCATCCTAATTCGAAACCAAACATAATATATTTTACCTTTTGAACAGTTTTATCGTCTTCAGATTCCTCAGAGTCTTCGTTCTTAGATTCCTCATAATTGCTCTCCTCCTTTCTGGAAGGGGCTTTGATGATCCCTCCTGCATTCTGTGCAGCAAAACATAAAGCATTGCCATGAAAACCTAACTAACAAAGAGAAATAAAAAAATATTGACAACCAACTCCTATCATTGCAAAGCAAACTAATAAACATGCACATACCTTTTGAGTTTCCAATCTTGCTACTTTTTTGTTTGGTTGGGCAACCTTTGCTACAGGCTCCTAATTACAAATCCAAATAACAACACAAATACTCTACTGTGAACACTTTGAAAAGTATAGCAATGCTACAAAAACCCGCTAACATAAAGTCATATTATATAGATTCTAGAATCTAGATATATAATAAAGACCTTTCCTAATACAATTATAAGTTATACAACACAAAACACCTCATCAGATGATTCATCTTCACTGTTGTCATCCTCACTGCTTTCTTCTACCGGTTTCCCTTTGGCAACATTTATTTTCTCCATGTCAATCTCTTCCCATTTATTTTCCCTATAACCTCTGCAATGTAAACATCATTGTCACTTCTTTAGTCGAGGGACTACTTTGAAAATCCTATGAAGTGTGTAAACACCAACCAAAAATTGAACTAACTGCAACTGCCATATAATCCACAAATTCTAGTGTCTGGCCTAAATAATTACACCTTGACCTTAGGACCTGTTGTACCAAGAAGATCTTGATATACAAGGGTATCTGGGTATAACTTCCCAAAAATGCAGCATCACCAATTTACATTTCCATTTATGAGACCCGCCATTGTGTTTATATCTTTTGTGCTTTTTTTCACAATTGGCACGAGGGGTTTTTCGGAATCAGTATTACATCCTATGTGGTTTAGGGCTGGCTTAGTGAATATTAGATTTTTTTCATGCTGCTTTTGGTTTTCTTTCCACTAAAAGCTGAGAACAATAAGAGAGAAATGAGAATAAGAAAGAAGATTACATCTTCAAACTAAAAAGCTTCCTTGAACAATTGCTAGATGGAAAACAATTATTCTACTCCAGATGAAAATGAAAATCATATATGTCTCCTTGGAATTGAAAATGTCACTTTTGCCTCCTCAAATTGCTCTAGTTGTTGGACATTAAAATCATCTTATCTCTGTGTTATTTATGTTTTGGGTTTTGTATAGTGCAGAAATGTTCTTTTTTTAGTTTTTAAAAGTTTTACTAGGGTTAGCAAATGGTAAGTTAGGGGTGTACTGTTAGGGATAAAAAATAGTGTATTTTTCAAGGATTTTTATCAAAGAAAAAAGAAATAATGGGAAATGGCCAAGGTTGTTTGGAAGAAAATCCCCATGACATAAGGGATTTCCTTCAGGAGACCCTCGAGGACATTCATGATCTCAGAGATATAGATGTTTCTTTGCATACCCAAGCACCTAGACTACCGGAACAATAGGGAGGGCAGTCCCCACATTCAGAGATGAGCCCCAAGGTGAATTGTAACGTATATAAATACACCTCTAATAATAATCATCATCATAGATGACAAATTGAGGATTAGTCAAATTAATCAATTATTGATCCTGATCTAATTACTAAAACAATTAATTATAGGAAAAAAAATCATGATTTTTCCAAAATCGAAATAATCAAGATTAATTAGAAATAATTGCTATTTAATGGGAAATAGACAGTCGTGCATGGAAAAGCACCAATAATGGTTGAAAACTAAATTTTTGGGGGGTTATTGTTTTCATTCCTAAAGGTATGTGTTAATCAACATAATACTTAATTTTTTCCAAATTTATGCAAGGGTTTGCAAAGTGCATACTACTTGCCTCTAGTTCTCATTTTTTCATGGATTATACAACAATTTTAGAAAACATAGGCCTGTTTTTTTCCAGCAATCTTTTATGTTCATTTTTTTCATTTTTTCCCTATGTTTGAAGATTGAAATTGGTCATTTATTTGGCAATATGTCGAAGGCTAAAAACCCATTTTGACAATATGATGAACTTGAGGATGGGATAAACAAAATGAAATTATGTTGTAAGCTATGTGGAATAGATATGAAGAGGGGTTTACCACTTGAAATACCATTTGGAAATAATCCCAAGGCATGATGTTATAGTTAGTAGCATACCCAGAAATTATCCAAGATGCCATGAGGCTCCTCATGAGTTAGAAAGAAAGTTGAGTCGGCAACTTAAAAACTTGAAAATTGTTGTTGGAGGAATCACTAGATCCCCTAGAGCCACAAGGGTATCCAAGACTGGGGATTGTGAGAGGAAATCCACAGGTTCAATATCCGTGAGGACCTTACCTGTCTTTGTTCCAAGAATCAAATAGGGGTCACAACCATCCATTATTAAATCAATGGTTAGAAAAAAGGAATAAGTTGACAATTGTGGCAAGGTATCTTTTAGAGCAACAAATCTTTGACTGTTTCCTAGGGTATGCTTGTTGTTGACACCATTATTGGTCCAATTGGCCTACGATATAAAGCCCCTTACCTATGAGAAGTAGTGGTGATGCACTCCTTCAAAAGGAAAAGGCCTATATAGTGACTCAACTGGAGGAGCTGAGAAAATCATTAGGGGGCACTAGATGCATGGTATAGTCTGATGGTTGGACAGATGGGAAGGGCAAGGCCCTTCTTAATTTCATAGTAAATTGCGAAAAGGGCACAAAGTTTATGATGTATCTATACATGTTAAAGATGTAGCATTGTTCTGTTTTTAGTTGGATGAATTCGTCAAAGCATTTGTTACGGAGAGAAATTCCTATGGCTTGGGGTACCACAACAGACAGCTAGACTCCAAAAATCAATCTTTCCCAATATGCAATAGAAATAAAATGTCTAACACTAAAGGATTGAACTTCGTACCTTATTCCAAACGGCTGAAGTAGATCCCCGTTGAGCTTTCCAATCTTTGGCTTGAATTGATAAAATGCTTCCTCAACAACAAGTAAACAATACAAGCATACTATATATCATGGTGTTAGATCTATTCTAGTATATATAATCAATAATGTAAAAGCATTTGACATATTCCAATGGATACAACATTCATTCAAATACACATTACTGGACAGGAAAAGATATTTCTATTGATATAAATCAGAGATTACAAGTGACAACCTCTGACGGCACGTCTGCGAATCGGAGAAACTGAATCCCCCACTTGGGCCTCCACCACCTCAATCCTCCATCACTCAGATAGCAAGCTCACTAGCAAAAGGCAAGCTTGGGAAGAACACAACAGTGCTCCAAGGGACAAAGGGATGCAGACTCAAGCATAAGTTTTGGCAACAATGGACTATAGTTTCGTTACTCTCAATTCTCTCTTATGCTTTCAATGTCTCAAGGGGTTCCTTATATAGCTTTTCAAATGGATACTAAAAGGTCGAATCTGTGTGATCTCAAGGCATATGGAAGGCCAGGATTCATATGAGTCGGATCCAAGTCAAGGAAAACTCCAAAAGGATTTGGATTATGCACACATCCCGATGTACACGACTATAGGGGTCATATCCGCGTATGTACGCAGTTATCGGGGTAAAAGCCGTGTATATCACTTTTCTTATGTTTTTAGGGATGATCAAGGACACATCAAAAGACAAAAAGTAGTCCATAGGGGCTAATGAGTCTGCAGCGGGACAGGGGAAGGCCATACAATGTGTGATTCACCTAGTGTGGTGAAATCCGCTATAACAGATGCCCCCTAATGTATGAGATCAGAGGGGTTATACGATGGCCGAAATACATTATAAGTCCATCCCATAAGTGGAGTGATGAAGGTACCCAAATGGAAGACCAGCCACCCAATCAGCATAGTACAATAATACAACTCTGCATATAACTGCAAATACATATAGCAGTCCCGGATACATAAGAGTACAATGGCCATGAATAGTCATGAAACATGATAACACATATGTGGTCATCGCCACGTACAATATACATAGGTCAGAATCTCCATGATGAGGATATACAAAGGACCATGATCTCCACAAAGGTTGAAGATATACAATAGATCAAGATCTCCATAGTGGCTGGAAATGTCTGACATATACTGGAACAAGTCACGAGAGCTGAAATCTCATGAACACTGGCACGATCAAGGAGGTAGCATATAATAGATGCCACCAATCTGGAAGGTCTTCTATACACACCGCTATGAGTACATGTCCTACTATGCGAATAGAGGTGTCGAGGTCGAACATAGTAGTCCATCGTCTGATTACCGGTCATTGATGTATACTGTTAACAGACGCGAGATCACCCATCGATAATGAAAATGGGAATCAAGGTACTAGAGTGCAAACTAACAAGTGTGAATAAATGTGTTGAGGTCGAACACTTGAGAGAATCCATCGATCAGGGGACATTGATGTATTCCCAAAACTGTCGATGGCGAGAGAACCTACCACTGATGACTGCAAGTCTCAAGGCACTCAAAATGACTCTAGACTCCAATACCAGAATAAATGATCTGAAGTCGATGGGATGAAATCCGCTGGAAGGAGGGCATTAGGGCACCCCCCATCATCCAACACGAGGTACTCAGCAAGGTTGTATAATGTGGAAGGACTCGATCATAAGGTGCACGAACCAGTAACTATACCGGGAATGGCCGACATGCAAAGTCAAGATAACTGAGGAATGGCCGACTCAGGTTTCAACTTCCTTCGAACAAGAGCATAACTACGTATGGTGACTGAATGAAGGCAGCATATACTCGATATACAAACTGGGATATCTCTATGACGCAGGAGGCATCAATAGAGGCTCCATAGGGACTAGAAGCATAACCAGTCGGTGGAGATAAACTCAGATAAACAAGTACAGCTCCTAAAGTCAAACTATAACCCAACCAATGGATGTGATATACAGTGCTCTGTTCAAAGGCGACACGACTCGACAGTTGCCAAAGATAATATCTTTTCTTGTCCGGATTTTTGGTTTTTTTATTTTTTTTTTGGACTTTTTCAGTTATTTGAAAAGCTTGAAAAAAGAATAAACTAGCTTTATAGTTACAAACTAGGAGGAGACGAGTGTCATCAGGGAAAACAAACTAGTTCCAAGCAGTGGAATATACCTATGCTCAATGCAAGGATACATGTGTAGGATATCGACACTCGGGGGAAAAATCCCCTCCCGATAAAAAGGGAATCAAGCTGCGAAGGATATAAAGAAAGGCTTTGCATGGCTAGACATGAGACAAGCTCGGGCTATATGGCTGAAACGCAATGTCAGGGGAGCCGGCGTAAAGCTCAATAAGACAGGCAAAGCTCATGATAATGCATCCACAACTTGATACAAGGGAGTCCGGGGGATCATGGCCAGCATAAGATCAAGAGGAGTATGAGGCTCTTACGAAATGTCATGGCAGTACTATACAACGGACTCCCGGACCTAAGAGAGGACTCACAGCATGGGTACCAAATGCAAAAGGGATCTAACTAGGGCACCCATGTAAAGGAAAGCTCTACCATTCACCTAGTACCACTTCTAACAACAGCATGAAGGTTCCGTGATACCATGGAATGGGTTCGTACCTAAGGTTAAGATGGAATAGTCATAAGGCAATGCATAAGTGCAAGCGGATGTGAAATCCTAACCTATATGCCAGTTCAGACATAATACCTGTGACAGGCACGAACGGGTCGAAACCTCGGAGAGAGTGTACAAAACTGGACCCTACGTGGTAACCATATTAGTCCAAAACAACCCAAGATAGTCAATAAAGAATCCAAACTATAGGATATAGGGAGGAATGATCATGACAATAGCACCCAAAGGAAACAATACAGTGAACGATGGGACATAAAAAGGAAAGTAAGGTGTAGACCCAACATTCACGCATACACTACCACCCCATGAGGGTGACCACCGATGTAAATATCGAGCGAAGGGAATAAAAATCCTCCACAAATGGAGTAGAGGATGGAATATGACCATTCCCAAATCAATAAGCAAGGCAAGGGGTTGTGATGCCTCCAAGTCTAACACCAGGGTCCATACTAGGACCAAGGACGGGTGATAGGATACCAGGCATGCGAAAAATAAAAGGACCCAAACTCAAGAGAGCATAAATATACTCAAGTAACCGCGATCCCAAAGGCCAACTAGCGCACAAAGAGCACACTCCTAAGAAAATCTACAGCCAAAATACAAGCAAACCAAGGGGAGGATATGTGAGCTCCCAAATGCAGCAGGTATGTCTCGCCTAGGAGAGGCTCGAAACTACCATACATTACAAGCGGAGGTACGTAACCAATTATAGTGGCCCTCAGCTTCAACGCGTAAAGCGACTGTGCTGTCTGATCTCTACCTGGCTGGGACACCTGCAGAATAACCTCTACAAGTACCCCCTCGATATCTAGGTAAGGTCACTAAGGTCACCTCAATATAATCAAAGCTCAGGCGGACAGTCGCAGGCGGGATTGACCGTATGGGCAGGGTAGCAAAGCCTGAAACTCTTGAAAGAGCCCCCAAATACGAATACAATCCTGGCTATATCGTCGGTGCTACACAGTTATCGACTAGGGGTCATCCCAATCAACAACCACTCACACTACCTCGTGCTTAACTCCCGTTTGAGAGGAGGATCCCGAGAATGATGGTTATACCAAGGATTTCACACACTCCCTGGACAGACACCTAGATGTTTGTTGTTTAGTGATCTTGAAAAATTGACTTACAATGAACTATTCCAAGATCCTAAAACCTAAGCTTGTTGGTGCACCCTAGAAAAGAAAAGAGTGTAATTCATTTTATTTAGCGTTGATTTTAGTTGGCTGTAATAACTCAAAGGGAAATGGCCGTGCAACTAATGACATTATGACTCAGCAATGAAATAAATATGCACACCATAACAAACAATGCTAAGTGCAATCTTTGTCAAATGAAAAATAGGGTATGCCACTACATGAGATGCATAAATATATATTTCTTTCTGAATGCCAATGCAATCCTTCCTATATGAAATCCTAAACACAACTCTCATCCAAGCAATCCAGTGCAAGTACCTCCTCAAATCCATATCTAAGATGCAACTAAGAGTGCAACTACTTTGTATTTTTCAATATAAAAGAATGAAAAATGCAATAAAAGTCATCTAAAACTCTCAGTCTCTACAGCAAGTATAAAAGACAAGCCCAGCAAGAAACAAAGACAAAAAGAGTAATGCACTAATGGCAAAACAAAAAGGAAAAATGACTAAAACTACTTTCAAAGAAAAATCAATGAAAGAGCGGTCTCTAGTCACAAAAGAAGCATCCAATAGACAACATCAGACCCAAGGAAGACCCAACCACACTCACAACCCACCCAACAACTTCCCACAACATCAAACTCACCAAAAGGGAGGACGTACGCAACTGTATAAAGAACAGTTGCGTATGTACGTGACTTTTGGCCAAAAACCTGAGTGTATACGTGGATTTTGGCCAAAAACCTGTGTGTATACGTGACTTTTGGCCAAAAATCCGCGTATGTACACTACTTTTGGCCAAAAACCTGCGTATACAGAGAAGGCAGTGGTAAAAAGTAGGCCAGGTCAAACAAATAAAGGGGACTGTCAATGGATGAACATACTATAACATGCAACACAGAAACAAAGAGAAACAAAGAGCAAGTCAATAATATCAAGCCCATTGTGCCCGCAAACCCCAAATAAAAACAAAGAACATCCCCAGCAGAGTCGCCAGTTCTGTTACGGAGAGAAATTCCTATGGCTTGGGGTACCACAACAGACAGCTAGACTCCAGAAATCAATCTTTCCCAATATGCAATAGAAATAAAATGCCTAACACTAAAGGATCGAACTTCGTACCTTATTTCGGACGGTTGAAGTAGATCCCCGTTGAGCTTTCCAATCTTTGGCTTCAATTGATAAAATGCTTCCTCAACAACAAGTAAACAATACAAGCATACTATATATCATGGTGTTAGATCTATTCTAGCATATATAATCAATAATGTAAAAGCATTTGACATATTCCAATGGATACAATATTCATTCAAATACACATTACTGGACAGGAAAAGATATTTCTATTGATATAAATCAGAGATGACAAGTGACAACCTCTGACGGCACATCTGCGAATCGGAGAAACTGAATCCCCCACTTGGGCCTCCACCACCTCAATCCTCCATCACTCAGATAGCAAGCTCACTAGCAAAAGGAAATCTTGGGAAGAACACAACAGTGCTCCAAGGGACAAAGGGATGCAAACTCAAGCATAAGTTCTGGTAACAATGGACTATAGTTTCGTTACTCTCAATTCTCTCTTATGCTTTCAATGTCTCAAGGGGTTCCTCATATAGCTTTTCAAATGGATACTGAAAGGTCGAATCTGTGCGATCTCAAGGCATATGGAAGGCCAGGAGTCATATGAGTCGGATCCAAGTCAAGGAAAACTCCAAAAGGATTTGGATTATGCACACATCCCGATGTACGCGACTATAGGGGTCATATCCACGTATGTACGCGGTTATCGGGGTAAAAGCCGCGTATATCACTTTTCTTATGTTTTTAGGGATGATCAAGGACACATCAAAAGACAAAAAGTAGTCCATAGGGGCTAATGAGTCTGCAGCGGGACAGGGGAAGGCCATACAATGTGTGATTCACCTAGTGTGGTGAAATCCACTATAACAGCATTGTGCAGTATGCGGTGTAAGTAATCACCAATAATGTTGCTAACTATGTTGGCGTCGGCAAGTTTCTAGTGGAGAAGCACCCCACATTGTCTTCAACTCCATGTTTTTACCATTGCATTGATTGATGCTTGAGGATATCAGCAAACTCACATTTATCAATGCAACCATTGATCAAGGCATGAACATGACCAAATATATATATAACCATGCATTTGTCCTTAGTCTCATGAGGTGATTCACAAGGAACAAGGAGTTCTTGCACCCTAGAATTACACATTTTTGCCACCAATTTCATTTCCCTCCTATCCCTTAACTGTTGTGAACTGAAGCCGAAGAGATGTTTCTTTCTAATGAGTGGCATGGTTGTGCCTATAGCAAAAACTCATAAACCAAGATGTATTTTGGCAAGGAGTGGAAGAAGAGTGCTCAATCAACAAAATTTTGGTAAAGGTTCTTCATTTACTTGATGGGGAAAAGAAAGGAGTGGAGGAAGTGTGATCTAACAAAAATATTTTGGTAAAGGTTCTCCATTTAGTTAATGGGAAAATCCCACAATGGGCCACTTGTATGAAACTCTATGGATAGGGCCAAAGAAGCTATCAACTTTTTCTATGAGTAAAGTTACCCAACAAATGATGGCCTTGAGAAATAACTAATGCTTTAAGAGAGGATTGATCACTGCTGGAATGGGACACTCCATTGTCCCATTCATATCCTCGACCCTGCCTTTTCATATTTGTGTAATTTTTGTTTTAATGAAAGATATAAAATTGCTTTCACTACCCCTTGGGGGACTTATGCATATGTGTGGATGCCTTTTGAATTCACAACTGCTAAAGCCGCTTTCCAATGTACTATGGACTTTGCTTTCTCTAATGAGTACATAGCAGTGTACCAAGATGATATCATTGTTTTTTCGAAGAATAGGGATGATCATATTGGACACTTAGCAAGATTGTTGATAGGTGCAAATCCTTAGGCATATCGCTAAATTCAGAAAAATCATCATGGGGGTCTTTGAAGGTAAGATTTTGGAACACAATCTTGGAGTAAGGATTGATCCTAAAACACTGAAGGGTATCTAGGAGATTCTTTTTACTAAAAAAAAACAAGTCATCCAATCTTTCTTTGGTTGCATCAATTCTGTAAAGTGTTTCATTTCCTATTTTTGCGAAAATTGGAAGGCCTATATCAAATATGTTGAAGAAAGATCAGTACTTGAATCTTATGTTCCTATTTAGTTGAATTGGAAGCGGTACTCCTCTCATCTATGCCTTTGTTTCCAATTATGTTTTTGAAACTTTTGGTTACAACCAATCTTGAATACGATGAAACATTTCCTGGTTCTTTTTGGGAAAGATTTTGGTTAAATCATCTTGATAATATCGAGTTTGAAGAAATGGAGAGAATAAGCAAAGAAAGCCTTTGCAGATATATCAAGCAAAGTCTATGTTGTTTTCTTACAAAAAAATCAGCAATTACTTTCATGAGCAACGCACTTCAAGGGGAAAGGTTGACTTAAGCCTCAATGGAAACAAAAGCTTATTCATTGGTGAAGGCACCTAACTACTTTCATGATCATTTTTGGAATGCAAAGATGGTGGCCTACATTCCTCATCCAACGGTGAAGGATATACTTTTGCAATAGGAGAGCAGTGGGACAAGGGGTAGGTGGATCACCAAGATCTATGACTAAGACCTTGAGTTAAATCCAACTACAATGGCTCGTGGCCAAGGTTTGGCCAGGTTGATGGATGAGAGCATCCTTGATACAGTGTACAAGGCCACCATGTAGGATCTACAACCAACCAATTAAGAAATACAATATTCTACAACCAACCAATTAAGAAATGCAATATTACCTTCCTTAAAGTGGTAATGTTCAGTCTTTGCTTACTAAAGTGGAGAATGCCTGAAAGTTCCTCTAACATGTTCAGTAGTTACAACCCTACACGGTGGTAATGTTCAGCAGTTACAACCCTTAAAGGAGGAGGACAAGGACTATTACATATCATGATACGAGGGCTTCATAGCTTATGGTCATCACTATAAAATCTGTAGAAGACTTATGGGTTTATTTCTTGGAGAATATGGTTTCGATCCAACCTAATGCAAAGGGTTTTTTATTCTAATTTTTTGTTGAGTATGACAAAGTGCACATTGTTGGTAAGTTCCCTAGTTTATGGACGAAGCTTGTTGGTAAGTGCCCTAGTTTATCAACGTTCGATCTGTGGGATATGTGGATGGTTGACTCATGATTAATGAGATATCAAAAGAATTTCATCATATTGGGTCGACTATTAAAACCTAACTTTCAGATGTAGATCAAGCCATGAATACAACCATACTGAGGCTTTGTGCCCAGTGAACCCAAAAAGAAACTTGGCCCCACCCTCATACACTCAAGCTAAGAATAGGGTTTGCTAATAGCTCACCAATACCATACTCTAATGCTACTACTGGAATGACATAAAGGAAAGGCTATATATATACATTATAAAGTACTCTCTTGGACTTCTTGGCCTACAAATACATTAGATCTATTTTTAAAAATATTTGTGAAAAGACTAGATTCTATAACTTACTAACTCATAAATATCATAAGTTTCTTTTCCAAGTTATTCAATCATAGAAACAACCTCGTAAATCAAACTATTTAAGTTAAGTTTATAGTTCAAATAGAACAAAGTCCGCCTATATGTATGGTAATCACCATCATCAACTAAATGTGCATGTGTGCACATGCATAAATACCCAATACACAGTTCAATCCAATAAAATAAAACGTAATTATACCTTGATTGTGGAGCTTCGCATTGTCTTCTTCTGCTTTACCTTTCAAAACATCATTCAACATACTTCAAATTTTGTCCTATTGCAATAATTTCGTGTTAGGACCCATCAAATAAATATTTGTTTGTTTATGAAAATAACAAAACCAATCTAAATAAATACAATGCTATTACAATGTAAATTACAATACTATTCAACTATTCAAGTAAAATAATTATTAATAATAAATAATCTGATAAAACATGGAGAACCAAAAACACTATGTATATAAGGCCATCAATCACATCAAAACGCCATTTCTTGCCTCTTAACTATGAAAAAGTTTATCAACACTATCTGTAACAAGTTCCAATGGAGGAGTCAAATAGCAATAGTAAAAATTAAACACTAAAATTATAGAAATAATTGTTTTTAATGTATTCTCCTTACCATTCATTGAGCTCCTCTCTATTTCGAGAATAATTTAATATTCTCTACTAAACAGGACCAACCACGTGAAGGTGGAAGCTCTTATGGCCCCTTCCCCCCCTCATCATTCTCAATTCCCCAAACCCAATGCATCTACTTGCAAATAACAATTTACTACAAATTATTTCACTCAATAGCTGAAAGAAGCTTTCATTAAATCATTCTTTAAATCATTCATTAAACCATTCAATCATTCAATAGCTGAAAAAAAACATTCATTAAACCATTCATTTAGTCAATAGCTGATAAAAAAAATCAGTAAACCATTCATTCATGAAACAGAGGGAAAAAAACCATGTAAATTTTTTTATTATAAATAAGAATTACTCAAAATTTATTTAGTCACTTCCTTTTTACTTTTCTTCTCTTTAAATAGTTAGTTAGAAGCGCATCTTTCGGAATCTGATCCTCGGTCTCCCTACTATACTGCTCGCAAGGTTGAACTTGCGACAAGTGGCAATGAATTTCTGCAATAATGTCAAAATGTTTCATTAACTTATTTTTATTTATATAAATACAAGTAATTCATTTAAAAAAACATTACAAAGGTGTTTTTTTACATAGCATGGGCACATCGGCATGTTCATCATTACCTTGTACATGCTCAACTTGTTCGGTGTTATTTGCATCTACATGCTTTGCAGTTGAATTGTGTAGAATTTGAATTAATGTTCATCATATGCAATTGTCTATACAAAATAGTAGCATATTAATAAATTCATTACCAGGAATTGAAGCATGATCTTCGTTTGGTTGGTATACATCCTCGACATGAACAGGCTCATTACTTTCCTGCTCCAAAATGAATAGATAATTTATGTTAATTTTTTATAATGAATAAATTGCATGAGAATTAATAAATTATCATTAAACTATTTAGTTTTTATATACCTGCGCACCAGATGGATCAGCAGAAGATCGTGAAGTATGCCCAGACAAGCTTCTCCGGCGTTCAACAATGGCTTCAAAGCCATGTTCGAAGACAAGCTTCATAAATTCTTTTAACTAATCGGCCTGCATATTTGCATGATGTCATTAATTTTACATTTTTTGCCAGAATAAAACCTAAATAATTTTCTGTATATTATTTGGATGCGGTTTTGGGTTTTTGATACTTTCATATCGGGTCGCCAAGTTCGAATAACCACCACGCCCAAGCTTGTGTTGACCATTTTTTTCCATTCTTGCCTTGGTGGCCTTAGATGTGTCTAATAACCTAATCAAGTGTTGAATTACGTTAGTCAATGTTCCAAATTTAATATAAAAACTAATAATAATAAGGCTTACCATTACATTTTGGAATGTATTGCATACCTCCCTGTTCCTGGTGGTATCTTTCCTGTTTTTCTTGGACCCTTCTTTTTTCCATCTTCCACCAGGATTTTCCACTTCCTAGATGGAATCATCGGAGGGCGCTCATACCTAGGGTTCTTTTCTAGGTGAACCCTATACTGGTCTCAGACAATCTTCAGATGTTGTCCAACCTTCTGTAGGACCTTTGATGTATCGAAGGTATCTTTTTCTGAACAGACCAACCAAGAGATTAGTCAACTCATCCTTTAAATATTTTTCTTGCTTGTACCACCTTGTGTGGATGGTGGGCCTAAATATCTCCAAGGACAAATCATTCAGATGTTTATAAAATACATCATTTCCTGCAAAACATTAATGCTATCATTAGTCAACATTAAAAAATATTATCGGTACATCAGACACAAATTATAAAAACTAAATTGAACAATCTGTAATCACCTGGAATATTTTCTATCTTTATTGGAACTAGTTCTTCGTTAACCAAAATTGTTGTCCCTACTGAACTAGTGCTAGTGACACGAGAAGATCTAGGAAATGCATCCACCTCTCTATCTAACCATGCACCCACCCCTTCTTCTGCAACATCTATTATGGGTCGGTCAGCATTGGCTGCACCCTTTGCTAACCTCGAGGATGTCGTAGAGCGTGTTGCTGACTGTTTAGTGGACAATAAGGGAGCAGTATGTGGTGTACGTGGAATGGTTTGGTCACCGGGACCAACAACGCCTTGATCACCATTGTAAAGCTGCATAACTTCCTGTAAATACAAACCATTGTATTATAAGTTCAATAACATATAAAATTAAATATTATAAAGTTCTAAATGAATTTACATTATTATTCAGGAACTTACTTGCAATTGTCAACATCTCTGTAAAAACAATTGAATCTTTGATTTGATATCTTCTGTTTGTGGAACTGTCGATGTCAGAAGAAGCAGTTCCTCATTTTGTTTTTCCATGGTCTTCTTTAGCACCCTCGACGAGTCTGCAGACCTACTAATTTCATTATCTTTCATCAACTAGGAGACCTCAAACTGTAAAGAGTGTTGAGATGGTGTTTCATAAACCGAATCCCCTGTCTGCAACAAAAATATATAAAACATTGCTTAGTCTTTGAAGCAATAGTGTGCGCAAAAAATTATATTAACAAAAATTGTCTATCATGGTAGATTCATAGGATTGCATCTAGGTTAACCTGATTCCTAGACGAGGGTGTGGTCTGATCAACAGCTGGGGACTTACTCCAATCAACCACCTGCAAAAAAAGTAGAGAACATTATCACAATGAACGCAATATGTGAAAGCTAAAAATTACATAACGAAAATCAACATTATGCTACATGTTTTATATGTGTACAATTTTGAAGTATTTATAATGTGGAATTACATTTAGGTTTACAGGTTGCCTCGAGGCTCTAGTCTTCTGATCACCAATTTGGGACTTTCCTCGGTCATCAACGTGCAAAAAAAGTAGACAAGATTATCATCATGAAGGAAAACATAAAAACGAAAAAATACATAACAAAATAAACATTATGCTACACGATATACATGTGTACGTTTTTAAAGTATTTCAAATGGAGAATTCCATTCATGTTTACCTGTTGTCTTGATGCTGCAGTCGGCTAATCAATAACCAGTTGAATTCCCTGATCAACACTCTGCATGGAAAAAAGATAAGATTATATAAACGAACCGAATATACTAATGAAAATACATAACAACAGATCTATTTGTCCATCCTAAATTTTTACAATGGCAACTTCGATGTATACTTGCCACCTTGATTCAGGTCTACTAACATCTATGGAGAGGGAGGTGCCCCTGAGAGAACCCTGCATCAAAAACATACTAAAAATTACCTAACGAAACCAGAATATTCACTAAAACAATTTTAAAACATAACATTTTAATGTATACATGTTGCCTCACGGATCATGTACTCCTCTTGCCTTCTGCTGGGGTGATGAGCCCCCCATCACCTCCCTGCGAAGTCGACATAGGAAATTCAATAGAAAATTATAATTATATGCTAACGAAAAATCCTATAGATGTTAAAATAATTAATAAAAGGTTGGGTAAATTGTTGGATGTACCACAACCATACTGACTGTGTTTGTATCTACACAATTCAAATTGTAATTAATAAGCAGTTCTTCACCAGCAACTATTGATTTAATGGCACATACAAAGACATGGTTTCCTTCACGCTACTCGAAAATGCAGTTGGGTTGCTTAAGTGTAGACCCTGGTTGTGTACTATTTATAAACCCCGCAATATTACCAAGTGTTTTTGGCCTTCAGTCAATGTACAACGTTGCTCCTTTATTTTGAGCTTTGTCTTTCAGTTGTATATAATTTACTAACAACCCATATCTATGCATACTTCGTGTATATTGGACCAGGCGTATCCAATCACTGTAGTTGTAAGAGGGTCCAACATACTCCATCAATTTTGTACATCTGTCGTATCCAACCTTTATGCCATCCATGCAAAACAACCCCAATCCATGTAATGACGACGGTGCAATTCTATATATCCTCTCATTCACACAAAAATCAGTGTTTACTTGAGGAAGATCCCTAGGAACCCATTGTTTCACTAGGTGTTTTTACCTTAAGGGCAGCTCAATGTCTCCTAATGTCTCATCATCATAGGAACATGACCCCCCTCCTTTGAGAAAAAAATCCATGCGTTTATTGAATTTTCTTTTGATATTATGACATCTAGTTGATCTAGCCCTTGTATACCTACTGGATGTCTCACTTTCCTCTAGCCTTCCCAAACTCCCCTCACTGGAGGAAGACAGGTCTGACAAATACTTGTTTGGTTCTACCTACACCGTGGCCGGAATTTGTTTTTGGTAAATAATAGAAAAATACGAGCAAAAAACTTGGAAAGACTTATAAGCATGACATAATGTTGATATAATTATCCTAAATAATATCAATAATTCCCTAGTATAACAATTCAACACATAGTCCTTTAACACGATATAGATATCAAGTCGTTCTATATCAAATGCTTTAGCCAATTAATCTCAAAATACAGACTATGTTTTTTACAATATTCTTAGGTGTACTTATTTTAATTTAGTTTGTTTTCTCACCCAAAAATATAAAAGACCCAGTTTACGGATCTCAATATATGTGATAAAATCATTTGCAAATATTTTGTTTCTTTTTTTCAGAAGAAAAAGAGGTGTTTCAGCTTGATATTAAGTAGTGAATAAAAGGTAACTTTTACATAGTCCTAGCAATAAGTCATTCCATTAACGAGTGGAGATCATAAGTATCAAAAAATTCTCAAGCAGAGGGACGGAGCCCACAATCCCAAGATGACTGAAGTAGCAATACCACACGAAGAACATAAGGAGCCCAAACAACTTATCCAAGGAGGCATCGAGGGTGGAGAAAACACACCCGTGAGGGGATGAAAACAAACTTTATATCCCCAGCTAAAACAAGAAAGATATTGATGTATCCCATAGTAGAAAGAACCAAAAAAGACTAATCCGCACAAATCAAAAGGCTCTTAAATTAAGTGTATCATGCCTTCCTCAATGATTTCTCCTTCTAAAAGTTACGAGAAGGAGAGGAGGCCAGCCTTCATATTCAATGCTTCCTTGGATAAACGGTCTGCACTCATATTGTGCTCCTTGTAGACATGGCTAAAGTCATATAAACAAATTTAAGATGTCGATGGTATAGCATATATGTCAGATATCCGATGAAATGCATTACTTTCTCCAACCTCTATATATGAGTTCACATTCTGAGAGCTTATAACACTACATTGACCTGACCACACAACTTATAGGTCAGTTCTCCAGTCTACATTGGTCCAATTATTCATTTTCTTGGCCACTTCTCTCTCCTTAATCTACACCCGTAAGCTTACATATAACTTAGAAAAACTTCCAACTCATCACAACAAACTCCCGTCCGAATCTTGTCCCGATAGCCATTATGGTTTTGAGGTTGTATCAGTTGCATCTGGATCCATCATTTAGGGTTGAATTGAATGGAATTATTCATGAATGGAATGGAAAACTTCCATTGTTTAGGGTTACAACCAAACGTTGAGAGGTATATGAGAGATAACAGTAGATAAACAATAGGGAAATTAGGGTTTGCATGTTTTGGCAAAAATGAATAATGCAATCCTGAGTTTGCAGATCTAAGATGCAAGGATATGCCAGAAATGAGGAAACATAGAGGATAGACAAAGGAAATGTAGACCTAAAAAGGTCATGGAATAATTGTTTCATTTATACTACAATGTCCATTCCACACCCTAGCTAGCCTATGGCACCACTGCCCACCCCTTGTGCTGGAAGACAAAATCAATGTAGTGATGCATTTCTGCCATAGGATGGACCATATTTCAGGTCTCTACCATGCCCAAAACTCAAATCAGAGATGCCCTAAAATTTTGTTGACTGTTGTTATGAAGGTAGAGAGACAAATGAAAACATGCATAGTTTGTCGGCCACAACTGAAAACCAAGCCTCCTACTACTGGCCTTTACAAACAAAACCAACCTAGGACTTATAATAAGGCTCCCAGAATTATTCAAAATAGTACCAGACCTAGATACTGTCTATTGATGCTTAAGAGGCTGCGATGTGCTCAAAATGTTGATAACTAGGAATTAGCCCAGTTTAGCTAAGCAAAACACCAATTGACCACCCATCATGACCTATGCATGATTTTATAGTATTTTCCAATTCATTTGTAGTATTTTCAGGCCTATGCATGATTTTTCATAGTCACAGATTAGGTAAATAGTTACATATTCTTAATTTTTAAGGCCCATATGGGGGTTGAGAAGAAATTGATTCACTAGTGTCGGACAATTTTAAAGTATTCCAAGTGGTTTAATCCCAAGAACTCAACATAATATGAATGCCTAACTGTGAAATCTTACACCACTATATATTAATAATTTTCTGGTGCCATCTTTCATGGGAAAAACAGGTGGAAGAAAAAGTTTGAAGTGGCTTCTATTGGTGCTTGAACTCATGTCTAGCAGTAGAAAGCAGCCTCCTATCCATATTTTGGGATGACTTATGCAATTGAACAATAGTTCTAGGCATGTTTTAGCAGCAAAGAATGAGCAGAAAGCCAATTCTGGGCTAATTCTGCGAGCTGAGAAGCAATTATGCTATGTTCTGGGTGAAATTTATTGGTGTCTGTTTGGCATGGGGAAAAGAGGATTCCATGAGAGATATCTATCCATTTCTATATTAGACAAGAAGAGTGTTGAAGTGAAGGAACACCGGGGATGGTGTTACTTTAAGGGGAGGGGATGTAATATCCCAATATAGTACCTGTCATAATTAAATGTTGTTTGAATTAGTTTGTTAATTACTTTAATTAATATATTTACATGACACTGGAAATGATGCACCATGAGACATGTCACATTATTATAATAATGGCATGGTTATAAATAGATTTCGAACATATTTTAATTAAAGGAATCTAAGACTGGTTGGGTAGGGTTGACATAAAAGAACCATGATAGCACAAGAGTGGAAGGTAGTGCGGGCTATAGAAGTCCAATTGCCAACCACTTGCACCCGATTTCCATAAATGAATAAGTGGTTGAAACCTATTTCCTACATTATAGTTGTTACCCAAAAATTTAGCTATGTAGTGTCCTTCCTTTTTATTTATAAACTAGTTATGTTATTTCTGTAGGAGAGTTGCTATGAGAGTTATTCAAGTTCAACCTAAATGACTACAATGTAAAACTCCTTTTGATCATACTAAAGAGCCCTAAAAAGTGTTGTATGAGAGATGGACTATGAATACCCCTGTATTGCAGTTATGTGGTTTGGTAAAAGATGATAGCTTGACAAATATAAACAAGTATACCAAGACTCTTTATGCGCACTCTTATGGGCACTACATGTGTTAGGTGGGGTATGCACACTTTTATGAGCATTAGATGTGTTAGGTGTGGAAAAGGATGAGAGTGTTATCTTGTTTAAGTAGAACTGAAATTATTTGAGTTATGTATGACAATTATACCCAAGAGAAATTGAAAAAAAATCAGTCCTACTTCTCTTTGGTGGTATCATGGTTTGGCTTGGGGACGTATATTGAGATAGAAGGTTAAGTTTCTTTAGACAACCTATGTTTGGGTGGTTCATGGGGCTTCCCAAGTCATTTTCTTGGAGAACTTGATTCTAGAAATACATAAGCTTATGTTACTTATTGTTGTTAATTCCTGTTATGAATTTCATACTAAATGATTGAGTTCATTTTGTTGATTTTTCTATATGAAATTTATGCTACAATACACAGGTTAAATGAAGAATGTAGAAAGAAATACTTGTTAAAATTTTGGAAATAAACTCATATGTATATATGAGTGTATTGTTTTGTAAAATACAAATGTTAAACAATATTCTATATCACATCTACAAATTATTATTTTATCTTTGGTAAGTGTAAGTTACCCGAAGAAGATTTATTAGTTACTAAGGTAAATTGTTAGGGCAAAACCCAAATGTGGGATACAATACATTGAACTTTCATAGAGGTATATAAAGGATAACTTCAAGAGCCACAACTATTGGTTCAACACCATATTCTCTTAACCGAGATAAAATGGTAGAATTGTTGAATAGGGTTCAAGAAAAACATTTATAAATATGAATGATAATTCATAAGGATGCTAGGGCCTTTAGCAAAGGCATACCCAAAGCTTACAACTAATACAACACTATCAATATAACAAGAATCGTGAATGTAAAACTAGTTATACATATTATCACTTCTATACCAGTAGCACATGGCTATGGAGCCTTACTATAAGTGATCATCATTTTTAACAAAGTAAGAAATGTTATTAATGTTGTGGCCTCATGGTACCTGGACAAGCCATGGATTAAGCCTAAAATCCCTTTGTAAACCCTCCTTTCTCAAAAATATAGACAGGAAGGTCACTGAAAGAAGCAATTAATTGGTTGGTATTTTAATGAAATACTAAATCCAAGACCATTGTTATGAAATGAACCCCTCGTATGTAAAGAACCCATGTTGAGCTCAACGATTTCTAAATTGTTGGTATGCTAAAGCATATTCCAACCTCCATTTAAAGGTGAAAGTAACAAAGGGAAATAATAAACCAAGGGATAATGAGAAGAACAAAAAACCCTCTGGTTATCTTTATAGTTCTTTTCTTTGAAACTGGTTAATCCAGGAAGAGTTTAAACTTGATCTTCTAGGAAACCATTTCTTCATCAAGATGGGCTTGAGACACCAATAAATAAACTATAGGGAAGTAAGTCCCCTTTGTATTGTTATAGTTATTTTAACAATTTTCATCCTCCTTTAGTCTAGTCTTCATTAGAGCCATTTTCTCATCCATCTTCTGTAGTATATTGTGTCCCAATATTGCCTAGTATTCTTAGTGATCCTAACTTAATGGGGTTATTACCAATTACAAGCAAAGGCATTCTAGAAATATTTGTCCTGTGACAAAGATTTCTTGTAATTGGTAAATGGATTATAAATCTTTTTCCTATGACAAAGATTACTTTTTAGACAGGTCTATACCTTTTTTATAGCACTATGGGCAATTCTGGGTCAGTTTGTGGCCTCAAGCAGCCCTAAAACAACATTCATTTCTAATTCTGGGCTGATTGTGGGAAAAGACAACATTCATACCTAATTATGGGATGAGTGAGGTTCATTACTTCTTAGTATATGTGTAAGCTTATTCAAGCTACTGGTTATGCTTACTCCTTCTTAGTTATGCTTGTTTAGTATTATGCCATATTGGTTCTAACATTCTAGTTAATGAACATGATATCAGAACTATTTCCATTATATTGGTAACATATGAAATTACAGTACTAGTATAACCCCATGTAATTGGCTCTATTCCTATGATATTGATATCAGAAGCAAGAGGTTAGCTTGTTACGAACCATGTACACGTGTAATGACTCTAATATAAGGATATCATGCTCTATAAATTATATATGTTGTTTCCCTAATATAAAAAGATAGTATATCCTCCTAATATGTGTAATGTTAATGTTAACCTATTCCTACGGTATCCATAGGAATACTGAATCATACACTACCCAATTAGAGAGATAAGGCTAATATGGACATAAATACCCAGGAATCGCTTGCCGATTGATTGCGCCGTGGGATCGCTTGCCCATGAGCTTTTCGTCGCCGCCGTATCGGATGTATTCTGGTGATTGGGCCAAGGGATTGTCTATCCGCTCGCCGATTGACCAATCTCGGTGTTGATTCTCTTCGTCCTTTCTCACTGAAAAGATCTAGATCTCTCAGCTCAGACCAAGATTTGAGCTGTTTTTGTTCGATTCTTGATCTCAGTGGCTCCATTTTCATATGCTGATTTTTTTTTTCGCTCCAAGATTCATTTTCAATTTTTTTCGTTGTAGACTCCAAGTTGTAGGTTGAGTTAATTCTTGGCCGTTTTGGTTCTAGTGTGCAGAACTCTTCGCTGCTGCCGTTTCGGAAGGATATTGGAGTCTGCTCGTTGTTCCGCTATATGCTTGTTGAAGGTGAGGATTAAGAAATTTTTAAATTTCCATTGTAGACTCCTAGTGCTAGTCTAGTTTCAATTCTTGGTCGTTCTAGTAGGCTTTTCGGGTGCGCAGTTCATTCGTTTATTAGTTTTCTTGTCCTCTTCGCTACCATTGTTTCGGAAGGATATTGGAGTTAGTCTTTCTGCTCATTGATCCACTATTTCGGAAGGCCTTTGGAGTTTGTCTTTCTGCTTACCGAAGCGTCATTTCAGATGGCTTATGGTGATAGTCTTCCGCTCGCCGATTGCTTGCCCCTGAGCTTTACACCGCCACCGTATCGGTTGTAATTTGGGGTTTGGGCCGAGGGATTGTCTATTCGCTCGCCGTTTGCTGATTGACCAAACTTTGTGTGATGAGGACTCAACTTTTTGGTCTAGTGTTTGGTTGTAAAAGGTGGGTTGGTCTGAGTTTTTTTTAGAGCTTTGCTGTCTCTGTAATTTTTCTGGCTTTCTGGTCCAAATGGATCCTGGAGGGGTTCCTTCGCTCTCTCTTCCCCCTGATCTAGAAGCTTTCAAAAGGCTGATTGCTTCCAGTGGTAAGAGAAAGGGGGGAGCATCTAATAAGTTTGTAAATAAGGTATACATTCCTTCGGTTGAGCTACTTGCTGAAAGGATTTTCCCATCTGCGTTAAATCTTACTGAGCGGGGGCTCATTGGCTAATTCACTGGCCTATGGTCCTCCCTCAAGGAAATCGAAGGATGGGTGCAGAGGAATTGGAAGCCTCTTGTCTCAGAGGATATCCGCAGTCATTTTGTCGGACGAGGTTTCTTCGTGTTTGTCTTTGAATCAGCTGAGGATAGAGATCTAATCTTCTGGAATGGCCCTTACTTCATGGTCCTCAAGGTCTTTATTTGAATAAATGGACTCTCGATTTTGACCCTTCCCAGGATGTTCCGCCTGCAGTTCCAGTATGGGTAAGATTACCCTTCCTTCCTCTTCATTGCTGGAACACTGAATCTTTGGTTATAATTGGGAATAAGCTTGGCAAATACATAGACCGAGCTGAAAGGAAAGATCAATTTTCCTGTGTTAGGATTTCTGTAGAAGTGGATTTGGAGATTTGTCTGCCCGCAGTAATTTAGTTAACTGTAGCAGACTGGTCTTACTCTCAGGAGTTGGACTATAATCAAATTCCATTTAAGTGTAGGTATTGTCACGGCTATGGCCACTTTACTAGAAATTGCAAAAAAAAAACTGAAGAGGAAAATGTCAAAGAGAAAGAAGACCAATGGACTCAAGTCCAAAAAATAGGAAAATCAGGGCAGGGATTTAAAAAGAAAGGAAAAGAAGTAATTGGAGACTCTGTGGTTGGGATAGCTCCCCAAGCTGGTGATATCCTAAAAGGTGATCATAATTCTTTTGCTGTCCTAAATTCCTCTGAAACTATCCTTGAAGAAGGCGAATTGAGTAATGTGGAAGTGATCAAGCCTGTTTTAGAAGATATATTTGTTCTTAAGGATTTATCTGGTCCTTCCTTTGTTGCTATTCCCCCTGAAGGTGGATCCCTTCCCTCTTCTCCTATAAATTCTTGCTCTCCTCCTTCATATGTTGAAATAACACAGAAGAAAATTGAGGTTAGTCCTGACTCTTCAGAACATTATTCCTTTAAGCAAAAAAAACAGTTGGTAGGAAGTCTAAAAAGGAGATCAGGGAAGAAAAAGCTGAAAGGCTCAAGACTCAAGGCAACCAGGCAACTATTGAAATGTCTTATGGGAGAAATAAGAGAAACAGGCTTCCTAAGGGAGTGATTACTCCCTCTTCTTTGGGTAAGTAATGCTTTTAACTTCTTGGAATTGTAGGGGATTGGGGCATTCTAGTAAAGTTGAAGCTATTAAAAATTTAATAAAATTGGCTCCTTTTGATCTCTTATTACTCCAAGAGACTAAAATTGAGGAGGATGCTCTTCTTCTCATCAACAAAAACAAGTGGAATATGAATTATGGTAAGGCGGTCAGCGCTAGAGGTTCCTGTGGGGGCATTGCCACTTTATGGGGCAAAGATAAATTTCAGCTTTTAAATGAGTATGTAACTCAGCATTGGATCTTTACAGAGCTTGTTCATATCAACAATAAGTTAACTATTGCCCTATTAAACCTATACGTTCCTGTTAATTACGGGGAAAAAAAAGATTGCTAGCAGTTGATTTTTTATTTTCTTGTGCTTCATTCACCAGCAAACATTATTATCGCTGGTGATCTAAATTTGACTTTAGCTTCATGTGAGAAGAAAGGGGGAGTGCGTGGCAAAGATTACATGCATGATGCTGTGGAAAATATGATACACGATTGGGATTTGGTTGATATTAAACCTAAGGTTGGACGTTTCACGTGGTCAAACCAGCGAGTCGGGGCAGCAAGTATTTTTGCTATTAGATAGGTTCTTAGTGCAGGGTCCTTTGTTGGAAAACAAATGGATGATTTCATCTAAAATCCTTCCCAAGCTAGCATCAGATCACCATCCAATTTCCTTGCAATTTGAAATTGAAGATGATCTCGGCCCAATTCATTTTAGGTTTTGCCCTCTATGGATAGAACATGAAGGGTTTTTGGATACGGTCTCTCTGGCGTGGTCCAAATTTGTGAATGGATCTCCCAGTTATGTCTGGGAACAAAAAATGAAACAGACTAAATGTGCTTTGAAGAATTGGATTAAACTGCCCCTTCTAACTCCAACAAGTGTTAGGAAGGATGGAGTTGCAGAGCTCTCAGTTTTGCAAGTTGAATTGGAAAATAAAGAAGTTACCTCCTCTCATATTGCTCTCCTCCATACCGCCCAGCTCAAAACTAATATATCCTTCAGGCAAGAGGAGGAGTATCTCAGATTGAAGTCTAGAAGTCTTTGGATGAAGGTTGGGGACAAGAACTCCTCTTTTTTTCACTGTCAATGCAGGGCCAGGCTTTCCAGAAATCACATCTTGGAAATCATTGATGATGAAGGGGTGACTATTAAAGGACAAGACCTTCTAAAGCAATTAGCTAGTAGGCATTTTCAAAAGTTATTTAAAGATGATGGATGTTCATATGATGATGTGTCTACTGACTTTCTGCACAATGTTCCTTCTCTGGTCAGTATTGAGGATAATTGTGACTTAATGAAGCCTTTCTCTGAGCAGGAAATCATTGAAGTTATCTGGGCCATGGAGTCAGACAAAGCTTCGGGGCCAGATGGTTTTTCGATTCATTTTTATAAAGCTTGCTGGCCTATAATCAAGACTGACTTGCTGAGAATGATCTTTGCCTTCCAAAAAAAAAGATAAAATGGGTGGGTGCACAAACTCTACTTTTCTTGCCCTCATCCCTAAAGATGTCAACCCTTCTACCTTTGATAGGTTCAGACCAATTTCTTTATGTAATGCTTCTTATAAGATAATAGCCAAACTTTTAGCAAACAGACTAAGGCCTTTGCTAGATAAGCTGATCTCTCCTCTTCAAGGGGGTTTTGTAAAAGGCAGACAAATAGTGGACAACGTCATTCAAGTTCAAGAAGCTTTACATTCTAGTTTCATTCGGAAAGAGAAAGGCATGTTAATAAAGCTGGATATGAAAAATGCTTTCGATCGAGTCAAGCTTCCTTTTCTATATGAAGTCTTGCAATCTTTTGGCCTATGTTTAGAATTTGTTTCATTGATTAAAGCTTGTACTGATAAGCTGTGGATAGCCCCTTTGGTAAATGGTAGACCCACTGAATTCTTTAAAGCCACTCGAGGTCTTCGTCAAGGCTGTTCGTTGTCCCCCTTCTTGTACATCTTGATGGCAGAAAATCTTAGTAGAAATTTATTAGCTGAAAAGGATGTTGGATATATTCCAGGCATTAAGATCGCCAGGGGTGTTGAATCAATCAATCATGCTCTTTTTGCGGATGATTCTCTTCTCTTGGGAGGGGCCTCTATGGCAATTGCTCGAGCCTTTAAAGAAATCCTCAACAATTTCTGCTTAAGCTCAGGTGCTTTGATTAACAAAAACAAAAGTGCAGTATATGGTTGGAATATCGATTAGCTTGCTCTGCTCCGGATATCATATCTCTTTGGATTTCCTAGATTTGTCAAGTCGGAAAAAATCAAGTATCTAGGCCTCCCCTTAACTCTTGGTCCGGCTCCTCCTTCTCTGTGGATTGAAGTGTTGGCCAAATTTAAGGCTAAAATAGCCTCGTGGGGGGGGTCAGTGGCTTTCAAAAGCTGGGAAATTGATCTTGATTAAATCAGTTCTTTCAGCGCTTCCAATTTTTCAGTCAACTCTGCTTCTTGCTCCCAAAGCTGTCTCTGCTCAGCTCTCAAAACTAATGAGAGATTTTTAATGGAATGGAGGGAAAGGTGGCCAAAGAAAGATGCATTTGGTGATATGGGAGATCCTAATGCGTCCTACTGCAGATGGTGGTCTTCAAATATGCGATCCTGGTCTTGCTAATTTGGCAATGGTAGGTAAGCTGGTTTGGCGGCTTTTTGAGGATCCTAAGCACCTTGTTAGTAAAATCTTCAGGATGAAGTGTTTACACGGGGTTTCTTTACAAAATATTTCCTTTGAAAAATCTTCTTCTGGTTCTGGTATTTGGAATTCCTGCAGGAAATGTCTGGCATTTTTCAAACAAAATTTGTATAAAATCCCTGGTAACGGCATGAAGACCCTTCTTTAGGAGGATTCCATCTCATGCATTCCATCTTTTTCCTCTGATTCTCAATTGGATGATATAATGTTTTGGTTTAAGAATCAAGGTTTAAATCGACTTGCTGATATATGTAAGTGGGATCTCGAAGGCAATTGGTCTGGCTGGATTTTTCCAGAACTCCCTGTCCATTTATCTGTTTAGAAATTGTATCTCTCTTCCCTTCTCACGGGCCTAGCTCCAATACACATTTCAAGCAAAGATCGGTGGGGATGGGGCACTGAAGGGTCTTACACAGCTAAGTCTGCATTTCTGTCTCTCACGCTGGCTCACAATTCGACCTTTTCTCCAGCGATTTGGCACTCATTATGGTATTCTTGCTTCCCTAAGGTTAATTTATTTGTGTGGCTATTGTTAAAAAACAAAATTTTGACTGGTGATAACCTTCATAAACGGGGATTCAATGGGCCTTTCAGATGTTGTTTTTGCCATGTTGCTAATGAGACAGTCAACCATCTATTGGTGAGTTGTGAATTTGCCAGACAAGCCTGGCACCTGGTTCTTCATTATTTCAATCTTTCTTGTCCAAGCAAAAACTCTCTAAATCATTTCTACTATGTCTGGCATGACCGACGACCCCCAAAACGTAATGATGCAGCCTTGCATAAACACTGGCATTCAATTCCGAAATTTCTGTTGTGGTCTTTGTGGATAGCCCGAAATAATTGTTTATTCAGTGATCAACGGCCTAAACTTCAGCTTGTTGTTATGAAAACGTTGTCATGGCTAGCAGAAATAATTGGCCACTCAGCATCCTCTTTACGAGATTTGAATTATTTGGGTTCTTCTTCAAATGTTATGGGGAATATCAATTTGAAACATATCTCACCCCCTTCGTGGAGGTTCCGAGGTGACACTGGTGGTCTCAATTCTTTATGGACGAGTTCATCTTCAGCTGCAGTTTTTATTAATGGTGATTCGAAAGGTAATCTCGGGGTCTCTGGCGCAGGTGGTCTTGTTATCTCTCCAGATGGTTTGTCTTCTATCAGGTTCTACTGGGGGCTCGGCATTATGTCCAATAATCAGGTGGAGTTTTACAACCTGCTTCAGGAGAGTCAGTTGGCCAAGAATAAAGGATACAAGTCTGTCCAAATTTTCGGTGATTCTGAAATTTTGACTAAAGTTTTAAATTACTCTGATAGTTTAAAATTTTTTGCTTTAATTGTAACTCTGCAGAGAATTAAGAGAGTTTTAATTTTTTTTGATAAAGCAGATTCCAATCATATCCTTCGGGGATTAAATTCTTCTGCGGATGACTTGGAAAATCAATCTTGTCATCTTTCTCAAGGCTTTCTCAGTCTAAATGGGGAACCCGGTCAGTTTCACCCTATTCCGTAATTTCTATGTATAGGAGATTGTTTGGGAGTCTTTATTTCTATTCAATGATATGTAGCAATCTCTCGTGAATTTGTATCCAGGTTGATTTGTGTTTTGCCAAAATAAACCTGTTCTTCCTATTTCAATAAAACTACCCGTTTTTGTTTAAAAAAAAGTAGGGAATTGAATAATTACTTTGTTTTATGTTTTTCTAATTTTTTTTAAATTTTGATATTTAGTTTGTAGGTTAAAATAGATTTTAGTTTAGAGTCTATGTATACAATCATATTAATGTTTTTTATATTAAGATAAAAAAAATTAAAACATGTGGTTTTAAATTTTCTATATACTTTGGTTTGTGATATTTTCAAATGTATTAAGTGTTTCATAAGTTGTGGTCTCTTTTGAAAATATTGATTTATTGCTAATTATTGTTATATAATTTATTTTTATTGTTGTTTTAGTTTTTCACTCTTTTTATAATGTTTCTTTTAGGATTGTTTGGTATAGAAGTGAAGTGTTATTCTGTGGTGGTTTTAAGTATTTAATTATCAATAACAATTTCAATATGACTATATATATTAAATATTGAATCTACTATATTAAATAAATAGTTAAAAATAAGTCCAATGGAGTAGCTCAGTTGGTTGGAGATTCTGTGGCCAAGCTGTCACTAGGTAGAGGTCAACTCTTGAATTCTCTGGCCTCTTTGGAGACAAGTTCCAAATACTGGAGCTTACAGTGTGAGGTCCCTTCAGGTGGGCCCCTTGAAATTCTTTCCACGAAGTTATGGGGCAACAAACCACATTAAAAAAATAAAAATAAAATAAAATGGTTAAATGGTAATTATCAAAGGTATCAACAAAATTTATGTAATAAAATATTGATCCACATACATATGAAACTCAATAATCGAACTTAGAATAAACAAAATACATATAAGAAGAAAATAATACTAACTTATATTAGATGAAGGCTTCATAACATTTATATAGGATTACATGCGTGTCCACATTTGACAAGTAAAACAGACTAACCATTATTTAATAATATACCTAACCAATTAATGAATCCAATTTAATAATGGGGTGTGAACCAAATCCAAACATCATATTGTGATGGATGGGCCTCCCATTCATACCAATTCCTCCTAATTGAAGGGGGAAAGAATCCCTTCTTTCTTCCTCTCAGGTGAAGTCTAAGAAAGCTGAAACCAAGTATAAAATGATAGTTGTTGAGTTGTGCTGCAAAATAATGAATACATTGAAGAGTGTGTTGGTGCTAACTAAAGCAGGTGACTACATAGACTAAGGTGGGAGGGTGTGTCTCCAAAGGAAGTTGAACTAAGCAAGTGCCTACATCAACCGAGGTGGGAGGGCATGTCTCCAAATGAACCCAATCTAGATGTTTTCATGAAGAGTTGTTGAACTGAGCAAGTGACTACACAGATCAGAGTGGGAAGGAACACCTCCAAATGAACCCAATCTGGATGTTGTTGTGAGGTGTTGAGTGGTAGTAGGTTCCTACATAAACCCGAGTGGGAGGGAATGTCTCTAAATAGAACTTGATATGGATGCTTCTTAACTGTGTGGTTCCGACTGCAAAAATAAAACTACCAAATATGACTAGACAAAAAGAACTATGAGCATTGTTGTCCCATGAGCACGTTGTTGGTCATTGGTGGAAGTATCATAGAAAAACAAGGATCTGCAAAAGCAAAATGTTTTGTTTCCTGTTGTTATAGATGCAATATGGAGGAACTAAGAGCGAACACAAATTGATGTTGTTGACTATACATGACACAAAGAGACATGGTACTTTATATTAGTATTGTGTGTAATGGGGTTGGGTGTGGGAAAAAGAGGCCCAAAAACGAGCCGCCATGAAAAAGATGTTGGGCGGAGCAACCATAACTGCTGCAAATGAAAATAATTGATATCGTTGAAATGTGAAAAATGTTCATGAATCTTCCAACAAGGGGTTTTGATCTTGTCTTCAATTTTCCTCGTGATCGTTAGTTATGAAGTGTTGAGGAGAAAAAATAGAAGGGACACATGATGAACAAAATAGACGTGTGGAAGAGACGTGGAACCATGATTATCTCAAAGGCTCAATGCTCATGTGAAAACTAAAGTGCTCATAAAATGACTAGGAACAGTTTGCATGAGGCAGTGGTGAGGAGAGGCAAAGGTGGGATCCATTTGTGCATGAGGCACACATTGTGCAGGTGTGGTTGTGTCCATGAAGTTTCATGAGATTGAGAATGGGAACAACCACCAGCATGGGCATGATGATGTGCTTCATGGGAAAATGTCAACCCCACAATATTGACTATAAGTCCTCGAACCAAAACAATCAATAAACAATTTGTAGAAATCTCCTAGGGATCTAGAATTCTCTCGATGGACTTCAAAACTATGAGAGACCTAATCACAACTAAGAAAACAACATTCACATACCTAGAGAGCAACTCAAACCTCCCATAATCGTAATTGAATTTTTTGTTTATAGGTATATGCCGAGAAGTATATGAGGCGTAGATCCCAATCAAAACGGAGGCATAATCAAACAACATGTGGCATGCATATGAAATAGGACCCAGGAGGTTCTTCATGAACTCATAGATGAACTACACCACCCTAAAGAAGGTATTGATCAAGAGGAAAATTGTGATCGTATGAGACTTACTTTCACTCAAAATATGATTCAAGGGGTTCTTAAATAGAGAATAAAGTGAATTGGATGGGTCATATTCAAGAATTAAATATTCCATCCATCCATAAGGGGCTCCCACGTCCCTCACTGTGATCCAAAGAATAAGAGAGAAAAAAGATAAACCCTAAAAGCAAAAGTTCAAGGTTGAAGACAAGCTCTAGATGGAAAGTACAATGCAACTAAGAGTGATGGGGAAAAGTGGTGAGCTAAGGTTAGGGAAAACATTGTGCATAAGATGGTGAGCACGAGGAGGATTGCAAAGGGAATATAAGAGTTGCTAAAATTGATGGATGGCTAACCTTATTAGCCCTAGATGGTTAGAATATTTCGTTAGCGCCCAAGATTTATGTCTCCTCCATTGACCATGACAATATCATCGTACGCCCCATGAGCTTTATCCGTACACCCCCATAATAAAAAGGGTGCTTTATTCTATTGCACTCAACGATATTTATTTGCAAGTGCAAGAAGGTCACAAGCTATGACAGTTAAAATCGTTAGCAATGTTAGTATTGGAATTTGAATGGATGTACAGTTACATTAGTTAGTAGCTTCATTTCTTTGGCTCGTAGTTGTTATTTATATGATGTCAATAATTACAAGCTATTACTCCGCTAATTTGTTTTTATTATAAGGTTTATTTGTTGTTATTTGTGTATGTGGGTGAGCATTGTGAATAATCCACTTGCATAAAATCAAGAATTTTAATTAAATGACATTATTGTGGCATGGGGTTATTATCGACTACAAAAAAAAAACGTGAGGAATTTGACTAATGTGTGAAAGGAAGGTATACAATAGCTCATGGACGTTTTATGCACCAAGGTTAACTCAATGCTTAATTGCAAAGGGGGAAAAGCCTTGACCTGGTGTAGTGCATGGTGTAGGGTCTACCATGATAGGAAGTTATATGCATAAGCCCCATTGGTTAGCTTAATCAATTTAACCATTCATCCAAGGAAAGCATTAGGCCCACGATTGATATTCAATCAAGTACCTCAAATACAAGATCTCTATGTCAATTGGAGTTGGATATTAAATTGTTTGCATAACAACACTCCATTCCAATCACTAAATCACAACTTGGAATCTAACACTATCAATCCTACCATTCAATATCAAAGAGAAAATTATATCCAAGTCCAGACAACTTAGTAGTAAGTCCAAGTCCAACAAACCCTTAGTCATGCATGTTCGTTGTTAAGTCTACCATGTGATGTCTAAAAGCGAAGTAGGTCCAAGTCAATCTAACCATGTTATGTGCTACTAAGTTGGTCCAAGTGAAGCTAAACAAGTGAAACCAAATGTCCAAGTCCAATTTTCCACACGTATCTTTCTATGTTATCTATGTAATCCACATTCATAGGAAATATGACCTTAATTTGAAAATACAAATATTAAATTCATTAAATCATGCCAAATTTTAATTTATGTAAAATATAACTTTTTTTCAAATGGAAGATTGTATTTTGTTTGTTTTTTGTGTCCTAAAAGGGTGATAATGATTATTGGGTGAAGAAATATGGAATTGAGTGTAGCGTGAAGTTGTGTTGTTTTTATTCTCATGGCATCTAGTAGTTCTATGGAAGTTGTGTTGTTTTTATTCCTTTAGCGTCAGATGGTGCTATGTTTATGCAACTTCAAACTATGTTCAACGATTAATATTCTTGCCAATGATTATTATATAAACCATATTGAAACTTGTTGTAATGTATGTAGTGCCATAACTTCTTTTCCATCATATTGTACACTTGGTTGTGTTGTTTTCTTGCCTTCTGTAATTTGTTAGCCATATCAAACAAACATCAATAAGAAGAGTGGTTACCTCCATAACCATGTTGATTGCATGTTGTATGATAGGAGTTGACTACTCCTTATCCATGCATGAAATATATGTGGAATGGCAACAAACTATGTCAATGGTACATGTACCATGTGTTTATTGTGTGTGGCGCGTGTTGCGCAATGTGCTACGTGTGGCGCTTATGGTGAAACTATGGATTATGTGGTATGTGTGGTGCAAGGGGAACAACATGTGTCTATGTGGTGTTTATTGCACAATTTGTGTTGCGAGTTGGGTAGTCTAAAGGGTTGAACTGATCAGTTCTTTAATTATATTGATTCAACTAACTCTAATGCTTATGGAGTTATCAAGTTACTGAGTTATGTTGAGTGCCATGTTGACATGGGCCACCAAACTATAAAAATAAACATTATGTGGAAAATCCATGGGGTTCCGAGTAAAGAGTGCTCCTAGGTGGGTGGGTGAGACTCCTATAATGGTTTTTTTGTTCATACCTAAGATCATTGATAATGATTTAGTGTCTTCCTCCTTGATCTAGATATTATCGACCTAGAAGCTTAACTTGGGATCATTAAGGAGGAAAATACGATGTATAAATTGATAAATAAAAATGACAAGGTCAAGGCAATATTATGTTACTAAAATATATATATTTTATAAAATATAAAGAAAGTAGTATTGTGAGTCATTTAGGTGATATTTGTATGTCGCTCATATGTCATTAAAGACATTTAAGTGGCATTAGGATTAACAAGAATCTAGAAGTATTATCAAATATACCATCATCGTGGAAATTGATGTTGTTGTCATCGTCATCATTAATGTCATATGCTACATCAACATCATTTTCATCGCCATGCTTGTTAAGTCAAGTCCCCGGGCTAGTTACCTCTATGAATATTTTAGACCTCACTCGATGTCCATGTCGCTATTATGGTAAATTCAATGCATTAAGGTGAATTATGTTTCCATTAGGACCAATCAATATCAAATAGTGATATAATCAGTTGCATCATCCTTATTGACAAATTGATATCATCATTTTCATCAACATCCTACTAAATATTGTAGAAATCATCATTTCCATATTTATCATTGTCAATATGTATCATCATCATCAACAACATGTCATTAGTCACACTATAATGTCATTAGGGACCGTAGGATTCCATTAGGGTTATTTACGATTAACTAGGGTCTCTTAGTTCCAAAATGGACAATTAGGTGCTACTTATGTCAACATGACTGGCACTATCCCTGACGCAACATTGGAGTTTTCCTGAGACTTTTTATAGCACAATTCCTTTCAAACTTCCTAGTGCAATTCTTGGTGTTATGTTTAGCTCTATACTTGGTGTTATGCTTGGCCCTTTTCTCAGGGCAATTATTGGCGCAATACCTTTCGAAATTCTTATCGCAATTCATAGTGTTATGTCTAGCTGTATACCTGGCACTATGCCTGGTGCAATTCCTAGCATAATTCCTTCTATAATTCCTGGTTATTTTCCTAATGCAAATTTTGGCGTTAATCCTACCATTATATCTAACGTTATGTCGGATGGTTTTTCAAGCGCAATTCTTGGCTCTAAACCTGACACAATTCCTTTCAAAATATTTGGAGCTATACTTGGCTCTATACTTGCCACTATGTTGGATGTTTTCCAGGCACAATTCTTAACTTTATTCCTAGCTCTATACCTGGTGCTATGCTTGGCCCTTTTCCTAGGGAAATTCTTGGCGCAATACCTTCCGAAATTCCTATCGCAATTCCTTGTTCTATGTCTAGCTCTATACCTAGCACTATGCATGGTGCAATTCCTGGCACAATTCCTTCTCAAATTTCTTGTTATTTTGCTAGCACAAATTTTGGTGCTAATGTTGGCACTCTATCTGATCTTATGTTGTACTTTTTTCGAACACAATTCCTAGCTCTAAACCTAGTGCAATTCTTAGCGTGGTTCCTTTTGAAATTTCTAGCGTTATTCCAGGCATTATACTTGGCTATATATCTGGCGCTATGTTTGATGTTTTCTAAGCACAATTCTTTGCTCTATACTTGGCGCTATGTCGGATGTTTTTCTTGGAGAAATTCATGGTGCAATTCCTGGCGCTAACCTTGCCTCAATATATGGTGCTATGCTTGGTGCTATTCTGGACATTTTTTTGGAGGCTATTCTGGGCGTTATATGGGATACTATTTTGGACGTTAGTTGGGATGCTAAATTTATGGCATTATTCCAGAATCTATACTTGGTTCTATACCTGACGCTATGTTAGATGTTTTCTAGGCGCAATTCCTGGCTCTATACTTGGCGCTATGTTAGATGTTTTTCTTGGCGACATTCATGCAACAATTCTTGGCGCTAACCCTGGCTCAATATATGGTGCTAAGCTTGGTGATAATCTGGACATTTTTTTAGAGGCTATTATGGGTGTTATATGTGATGCTATTTTGGACGCTAATTGGGGTGCTAATTAGCGTCCAAAATAATGTCAACTTTTAAAAAGGGACGCTAATAACGCCATTAAAAGTGCCATCCCGTGGAAAAGGGTCCACTTTGTCCAAAAAATGATGAAAAATACACTAAAAGTGATAGTGGACGCTAAAAAGGAAGCTAAATTAGACTCTAATCATAGGGTTTTGTTGTAGTGACATGGTACATTAATTCTTAAAAAAATTCTCTGAATATGGAAATCCAAAAGTTGTGACAAGCTGCACAAAAACTAAGATACTTATATTAGTGTTCGGGCTTTATATGAACTTTTGTTGTGCAAAATATTATTTTTATGGAAAAAAATTGAGAGGAACATATAAAGTAAAACCAACCACAGTTAAAACCAAACCTGAGTTATAAACCCAATTATGGAGAAGGGGAATCCGAGAGTGGTGGTAGATGAAGATTTGCATGATGTATGGCAAGTATATGTTATTCAGGCCTATAGGATACAAATCAAAATAATATAGTGTCCATTTAGATTCCTCCCTCTTTTGTCCCTTAGTTTAAATGCCTTCCATCTTTGCAAGCCGAGACCTGTTTTTTTAATTTGGTGTTTAGTATTTGAATGGTGACATAACGGTTATTCAGTATAAATGTCTAAACTAACCATGAGTGTATATAATTTTGATTTTATTGCAAGAAATTAAAATGGTAGATACTTTTAAGGATTTTTATGCATCCAAGCACATATTTATATGGATTGATCTTTTTGTGTACTCATGTATTTTGAAATAATATTGGTCAGCTCTATGTGTATTTGAAATTTCTTATTTTTCTTAAGGGACTTAAGAAAAATTAAAGTCGTAAATCTATAGGTTTGAAAGTACTTCAAATGGATGTTCACACACTAAGCCAAAGCCAAAACAAATTAGGACATCACGCTATGCCTATTTTTCTGAACATTTGAATATCAGGCTACCTGCAAGTAAAACAATTAGCAAGTAAAACAATTAATACCTAATTCCCCTCCAGTAGGAGCAAGATTTGACCCGAACTTAACCTGATTGCACTTCCTTCCCCCTTTCTGTAACTCCAACCAATAAGAAAAATCATTGTATAGGAACTTGATGTCAATTGAACATGTGAAGACAATGGTGTTCCAAGTAAGAGAAAACAAATGGAACTATCAGTGTTTTGCTTGTATGATTGTAAGAAGCTTACATTCCCATCCAAGTAGTCATGCAAAAACAAATATACAACACATTATATATATGATCGCTTCGAGAAGAATGTAACATTTATAAAACCAGTCTATGTATCTTAACTTGACATCTAACCATTGCAGACAAAGATCACTTGATAATTGATAAATACGAGGGATTAAGATGAATCTATAGTTATAATTGCGCCGAGAGGTGCTCTACAACCCAGTATGAGGGAGATCTTGTAACGTTTGTCGATAAGGGAGATCTTGTAACTTTTGTCGATATTATGTTGGCCAAAAAGAATTTGCAGAGTATGGGAAAGATGTTGTAACGTTTGTTACTAACAAAATAATAAAAAATAAAATTTTTAATTATCCGCCAAAATAAATGTCAGCCACAAAACAACTTAATATGGGGGAGATGTTGTAATGTTCCTGCCTAACAAAACAATAAAAAAAATAAAATAATTATTCATCAAAAAAATGTCCATCAGAAAAACAACACAATATGGGGGAGATGTTTTTTTATAACAAAAACGGTTATATTAAAATGAGAGGTTCAGCTTAAAGACGCTGATCAAGAGTACATAGATCCGTTAAAACTCCCCAACCTTAGACTTATGGGGGGATTTCCAGGCTTAACTTTGAATTTACCTTGAGTTCATAGCACCCTATATCTATGAATTTATTAGCTGCTTTGTCCGCCCTCATATTAAGCTCCCTGAGAACATGGAAGAATTCAATCTTCTTGAACCTTTTGATCATATATCTAATTCTTTTTAACAGTCTTTCCATCCACTCATTTTTGCTCCTTCTTCCTTCGATCACTGCTTGGATAATTAGCCTCGAGTCTCCGATAACCACAGCTTCATCCACTCCTATTTTTTGCACCTGCTTAAGGCCTTGCCAGAGCCCATATGATTCTGCCATATTGTTAGAATCGTGTCTGATGTTCCAGGTGTATTCGGTTTCGACTTTCCCATTGTGGTTTATGACAACTCCTCCTCCTCCTACTTTCCCCGGATTCCCTTTTGAAGCTCCATCAAAAAACAGCTTGAATATCTTTCTTTCTCGTAACCAGTTTTCGAATTGGGATTTGTCCATTCTGATTTCCCAATCCTCCAAATTTTTGATGGTTATGCTGTTATTTCTCTGAATGTTGAAACTTTGCATCCATTTCTCCTCTTTTTCTGTTAACTCAGCTTTATTATCCGGAACCATGGTGCTTCTTACCACATCACTGAGAAGAGCATTGATTTTGGCAATTACCTTCCACTCTGGTTGGCTCCTATTCTGAAAAATTCTCTGATTTCTTTCTATCCAGATGCACCAGCAAACTATTTTAGATAGTTTCAGCCAGCAGGCTCTCACACCATTTTTTTCCCCCAGCTCACCCTTGTACATTGTTTCCCAATTGATGAAGAATTCTTGATTGCTTCCATTCCATTGAAATCCTTCTTCTTCATTCAGCATTACTTCCTTCCAAATTGAGACAGAATATGGACAGTTAAAAAAGAGATGAGAGAGAGATTCTGAGTTTACCGCGCAGAGAGGGCATTGAAGGGGCCTGCAATCCCCCTTTTCTCCAAGTTCTCTTCGGTCAACAGTCTTTGATGAAGCAATGTCCAAGTGAACACATCGATTTTAGGCAGCGTTCTATTATTCCAATTGTAATTCCATATTGCAGGATTCGCTGGCACGTTGAAAGATGCCGTATACACATTATATCCCTCAGCCGTCGAATAGATGCCAGATCGATTGCCCCAGCCACGTCTGTCTTTCAGGGAGAGGGAAATTGGAGCAATTCCGGCCAGATGATTGAGCAGGTTCAGTTTTTCCATCTTCATGACTTCTGGACAGTCCGACATTACCCAAGATGCCCAGCGATTTGGGTGATTCAGCTCCCAATCTGAAATACTCCATAGCGTTGACAGGCCTCTCACCTCTATCCAAGATTGCAATCGAGGTAGGCGTGGGGGAAGTTTACCAAGGATCAGATCCTTCCATAAATTTATGACTTTCCCATTACCCGAAATCCAGCATAATTTTTCAATAAACTGAGGCAGCGATTTTTTACACAGGTTGAAAATAGGAGACCCCTTAGTCTTCACATGGTCTCCTTCCAGGCATCTAAGCCTTGATCCTGGAAAGTATTTAATTTTAAGGACCCGGCTACACCAGGTTGGCTTAGGACTTAGCATATTCCAGAGTAATTTGGCCCCGATGGCCAAATTTTGACATTTGATGTCCCTGATTTGTAATCCTCCCTCATTTCTGGGCAGCTTTACGGTGTTCCATCTAACCAGAGCATACTTTTTACCTCCTCCGGTGTTCCCACCATTCCAGAGAAAGGACTTCAGTAATGCCTCAATTTGGTTTATAATTTTACCCGGTGCTAGTAGCAGAGAGCATTGATAAAGCATGTAGCTGTTCATGACAGCTTTAATTAGGACAACCTTCCCTGCTAGATTCAACCAAGCAGTCCCCCATCCTGATATTTTATTTTTTTTATTTTCGTCACTATGGGATTCCAGTCCGAAGACTTGGTCTTTATTTTGACAATAGGTACTCCTAGGTATTTGAATGAGTCCCAATTTACCACTCCGTTCATATTTAGAATTCGGGATATGTCTGACATTTCCCTCGGATTGATGTTCCATCAAAAAATCTCACTCTTCCTGAGATTAATTTTACTTCCAGAAGCCTGGCAATAACGATTCAGTTTAGCTTTGAATCTGCGAGCTATGATCTGGCTGGCACCTCCCATCAAAATAGTATCATCGGCAAACTGAGAGTGGTTAATATCCTTGACTCCTCTGGCCAGCCTTATGCCTAGTAGCTCCTGCTCTAGTCTAGCATGTTCCAATTGGAAACTGAGTACCGAAGCCTGAATGGCGTAAAGTAGGGGGGAGAGCGGGCATCCTTGCCTCAGACCTCTCGTAGCTTGGAAAAAGGGGGCAGCTCTGCCGATAATGAGGGGGGCAATCCATGGTTTGCTTATACAGGCCTTGACCCAAGAGACAAATTTGGGATCAAAACCAAATCTCAGCATTACCTAAAGGAGAAATGTATGGCTGACTCTGTCAAATGCGTTTGCCAGGTCTAATTTTACCGCCATTCCTTTGTCTCCATTCTTCAAGCTTGAGTGGATGGCTTCTTGCACTAAAATGACATTATCCCAAATTTTCCTTCCTTTTATGAACCCCCCTTGGTTCTCTGGATACAATATGCGGGAGATGTTGTAATGTTCCTACCTAACAAAATAATAATAAAATAATAAAATGAAGTATCCAAAAAAAATGTTGGCCTTGCACATGATTTTAAAACCATGTGCAAGGCCTCCTAAACAATCCATGGTTTTATTGTACATGGTTTAGGAGGGCCTTGCAAATGGTTTTAAAACCATGTGCAAGGCCTCCTAACACAACCCATGGTTTTATTGTACATGGTTTAGGAGAGCCTTGCAAATGGTTTTAAGAACATGTGCAAGGCCTCCTAAACAACCCATGTACATGGTTTTAAAACTATGTATGGAGGAGATGTTGTAATGTTCGTTCCTAACAAAATAAAAAATAATTAAAAAATATTATATGTCTGCCATAAATAATATTAATATTAATAATAAAAATATTATATGTCGACCTTAAATAAAAAGATGTGTCTTTTGGTTTGAATCAAATCAATGGCTATATATAGGACACACCAAAGCTGATAGCTCCTTGAGTGCAATACTTAAGAAGAGGTTTGCATCTCCACATATTTGATCCCTCTCCATGCTTGATAGAGCCTAGGATTTGGATCTATGCTAGTTTCAAGTAAAATGAAGACGATTGTGTTGTGAAGTGATTACCTTAGAGAAAAGGACATTAAAGCTAGCATGCTTATTGTCTCATCCAAATTCACATATGTCACTCATGAGCTATTGCTATTAGTCATTCAATCTCACCCCCTATAATTTCCGAAATGATAAGGTGGAACTTGAAGCATTAATTTACAACGATCCAACAAAATCCCAAATAAAAATTGCAATAAATGTCACTTAATATAATTTTATAAGGATTCGCTCATTTCTGCTTAACCTCATTTCATTTTCATTTTCAATGGGTCTAGTAAAGCTATCAAAAGAAAAAGTTACAAACTTTAAGTCAAAGGTTTTGCTATTAATAGCCATTTTTAAATTCACCAATAAAAAAAAAAATGATACTGAATTAGGAGAAATGTTTTTAAATTTGGGATTATGTTTGTGATTGATTTTAAAAAATTATTTAACAGTTCGAGATTCAAAAATATAACACAAGAATGCTGTAGTTTTTATATTTTTATCTAGAAATATAAAAAAACCTTAGTGCAATGAAGTGATCTAAACTCTAAACCATTTGCACCTTTGTCATCAAAATATTCAAAAATAATGTAATGAAATGATCTATAAGATTTGCACCTTTGCCAGCTATATTTGCCACGTGAAGAAATTTTGATCTATACGATTTGCACCTTTGCCAGCTATATTTGCCAGGTGAAGACATTTTTGCTTAAATTTGAAATTGGAATTCTGTATAATTTTTTAAACTTGCTTGGTGAAGATATTTTTGCTGAAATTTGAAATTGGAATTCTGTATAATTTTTTAATACGAGCAATTTTTAATATGACACCTTATATTGACCATATTTTCAAAGATAAACTAAATAGGGAAAGGGTCTCTGCTTCCTTCAGATATCCATCCCAATTGGCTTCAATTCACGTTAACTTGCAAAAACCCCAACTACGATAACTAACCCCCCATGACTACCAAAAGCCTGTTGAGAGCTTTGAGAGAAATGGATCCTTTGGTTTGGCACAAGGTTGCTGGTTTCTCAGGTAACTTTCGTCATTTGGAATTACTCATTCTTAGTTGTTTGGGTTAATTGAAACGTACCGATCTCTGTTACTTTCAAATTCGTTTCCCTTTACTTCACTTCACACACAGGCATAGCGGCATTGGGTCTGGGAACTTATGGAGCTCACATGTTCAAGCCCTCTAACCCAGCTTATAAAGAAGTAAGTTCCAATTGATTAATTCAATTTTAATTACAGTTTATTCTGATGAAACCCATAGTTGAATAACACTGTAAAAGACTCAATGTTGAGGGTGAAATTACAATGAAGAATTTTGTTGGTTTTTTCATAGCCTCCTCTTAACGGAATTTTATCAGGTTTGGCACACTGCAAGTTTGTACCATCTAATTCACACAGCAGCGATGTTGGCAGCCCCGGCTACTAAGCATCCACACATTGTAAGTTTTATGGCATAGTCACCCCTTGGGTTTTGTGTAAGAGTTAGTGGGTGGCATTTGTCAAGCAGTGGTGATGAGGCCAATTCATGGAGATTCATTGACTTTAACATTAAAGATCCCAAAGCCCGTGTCTGGCTGGACCTGAATACAGCACCAAAGGGTTTTAATCTCTCGGGGACACCTTGCTTACGATGTTCGTGTTATAAACTTTTAGTTGTGACATAGAGGGATTATGTGTCCAGATTCTCATTATCATTTCCAAGTCCGTTTTCTTGGCTTAATTGTAATTTTGGGTTTTCGAAAAATATTTTAGCGGGATCGCTTTCCCTAATTTTCTGTCCATACAATTATCCCTCTTCTTTTTTTTTGGTTTGGACAGTTTGGGGCTCTGCTAACGAGTGGCATACTCGCATTCTCAGGAACGTAAGTATTTCCTCTTTCAGCTTCCAATAGAATGCCTGTTTGCAGTTAAATATTTGAATTTTGAAATTGTGCTTATCTAACCTCTCTTGGAAGTGACTGTTGTATAGATGAATCTATTGTCAGTTACATAGATCTCAAAAATGAGATATTGAATGCAGTTTATTTGGCTTCACCCACCCCATCTCTGTTTATTTTATAGATTTTAATTTTCTTTCAAAGACATGAAGTAACCGAGCCTCTCTTATCCCTCTTATCAAGGTGTGTTAGGACAACGGAAATGATACAGAATCTCAGAGACTCGTTTTACTTACTGAATTTAAAAATGGGGTCCTACTGCTCATTTTAGTAAACCAAGGGGCGTTTGACACACGGCAATAGAGAAGGCTAATGAAATGATCGCTAATCTTTGGCAGAATTGATAAAATATCATTCTTAAATTAAAACACAAGGTATTTAAAAACCTACAAAGCCTATAACTACAGTAGATCAAATCTATACTTAATAGAAATCTCAACAGAGTGCAGAATGAAGCCATTATTAATGTTATTTTAATTTATTCATCCTGTAAAGCAATCTAAAGTTTAGGAATAGGTTGTTCAATTACTCATCTTGAAGGCTCTAGCCTCTGAGTAAAAGCTAGTTTGAAGACCAATTATGAAATTTTCTTTTAGCTATTTTTTTTGTCAGGTTTCCAACACCTGAATTTCATGGTGACTTCCAAAAAGTTTACAAAATAAAATGCACATTTTGTTAAACTATCGTTAATTTTCTACAGAAGTCTGATATTGACTGCTGTGTCCTAATCCATGTTGTTTGTGTTATCAAAGGAGTAGATCACAACATTAGTACTTAAAGCAAAACTGTTCTATGGAGAAAATAATGGAAAATGCTGCAGAGAGGTGTCATTTAATTTAAAACCCTCGCAATTTAATTAAGAGGCAATATGATCATTCTTGTCAAAACTTTCCTTTGCAAGTTTGCTTACATCTGCCATTCTTTGTCAATAACTTCATATTGTATCCCCTAAAATCTTTCTTTACCCAAGGAAAACCTCATGGGGAAACCGAAGGAATGCTTCCCCACATTCGTAGATGGCATCCCTAGTAAAACTATCGGCGCAATCTAGTGCAGTGTGCACCTCACCTAGTGCGTTTTGAACTAAGCACCTGCTGGAATGGAACTAGCCAAATGCTCAATAACATTGGCAACAATTGGTTGAGCTAACCCTTTGGGTTCCCGTAAATCTTTGTATCTGTGAGACATGAGAAATTGTTCTCGTGTCCATCAAAATGCCAGATTGCATTCCTTTTTTTTTCAGGTCAGATGCATAAAGGCTGCCGACAGTGATAAATTTAGAGCTATGCAAGGGGGTTTATTTCCATGTCTTAATAGGTACTCAGATTGTGCAACTGTGTTAGGAGCTGGTTTGTTCTTCAAGTCAATAAATCTTTCAAAGTTGCAACTGATATCCACTACCTACTAACTATAGACATTTTTATGATTTCTCACCCCTAGGGTGAATTCTGTCTCAATAAAGTTGCAGATTAAATGGTTCGTTGATAATTATTTTTTCCAGTGTTTTGCAATTGATCTGTGAATTATGCAACTCAGTATCCTATGTAGGGTCTTGCACCTGATCTTTGAGTACCTATGTAGCAGGGTATTATAAGGCAAATTAGAAACATATTTGAGTTATAGGGGTGCAAATTGTTAGATTTTCTAAACCATGGTAAGCAGACTCTGCACTAAAAAATTCCTAACCTACTAGATAGCTGAAACCTGAAAGCCTCTCAAAACTGCCGTTTTAATAATGCTGCAGTCTAGAAGCACATACTGCAGAAAATAATAATGGAAACTCACAGGTTTGTCCTTACATCATTGTTATTAAGCAGAAAACAGAATTACTGTGTACTGCTAAATCACTGGTAAAAGCAAAACAAAAACTCATTAGATGGACTGTCAAACCTGTTACTGCTTTCTCGTTAACTCTGAATGGAACTGAATGAATGAGCCTATACCCCTGCCTTCTTTTTTATAGATTGAGAAGAAGAGTAGGTACAATAAATCTGGACACGACAGTATCTCATCCCTCTACCGTGAAGAAGGTTGACATTATTTATATAAAAAAACATTGACAATTATATATATATATATAGAGAGAGAGAGAGAGAGAGAGAGAGAGAGAGAGTAGGACATAGGACTTTAATATATTAAAATGTTCATTCGTAAAGACACGACTTCACATGAATGGTCACCTCAAGGCCTATAAATGCAAGGCCAAGGTTACTTGGGAGCGGGAGTGGGAAGCGAAATTTTTAGAAGCTTCCGGTTAGGAAGCGTTTTTTATATAATATATATTTTTAATATATTTTGATGCATATATGCCAACAAATGCTTGTAGAATGTTGAATTAGTCATGGAAAGCATAAAAACATGAAATAAACCATAACATGATAAATCATAATACCATATAACATCATTCATCAACCATCAATGATTCAGCGATCAATCAATTATCATTTACTAGTGAATTCATCAAACATAGGTCCATTATCCATAACATCAAGTTATCAACCTTACAGCTTCAGAGTTCAACTTCAAACTTCAAACTTGAATTGCCATGTAATGATCACAAAATATACCATAATAAATATAAAAGAGTCAATGACTCAAGTTCTCGAATCTCAACAGTGCAGAAACTTGAAAGTATTGTAAATAAGAAAAGACAAGAAAAGTAGATTTTATGGATATTTCCTCTTTCCACGGGAAATATCTAATTTCTTTTGCCGTTGTCTATGTTCATGAACAAAGGGAGCGGGATTTTCATCCCTAGTAGCCATCGAGCCACGTCCAAGACTTGATCCTGCATGACCCCCCCTCACTGATGCAGGTGGGGGTTGTGAAGTTGAACCTGGGGGCAAAGTAGGTGGTGGCATTGTTGCTGCTGCTGCTGCTGCATGGTCATCCTCATCGCCCAAAAGCTCTTCCTCCAAGCGCTCTAAAGTTAAGGCTCCATCCTCCAAGTTATGCTCCTCCGGATTGTTGTCCCAAGTGACATATGATCTATTGGTTTTGGCCCACTCACAGTAATGAGTCAACAACCTCAAGTTGTAATGTACATAAACCAAGCTTTCTGCCCGATTTTCATTTAATCGGTTTCTTTTCATCGAGTGGATGAAGCTATAGGTGCTCCAATACCTTTCTGCAGAGGAATTGTTTACCACCTGTGAAAGCACTTTGGTTGCCAATTTATGCAAGCGTGGGCATGATGAGCCATACATGTTCCACCACTCAATAGGAGGCGCCCTATCTCGATCTTTTCTAGCATGCAAAGTACCAAACAGACCAATCTCACTGAGGTATTTGCTTAATTCACTACGCAATAAGGCACATTCCTCTTCATTAGGGACCAACTTGTCTATAGCAGCCATGTACCCAACCTGTATTTGGATTTGTGTGGGGCTTTCTCCTAACCCCACCCCCAGGTGCTGGTTTGGCCAACCAAGATGGAGAGTAATATTTTGGTGTTAATACATATGCTAAGGCATGCAGTAGAACGTTGAGATGATCCCACCTTTTGATCACATGTGTGTGAATATGGTCATACAGGATGGGATCCTTCGATTCAACAATATCTTTAATCTGGCCCAACATGCTATCCATCTATTCATACACCTCCCCAATTATCGGCTTATTTGTATCTGCAAACCGAATCATGTGATAAATGGGCTTTGTGAACTGCCAAACAAACTTGACACTTGCCCAAAATTGACCATAAAGAACTGTGTCTTCCATGTCCTGAAAATCACTCCTGTCAGATGTGGATGTAGCCCTATCTTTCAAGACTTGCCATGATTCATTTGATACCATGCTAGCCAATGCCTCTCTTACTTCAAAAGGCGCTTGAAGGTGAGGTAATAGCTAGCAAATCTAGTCTTTGCTATCTTTAATAGCTCTAACTTTGAGTGAGCGCGGAAAATGCCATGGGCATTGCTATGGTTGGTAATAAATCTTATCATGTGCTTACCCTTTTTGTACAGTTTACTAATCCATTTGTATTCATTTTCCTTCAACTTAATAATGTCATGCATCAAAAGGTTCAGTGGGTGAACCATACACCCAGACAAAAATATGTTGGGGTATTTATCTTCATTGATTGCTCCCGCTGCCTTACAATTAGCAGCATTATCTGTTATGACTTGGATGACATTGTATGGACCAATAGCTTCAATGTTTTTGAGTAGGAGTTCTGCAATGTTCATGTCGGTCTTGAATTTCTCTGAGTAGTCATGTGCCGAAAGGAAGATTGCACCAGTAGCAGAGACACCAAGAACATTTATCAATGGCTTACCTTTCACATTGGTCCAACCATCTGATACAATTGATACCCCATACTCATTCCAAGCATTTGTGAATTGCCCCAAAGCATTTTGGATCTTGGCTTTTTCCTTGTCAAGCCCCACAGTTCTAGCTTTGTCATACCCAGGGCTCTTGTATCCTGCTAGGGCAGTGCGGATGGCCTCTACCATTTCATGCCAATAGGGTGAGCGAAGAACATTGAATGGTATGCCACATGCATAGAGAAACCGATATACTTTTGAATCCACGTCATCCCTACCACCTTGATCAAGGAAATATGATATTGTCCTGCGGTTGCCACGCGATTGCATGGGAGAGAATCCACTGCCTTGGGTGGATGGGCCTCCAGTTCTTGGTGAGCATTAAAGGTCATGGTCATTCGATGATCGTTTTGATGTGTTTTGTGCTTCAAATTCTTTCTTCTTATAGATGGCTCTTTGTGTTGATACCACATTTGGGCAAACACAAACTCCTACAGTTTTTCTTTCATCACATGGCATGTGCCCACATAGATGTCTTCTCACACGGGTATATGAACCTGTGTATGTCTTGTTACAATGGGGGCAAACAAATTTGGTGGTTACACCCCCTCTAGTTCCTGCCTGTCTTGTGGCATATTTCCACAAGGGTGTGGGGTCCTCTTTGGTTTTCTTTCGGCTTTCCCTCTCCTCTTCCCCCTCCTCCTCCTCCTCCTCCTCTCCATGGTATGTGCCACTTCCCACTTCTTCATCCTCTTCCTCATTCCTCCTCCAGTTTCCAACCACCACCATCAAAATAACAAATGGAACAAACAAAATAAACCATAAACCCATCATCATGGTTGATGCCAAATGAAACTAGAGATTTAACCTGTTGCCTACAATAGAATGAGGGAGGAACTAGAGATTTAAGTTTTTAACAATGTACATTCTAGTCACTAGATTCTAGACTCTAGAATCTAGAATTTAAATGGCCAAGGCTCAAGCATTCAAATTTCATACTATCATAGAAATCAAAGGTCAAAAAATTTCAAAATTTTAACAAAAAGAAAATGACAAATGTTAGAACCTACCTCTTTGGCTCCTGCTCTCCAATGGTGGCAAGCTGCAACTTTCTCCTCTCCTCTCCTCTCCTCTTTTCTTCTCTTCTTCTCTTCTTCTCTTCTCTTTTCCTTTCTTCTCTTGCAATGTGACAATGAGGTAGGAGAAGAGGGCTTTATCCCCCAAAGCCCTCCTCCTTCCCTCCAAAACCCTTTCTCCTCTCTTCCGTGGGCGTGGGCAGCAAAAAACGGAGGAAGCGAAAGGGGGAGTGACGGGAAGCGAAGGCCGAAGCGCTTAGGAAGCAAAGCAGGGAGTGAAGGGGAAGCGAAGAGGGAGTGTACGGAATCAAAGAGGAAGCGAACGCTTCCTGAATTGGTAGGGAGCGAATTTTTTGTTTTGGAAGCGCGCTTTGCCATTCGCTCCGGATTGGGAGCGCCGCTGGAATCGCGCTTCGCCTTCGCTCCCGCAGCGCTTCGGTCCGAAGCAAGCTTCTGGAGCGGGGGCGAGGGGGGAGGGGCGCTTCCCCGCAACACAGTTCAAGGCCATTCTTCATTGTAAGGAATCATTCATTATGCAACAATTATTTATTAAGACATTGATATTTTTATCAAACCAACTTTATGCACTTCTGTTACATTGGTATCAAAGCTTGTTGATCTGTTCGTACAGGCTAAAATCAACACAAAACTCTTCTGTATGTCTGTGTTGTTTCGTCTAGTTCTGTATTTCCATACAGTATGCACATTCTGTATAGCTGTATAGTGTCAAACAATATAGGTTGCAGATTTGTGCAATTCTGGAAGCTGTACAATCTGAAGGTGATCACAGTTATTTATTTCGTAATTTTTTTGATGGAATCGGGGAAATAAGAAATGGGTAAACCAATGGGGACATAAATAAATAATTATATAGCCACAAGGAGACATCAGGCTTATGAGATCTCGTCTGGATGGCGTTGAGAGTAGCATGAACAAGCAAACATGAGGATTAAGAGAAATATTGTCCAAACAAGGAGCAGAGCATAGAAATGCATTGCAAAGGGTAGAAGATGCGATACATAATATAAATACCTTAAGAGCAGAAGAGAAAGTTGAAAGAGATGAAACAAATACTGTAATTATTGCCAGGCTTAATAAGATCATGGAAAGATTGGATCAATTAACACCCCAGGTTCTTCCAATCTCAATAAGTGAAGAACCAGGGATGTCTCTTTTAGGAAATACAAGTTACAAAGGATTTCAAGATGGAGATAAGTGTTCTCCACGGGACAAAACTAGAAAATTGATTTGTTGTCTGGGCAAGTTTTTGATAAATGATAGTTTGGAGCTTCGCTCGAGCAATTGGATTCCATGATGATCCTAAAGTCCAGTGTAGAAAATAAAAATAAAAGTTTGAATAAATCATAAATTGTGTATTTAAATGAGGCAAATAAAGGGGTATTAGTCTCCAATATTGGAGCATAGATTTATGTATCGGGTTATTCACCTGGGTCGAGTGGATCTGTGGGAAAGCTTCCTAGAATCTTTAATGATAACAATGATGCAGCTCAACAAGCGTTGAGTTGTCTGATTCCAACCATTTGGATGACATTTGGAGAAAAATTATAGCATTAGAGGAAATTTGGGGTCTAAAATGGGCCTCCTAAGGAAATTAATAAAATAATAGTTAAAATAATAAAATAATATTTATTAATTTTGGAGGAAAAAAGAAAAAAACAACTTTTTTTGTTTGTATTCTCAACGTATCTCCTTGTGTTTTTACTCAAATTTCGAGCCGGAGCACTCGTTGGATGCATAATTAAATTCTGCCATCATTACGTATTTTTCAGGTATTTCTTGTTTTTTGGGGCAGCGGGGTCCGGGGTCCGTCAAAAGTATGCAGTGTGGGTAGTCGTTGGATGCAAAATTTAATTCCGCATCCAACGAGTGCTCCCGCTCGAGATTTGAGTAAAAACATAGGGATATATGTTGAAAATACGAACAATAAAAGTAGTTTTTTTTTATGACAAATATGTCAAGTCAACCATTATGGTTGACTCATTTTATTGAAATTCTATTGGTTCTTGAATTCCAACTCATCAAGAAATTATGGTTGGCTCGTTTTCTTATATGATGGCTCGTTTTTTTAAGGCCCATTTAAGACCCCAAATTTCCTCTAATGGAAGAATGTCATTCAAATACTCTGAGGTAGTTGTTACACACGCAAGCAAAATTGGTGTTATTTTTTAAAGGAGAAGGTTTTGCAACTGTTCAATTAGAATTTTGGTATCCAGAGCTGAGAGACATCTGAAGAGTATTGCATATTCATTTCAACTTGCATTAGGTTGCAATGTGGAAGCTAGGATCAATCTTGCTTCCCTTCCAGCTAAAGAAGAGAATATTAGGTCTAGAAAAAGTTCAGCTGAGTAACCAGAATCTTCAGCCAATATGAAGAGGAATTCTTTGATTAACACAGAAGCAGAGCATGAATTTGAGAACACTACCATGGAATCTGATAAAAAAATGAGTCATAGAGAAACATTTAAGGAAGCTCATTATGCTATACATGGAATTGAATTTCTTTTAGCTATACCCCATGGGATCTACAAAGAATTAACAGTACTAGCACAATTTTTTACACCGATACACTAACTGATTGTAAACATAGGAGAAACTAGTGATCCAAATGTTGTACATGATGCGAAACAGGAAATTCCGGAAGTAGGAAAATTCTCTATTACAGATGAACAGAGAGACTAGAGAGTGCTTGGTTGCAAGCAACATGAAAATGTGCTTGTGGCTTGAAAGATATTCTGAAGCTTGAAAAGAACCAAATGCTTCCTCATGATACCATTAATATTCAAAATACTATTGTATCTTCTGGTAGTATTGGCAGTGCACCACTAGCTATTGCATTATAACATAAAGAAAGGATATTCAGTCACAAGGTCATAACATTAATACCCGCTGAAGGAAGTGTCATTAGGAAGCTTTATGCAGGAATTGATCGCCTTGGGCAATCTTCTAGTTCACTTGATTAGGGCACTTTTATAACCAGTTGCAAAAATGAAGAGTTAGAGAGACTGTGGCGAGCCTTGAAAATTAATTCAGAAGTCATGTTTGACAACAACGCTTTTGCAGCTGGTTGTGGAAGGTCTTTTTTGCTTCCCATTTCTGATGGCAGTAGCTTCACTCAAAGTTCTATGGCTGTAAAAGAAAGAAATGAAAATGAAAGAACCTTCCAAAAGAAGATTCATCTTGGGAAACAAAAAACTTTCACCAACAATTTACCTCATTACCCTTGCTTTCAGGACAAAGCAATTCAAAATGGGAGGCAATGTTATGTATAGAAAATACTAAATTGTATTGCTAAAATTAATTCAGAAGCAGAACAACACTTAAGGGTTTCACACGATCAGAAATCATGTTTGACAACAATGCTTTTGCAGCTGGTTGTGGAAGGTCTTTTTTGCTTCCCATTTCTGATGGCAGTAGCTTCACTCAAAGTTCTATGGCTGTAAAAGAAAGAAATGAAAATGGAAGAACCTTCCAGAAGAAGATTCATCTTGGGAAACAAAAAACTTTCGCCAACAATTTACCTCATTACCCTTGCTTTCAGGACAAAGCAATTCAAAATGGGAGGCAATGTTATGTATAGAAAGTACTAAATTGTATTGCTAATATATATATATGACTTAGGACTTTATATATATATATATATATATATATGACTTAGGACTTTATATATATATATATATATATATATATATATATATGACTTAGGACTTTAATATATTAAAAGGTGCATTTGTAAATACATGACTTTACATCAATGGCCACCTTAAGAGCTATAAATGCAAGGGAATTCCTCATTTTAAATCATCATTTATTATTCAACAATTATTTATTAAACATTGATATTTTTTGTCAAGCCAAGTTTATTCACTTCTGCTACAGGTGATCTGTTTGGAGTTGTGTCTTGAGGCACCACTGTTAAATGTCAACATACCGCCTCAAATGTCAACATACCACCCTACAGTTGAAACTTTGTTGGTGGAAAGGCATGACACAATGTCAAAGGTTTTATCAAGCTGAGCAATCAACTCATCCACTCCTGAAGCTTCAACACTTTTTGCAAACTGTTTTTGCTATCGTCACTTACCCTTTCCCTTCTTCTTTTTAGGACACTGAGAAGCATAATGGTCATGCTTGTTCCAATTGAAGCACTTGATATGGCTTAAGTCCTCCTTTCGCTGGTTAGAAGACCTTAAAATCTTCTTTCTTCTTTGACCCTTCCCATATCCTTGCTTTCCTTCCTTCCTCACCTTTCGATGAGGGCTAGATTTGGAACATTCTCATAAATGGTTGAGACTTGTTGTAGTCTCATCTTCTTTTTAATGAAAGCATCCCATAACTGCTCGAAGTAAGGTAAATGCTCTTGGCCACAAATAACTTGGACAAAGTTGTGCTATAGTGGACTGTAGCCATTTAGAGAAATCTGAACTAGCTCAGTATCCTCGACTGTGCCCCAGTTGCAGTGATTTGATCTCTCAACTCTGCTATTTTCATGAGATAGCTTACTATATTTGTTTTGCTCATGTGGGTAGAGGTGAGCTTGTTCTTCAACTTCCAAGAGCATCTCCTTGGATACATTCACACTTTGGTACAAGATTCCCAAGGTATCATACATGTCTTTGCTAGTTTTTTCCTCAATAATCTGAGGCATCAGGGGATCCTACATCGAATCCAGTTGGATTGGCTTCGCGCTCACTTCCTTCTTGTTGTGTTTTTCCAAATCTTTGGGATCCATAGGTGGTGTATGTTGAAATATTGAGAGGGGGGTGAATCGGTATTTGCACAATTATAAATTTTTTAATCAAGAGCAAGTTGCTAATCACCAATCATAGCATATCATCAATGTAGATAAAAATAACAAGATGCAGAGTAAACAATATTTTGACGTGGAAACTCAAGTCCTGGGGGTAAAACCACGGAAGCCTTTTTAAAAATAAATTTGACCCAACAACAACTGGGGTAACAAATTTAACACAACTTTTCCAACTACAACTGGAAGGGGCTACAACCCCTTAGGGTTCGCTAGCTACAACTGACAAGCTGCTACAATAGCTTAAGTCACAAGATTGTGAGCCCTAGCACCACCCTACCACCCTGAAGAAGAATAAGTCTGAACCTGTGGACCTGTCAAAACCAATCACTGAACTTGTTGCTTATAACCTTTGCCCTCTAATCACTGCCAAGTCATCACTGTATACTGATGTCATTTCATTGCCATACATTGTTCATGTACATCATTGTACACCTGAACAAGTAATTCTGCTTTGCTTTCACTACACATAAGGCATGCATCATCATAGTGTAGCATCGTCATCATAGGATATGCATCATCGTCATCAAGTGTACATAATAGTGCATAGAAATGCATCATCACATCATAGCATGCGTCATCATCACAGGGTGTACATCATAGTGTATAGGAATGCATCAACATCATAGAGTGTACATCATCATCACATGCATCATCATCATAGAGTGTATCATGTCATAGCATGCATCATCACATCATTATCATAGAGTGTATAGTGTAAGCATCATAAATATCAAGTGTACATCATCATCACATGCATCATCATCATAGTGTATCATGTCATAGCATGCATCATCACATCATCATCATTGAGTGTATCATGTCATAGCATGCGTCATCACATCATCATTATAGAGTGTAGGAGTGCATCATGCATGCATCATAGATCATAGAGTATAGGAGTGCATCATCACATGCATCATAGAGTGTACATCATAATCGAGTATACAGTGATCTTACCTCATACTTGAGTTGTGTATGTCCCAAACAAAACCAACCTCAGACTTTGAAGATGACCTTAACCAGTGCTTGTATTCGGGACTGTGGATGAATTTGGGCCGTGTATGATGACCTTAAACTCATACTTGATCAATGTATGTCATTTGTAGAAGACCCCAAACAAGACTTGGATTGTGTATACTAAACACTGTCAAGCAACCAAGACTTGAACTGTTCTAGCACCCCAGAATTCAGATTGTATTTTGAAAAAGAGTAGCAACAACATATCACAAAAAAACTCAGACTATGGATGATCTCCAAGAATTCGGGACTGTTAGTTGGTAAAGAAGGAAACAAATTATCACCCAACAAACTCGAACTGTTCAGGAAGAAACTCGGGACCGTTCTATGTTGAATTAACCCTAAAAACAAATTATCTGTGGAAAACTCGGATTGATGATTGTTCTAGCACGGGTCTGTTGTTGCTGTGTATTTTTCTTGCCCACTTGTTCTCTTCCTCAGACCAGCAAAAAACCACAGTCCACTTTTCAAGTTGTCATATTCGTTGGTGGGTGAGAGTTATGGCATATCTTTTGTGTATAAATACATGTTGAGAGAGAGAGCAACTAGGGGTCAACTTCATGAAGGTTAAGTATTTTAATAATTTTTAAAATTGTTTTAACACACAATTGCTTAATAGGGCCGACCTTAACAAGGGGAGGTCTCATGGAAGAGTTATTAAATTAAATTGTTTTAATTACTTAATGTTGACTAAATTGTTAGAATCAATGACAATTTAGTCAACAATTTCCCCCTTTGTCATTGATGACAACTTCAAAGCTCCCCCTTAGAATGAGCTTCCTTTGTTCACAAAACTCCCACTTGCTCCACTTTTTCTCCGCCTTTGGCATCGATGGCAAAGGGTTCTCCTTGTAGTATTACTTCTCCCCCTATCATGATTTTGTGTTGTTAAAGATGGATCAATTCAATTAGGAGATAGTATGACTCCCAATTTTTCTCGGAGGTACTCAAAGGTCTTGCTTGGGAGAGGCTTAGTAAAAATGTCTGCAATCTGTTCTTTTGTCCCAATATATTCCAACTTGATATTCTTATCTGTGATTTACTCCCGAAGAAAGTGAAACTTGATAGGGATATGCTTGGTCATGGAGTGCATAACTGGATTCTTGGAGATACCGATGGCACTAGTATTGTCACATAGAATTGGAATTGGCTCATCACATGTCACATGTATGTCTTGGAATTGGAGTCTTATGATTTTAGGCCCCCCCTTAGAATTTTAAGTTTTTTCCTTTCTTAGACTAGTACTACCCTTTGATTTTTCATCCCATCACTTAGTTTTTATTTGAATAAGTCGGAAAAGTCGTTTTTTCACTTAGTCAAAACTCAGGTTTTTCTTTCGATATGTCGGAAGAACTCATTGAGTTGAGTTGACACGTCGGAAGATCTCAGTCTTTCCGTCCGATGCTTTCTAGTTGATTTTTGCCCGCAACATAAGTCTTTATCGGAACTCTTTGGCAAGTTTCAATCGACAGCGTCGGTGAAACTCAGACTTTAGCCGATGCTATCGAAGGAACTCAGCTTTTAAGCTCGACGCTTCTTGAACCGAGTCTTTGTCGAAGGCCTTCGAAGTTTTTTTGCCGCTCACTATTTGGAGCCGACACTATTGGGAGAAACTCACCATTTCTTGCCGATGCTTGTTGTCGAAGGGTTTTTATCGGAGGATCCCAGTGAGTTTTGCAGCCGATGCATCCGACAGAACTTAGAATTTTTGATCGACGTCTTTTAATCGGAAATCTTTTGGGAGTGTTGCCGACGTTCTTTTCGGTAGCTTTTGACAAGTGCCTGTCGATGGTGTCGGCGAAACGCCATGTTTCAATCCGACACTATCGCGGATAACTTGGTTTTTCATGTCGATTTGTAGAAAGTTTTCGATGGGTTTAGGCGCCAAAGCGCCGTTTTCACTTGTGCGACTTTATTGCCCCAACCATCGCATTTATTGGTGTTTTAATATATTTTTATATATAAGCCTGGGGAGGTTTTACGGATTGTTACCATTTCTCCGTTTTAGACGCATTCAGTCATTTTTCGACACTTGTAGCCTGCAGATTGTTGCAACAAAGCCTCGTACCCTCGCTAGCATTTGCCAGATAGGCCTAAAACCTTGTCCTGTTCCTATTTTGTTTTAAAAGGATTGAAAGAACTGTGTTTGAGGGATTTACGGTTGTGGTGATAGGGTTTCCGCTGTCATTGTCTACGACCGTGGTTTTAAAAGGCCAAACCAGCCCTTAGAGTTTTGTTCTGACCGACCAACCACTAGAAGTTCCCCGAGTCTAGCTGCAATAGAGCCTTTGGCATCGCTGAGGTTTTTCTTGGCTTGCTAGCCTGACCATAATCGATTTTATCTCCACCTTCGCTGATCCGTTTAAGCTTTCCTGTCAAGCTGTAGGCATGGGCCTGTCGAACCTATGGGGTTTTGCTGGTAGAGTTATGACGGGTCGAGTGTTTCACCGATTGCGCCTTGTTTGGTTTGTTTTTCTGTGCGGTGATAGGGGAATGGTTGATGGATTTGCACTTAGGGGACCGTTGCGCTTTGAAGTTTGTCCTAGGGTTTTTCTTTTCAGGCAGTATGTTTTTCCTCGTGGTCGACACTATGTTTTAAGAAGTTTTCACGGGTGTTTTCAGTTCAAGCTAGGGTTTCCAGTTTCCCATTAGATGCTCTCGGTTTTGGGTTGTAAAACCGATGCCATGATTACGGGTTGTTTTCTTACCTTTGAAGAGAGTCCATGAGAATATTTCTCATTATTTTAAGGTTTTAAAGCTTAATGGACAAAGATGGTAAAAAAAGCTGAAAACAGTTAGCCTAAATAGTTAGAACCTGTGGTAAAACTCCCAAAACAACACTTGCACCTGTACTGCTGATTTCATTTAAATTTTTTTGACCTAATATGTACCCTGGTTGTAAGTGTAAAATGTCTAGGCAGCGTGTGAGAGTGATTTCTCTACATCACAGAGTTACTTTTGATTGTCCATGTATGAACTAGTAAATGCACCTTTGTGAACATTGACTGAAGTCTTAACTTTTGAAAGAAATCATGATTTGTTATTCGAGTTTTTCATCAATCTTAACATTGATATCTTAGCCTGTCATTTTAGTTATTTATTGCATGTTAATAAGAATGCATGTTGCTCTGGCTAAGACATTTTTTTTTTGCTGTGGTCATGCTGTAGGTTTAGTCTTCGCATCACAGCATGCCAAAGAAAGGTGGAAAGAAGAAGGCCAAGGCCACCGAGGAGGACTCAGATTTGGAAGTCTTGCCTAGAATGAAAATTATTTATGAAGACACAAAAGCTGTCACAAGAGTTTAAATGGGGATAGATATATCATGTTGATGTATTTGTAACTTCGGAATGTATTCACTTGTATATCTTATCTATTGTACCCCGATGTTTATTTCGGGAAGTGTCTGTAATGTATTTGAGTCATGTCATGCCCCGATGTTCCTATCGGAAGATTCAATAATGTAAACAAGTCATGTAAAGTCATTGTGGGTAACCCTCCTATTGATCAAGGGTTAAAGTCCCCGCAGTTGTGGGGCCCTAGGGTTATTAGACTCTGCTAGAGAAGTCGACCCTAGTGAGTTATTGTCAAGTCGAGAATTAGTATAAATATAGAGTGAGCCTCTCTATTTATCACACATTCACTCACACTCAGTTGCAGCACATAACTGAGAGAGAAGAAGTTGCTAGGACAAGAGAGAGAAAGACTCCTATTGTGGGGAGATCATCTTACTGTTTTGGGGTTTTGCTTTTGGTGCTGATTCTATCTCTGAGGAAGTTGCGGGGTTTTCTCCTTTATGGTTTCCTCGAGGAAAATCTTTGTGTCTATTGTCTTTTGTATTTGATTGCTGTGCTTGTTATTCTCTCAGTTAAAGATCCTAAGATAATGCTAGCTTGAATGATAAAAATCTAACATGGTATCAGAGCTAACCTGAGAAGAAGACACTATGCAGCTGCGGAAACTAGGGCTTCCTACTTTTTGGATCTCTCTCCACAGATTTTTAGCAAAAGAAGGTTGGGCTGACTCTCCTCTCTAGGGCGCATCTTTCTATCGAAGCAGAATCTGATTCTGAGCATTTTCGGTTTTTGACTTGACACTACTGCCGAAAATTAAGGTTTTCCACAGAAATGGAATTTTTGAGTGATCCCAGGCCTAGATTGATCTCCTCCTCAAAATCGAATTTTAGAGATTAAGATCAAAGTTTTTGGTTGGGCAGAACTCCGAGAAAGTCAAACCCTAATCCGCTCATGAACCAGCTTTGTAGAAATTCAGCTCCAGATCTAGTTCTGACATCTTGACCTGGTAAGATCTAAATCTTTTGCATTTCCATTTGAGGTTCTCTGTTAAGATGTCTCATCATACCAAGCTTGATGAAAAGCTTGAGGGAGCTGATAACTTCCGAGTCTGGAAGTATAGGATCTCCTTGGTCCTTGAAGAAAACGAGTTGGACTCTTAGATTAATGAAGAGGTTCCAGTTCCAGAAGGAGATGAGGCTAAGGCCTTACACAAGAAGAAATTGGTCATGGCTAAGAGGATTATTGCTGATTCAATCAAGGATCACCTCATACCACAGGTGTCCTCCCTAAAGACACCTAAAGCTATGTTTGATGCCCTGACCAAACTGTTTGAAGGAAATAACATAAATTGGAAGATGACTCTGAGAAACCATTTGAAGAATGTAAAGATCCAGAATGCGGAAATCATCCAGTCTTACTTTACAAGGGTCTCTCAGATCAAGGAACAACTTGAAGCGGTGGATGAAGAAATAGAGAATGCAGAAATTGTGATGACCACCTTGAATGGTCTCCCTAGGACATGGGACTCTTTCATTCAAGGGATCTGTGCTAGAAAGAAGCTAGTCAAGTTTAGCAGACTATGGGAAGAATGCTCACAAGAAGAAGCTCGAATAGCAGCTTGAGAAGAAAAGATGGGAAATGAAGATCAAGCTCTCATAGTACAATCCAAGAAGAGCAAAACAAATCATCACCAAGGTAAGCACTTTCATTCTAGAAGATCTAACAAGAACCTACCCAAATTCAGATGCTTTACATGTGATGAAAGAGGACACTATGCTAGAGATTGTCCTGAGAACAAAAATGGCTCTCTCATGAAGAAAGGGAACAAGAGAAGACATCATGCTAATGCTGCAGAAGATGATGAACCTTCCACAAAGAGAATTAAGCAAGAAAGTGATGATTCTTCAAGTGATGAAGAATATGTTTTGATTTCCGCTCTCACGGGAAACATCACACATGGAAGCAATGATTGGCTTATAGACAGTGGGGCTTCCAAACACATGACGAGATTCAAAGAATCATTTGTGAAACTATCAGAACATGAATCACCCCACAAGGTGAAACTTGGGGATGACTACCATTATCCAATAAAAGGTAGTGGAGAATCCTCCTACAAATTAGAGTTTGGAAAGTCTATGAAAATGAAGGATGTCCTATTTGTACTAGGACTTGAGAAGAACCTCCTCTCCATCTCTGCATTGGATGCAGAAGGCATGAGGGTTGCATTTATAGATGGCCAAGTCCTCATGTGGCCAAAAGGAAAGACTATTGATGATGCAGTAGTGATTGGGGAACAAGAGGGAGGTCTATACAAATTGAAGGGCCAACCAGAACAAGCTTTGGTTCATGACTCAGTAGAACCATATGAACTTTGGCATAGAAGGCTTGCACATGTGCATTACAGAGCACCACCACTTGCAAGCAAAGTTGTTGAAGGTCTTCCAAAAATTCAGGCAAAACATGATGGTGTCTGCAAAGGATGTGTGAAAGGAAAGAACACAAAGAAGACATTTCCAAGTAGCAAGAGCAAGGCAAATTGAATCTTGGAAATCATCCACTCTGATGTGTGCGGTCCGATGTCATCCAGTTCATTAAGCGGGTATGTATACTATGTTTCTTTTATTAATGATTTTTCTAGGAAGAAATGGATATACTTCTTGAAGAACAAAGATGAAGTATTCAACAAGTTCAAGGAATTCAAAGCCTTGATCGAGAACCATACAGAAAAGAAGATCAAAACCTTTCGATTAGATAATGGTGGAGAATTCACATCAAATGAATTCAAAGCATTATGCAAAGATTCAGGGATTAAGAGGAAGTTAACTACTCCATATAATCCACAACAGAATGAGGTTGCAGAAAGAAAGAATAGAACGGTCATGGAAGCTACAAGGGCCATGCTTCATGATCAAGATCTTCCCATGCATCTATGGGCAGAAGCTGCCAGAACAAAGGTGTATGTACAGAACCGTACTCCACATAGAGTACTCGAGAACAAGACACATGAAGAAGTCTTTTCCGACAAGAAACCAGAAGTCAACCATTTCAGAATATTCGGCTGTCCAGTGTATATATCAATTCCGAAAGAAAAGAGGACAAAGTTAGATCCTTCAGGAAGGAAGGGTATATTTGTGGGATACTCTGAAAGCTCGAAGGCTTACAGAATATACTGCCCAGGATTCAAGAAGATCGACATCAGCAGGGACGTAACATTTGACGTAGACTCAGCTTACAACAAATCCAGAAAGAGACCTGCTAAAGAACCTGAAGAAACAGAAGTACCTAGAACTCATGACACAACCATGAACGAAGAAATTCAAGAAGAAGATCGAGAAATAGAAGAACCTCAAGAACCTGTATATCCACCTCAGGAGAAGAATCCTCACAAGAGGAAACCTGCTTTGGTACGAGAAGCTATCCAAGGTGGAGAAAGATATGGGGCTCCAGAAGATAATCACAGAGAAAGGAAAAGAACCAGGTTCTGCTTCGGTTATGTAGCCTTATTATGTGACTTCATCGATAAAGAACCTTCCAACTATGAAGAAGCGATAGAAAGGAAAGAAGGAAGGATGCTATGATCGAAGAGTATAAATCGATCATAAAGAATGATGTCTGGGATGTTGTCCCAAGTTCAGAAGGGAAGTCTGTTGTAACTTCCAAATGGATCTACAAGATCAAGCACGCTGCAGATGGTAGCATAGAAAAATATAAAGCAAGATTTGTGGCTCGTGGCTTCTCCCAAAAAGAAGGAATAGATTATGAAGAAACTTTTGCATTTGTAGCCAGATACACTTCCATCAGATCAGTACTTGCTCTGGCTGTAGTGATGAAATGGAAGATACACCAGATGGATGTCAAGACTGCTTTCTTGAATGGTGTAGTGGAAGAGGAAGTGTATGTGGAGCAGCCACTCGGTTTTGAGACACATGACAGGGAGTCTCATGTGTGTAAATTGAAGAAAGCCTTGTACGACTTAAAACAGGCACCCAGGACATGGTACAACAGAATTGATAGCTTTCTATCCAGCTTGGGCCTTACCAAGAGTAAAGCAGATTCCAACCTTTACTACAAGGTTGAAGATGGGAACCCAGTTATACTCCTGTTGTATGTAGATGATATGTTTGTAACAGGCATGGAAGAGTTGATTGCTGATACAAAGAGGAAGCTTGCTGCTAAGTTCGAAATGAAGGACTTGCGTATGATGCACTATTTTCTAGGCATGGAGGTGTGGCAGAATGCGGATGGAATCTCCCTCAGATAAGGGAAGTATGCAGTAGAGATCCCGAAGAGATTCGAGCTGATGGACTGCAAGGCCATGACCACTCCTATGGCATCGAACCTGAAGATATTGAGTTATGCTTCATCAGAGACGATTGATGCTACGATGTATTGTCAAATGATTGGGTCCTTGATGTACCTGACGAATACGAGACCAGATATTTGCTTTGCTGTGAACACCTTGAGCTAGTTCCTGACAGATCCGAGACATGTTCACTTGATTGTTGCAAAGCATATTCCGAGGTACCTGAAGGGTACAGTGGATTATGGGCTCAAGTATGAGGCGAGTCAGAAGATCAGCCTAGAAGGTTATGTTGATTCAGATTGGGCAGGCAGTGCCATCGATAGGAAGAGCACTTCAGGGTGTTGCTTCAGTATGGGATCAGGTGTGTTCTCTTGGTTTAGTAGGAAACAGTCTTGCATGGCATTGAGTACAGCTGAAGCAGAGTATGTCGCAGCTTGTTCAGCTAGTTGTGAGGCAGTATGGCTGAGGAAGCTACTGTTTGATTTATTTGATCTCTAGTTGGATGCTACTTGTATATATTGCGACAACCAGAGTTGTGTGAAGTCTGAGAACTCGGTGTTCCATGACAAGTCGAAGCATATTGAGATCAAATATCACTATATCAGGGATATGGTGCAGAGAGGAGCAGTGAAGCTCCAGTATGTTGCGACGGACGAACAGATAGCTGATGTGTTGATTAAGCCATTGGCTAGAGTGAAGTTTGAGTACTTTAGGGAGAAGCTTGGTGTTCTCCAGATCGAGGTTCCCTCCAAGGGGAAGTGATGAGTCCGTGAGACATTCTGACATGGTGAGAGGATTGGTTCCTTCCATGGTTAGATGTAAGTGCTGAGGCATTCTGATGTGACTGTGGGATTGGCTCCCACATGATCAGATCTAAGTGCTGAAGGCCATTCTCTAGGAGAATGGAGGCACCTGGTCAGTTACCAGGAAATTGATTCAGTCTAGGACTGAAGCTCAACTTAGTGCTGAGAGGCCATTCTCTGGAAGAATGGAGGCACCTGGTCATTTACCAGGAAATTGATTCAGTCTGGGACTGAAGCTCAGCTTAGTGCTGAGAGGCCATTCTCTGGGAGAATGGAGGCACCTGGTCAGTGACCAGGAATTTGTTTCAGTCTGGGACTGAGAGCCATTCTGATGTGATTGCGGAATGTGTTCATTCCACATGATCAGATATAAGTGCTGAGCCCTTTTGACATGGTTGATGTGTTCATCCCATGGTCAGATATAAATGCTGAGCCCTTCTTACATGGTTGATGTGTTCATCCCATGGTAAGATATAAGTGCTGGGCCTTTTTGAAATGGTTGATGTGTTCATCCCATGGTCAGATGTGAGTGCTGGGCCTTTCTGACATGGTTGATGTGTTCATCCCATGGTTAGATGTGAGTGCTGGGCGTTCCTTTTTGACATGGTCGATGTGTTCATCTCATGGTCAGATGTAAGTGCTGGGCAGGCCTTTCTGACTGGGTCAGATATAAGTGCTGAAGAAGATGAAGATCTACTTGGAGGCTAGGCCTACAACCAGCATGAGAAAGGGCTGGCTCTGTAGAACTTCCTGTGACGAGAAGAATCGAGAGATAGCACCCATGATGATGACCAGTGATGATCCAGCAGTGATGATTCAGTGATGATCCAGATCCAGTGATGATCCAGATGACTTGAAGACGGAGATAACTTGATGATGATCCAGATGATACAAAGAAGAAGACTTGTGCTGATAAATTGTGTCAAGAGAATACCTTCCTAGTTAAGAGGGAGTGTTGATGTATTTGTAACTTCGGAATGTATTTACTTGTATATCTTATGTATTGTACCCTGATGCTTATTTTGGGAAGTGTCTGTAATGTATTTGAGTTATGTCATGCCCCAATGTTCCTATCGGGAGATTCAATAATGTAAACAAGTCATGTAAAGTCATTGTGGGTAACCCTCCTATTGATCAAGGGTTAAAGTCCCCGTAGTTGTGGGGCCCTAGGGTTATTAGACTCTCCTAGAGAAGTCGGCCCTAGTGAGTTATTGTCAAGTCGGGAATTAGTATAAATAGAGAGTGAGCCTCTCTATTTATCACACATTCACTCACACTCAGTTGTAGCGCATAACTGAGAGAGAAGAAGTTGTCGAGACAAGAGAGAGAGAGACTACTGCTGTTGGGAGATCATCTTACTGTTTTGGGGTTTTGCTTTTGGTGTTGATTCTATCTCTGAGGAAGTTGCGGGGTTTTCTCCTTTATGGTTTCCCCAAGGAAAATCTTTGTGTCTATTGTCTCTTGTATTTGATTGATGTGCCTGTTATTCTCTCAGTTAAAGATCTTAAGATAATGCTAGCTTGAATGATAAAAATCTAACATATCATATGATCAAGGACTAGAATGTCCGGGATGTAGGCCTAGAAGATATACATTTGTATGTAAACATAAGAAAATCGGATATCACAAAAGCATCCACGTGCCCTGAGCTCTTCCCTTGTGCCGAGGTAATCGGGTGGATCCTACCTCGAGCAGATCCATCCACTATGATCATTTCAAACACAGAAGGACAAGCCTTTGCTTCCTTCACCCTTGCATATATAACCAAGGCTTGCAAACTACCAGCTCCCCAGACTCTGATGACAGATGAATGGGTGAAGAATGTAAATTTAGATGTCTTTGATTGTGCGAAGCGGATGATGATAGCAGGGAAGCAACTTTGCTAGAAAGCCACTGGCGAGTACGAAAGTGCCAGCTTACGCACTCCCTACAGGATCATAGCCCTAATGCTAAATATAATCTTTGGTCGGGAAAATGGGAAGTTCTACAAGATGAGTTGGATCCCGTTGATATACCATGTGGCTATGCAGGGCACCATTTTTAACTGGGCAGATATTGTAGCAAACAACTTGTCATCATGCATAGTAGCTGCACAAGGGGGCCTGACTCAGAGAAAGTCAGGTTTTACATGGGATCTTATTTGATTGATTGTATCTTATGCCTACACCGATTCCCAAAGCTAAATTTGATAGGGATCACACCAAGGCTCCTGTATATGTTGCATATTAGATTGTATGGGCTCACAAATACCCAAGTCACTACAAGCTGATATGTGAGGAGTTCTTGATGCCTCTATATGAGCTTATCTTTGTCAAGGAACCCGAGTGTTTGTCAGAAGGAGTCATGGCGGTCATATGTGAGTGCAGGGACTATCAAATCTCCAAGGAGGGCACCTATCCAAGGATGTATGGGGGATCCCGAGCTCCATTATTGTTGCCAAGATACGCCACAGACTATGTAGTCCATAAGGAGGCAGTGAGACAATTGTTTATAGATTGGTTCAGAAACTTCTTATTCGACATGAAGAAAACGATCTTCCCTCCACTGCCATTCTGCATTGGCAACTATAAATTCACAAAGGTAAAAAGTGTACTAGAATTTGTGAGGGATCTAGGAGATTTCCACTTTGGGGAAAAGAGTTTCTGTAGGAACGACTCTTATGACAAGGTTGCAAAACACTGTGCGTTTGTAGGAGTACATCTTGAATATTCCCATCATTGGGACAAAGATGAGGAGGTATATAAAAATGCGTGCAACATGACTACCTTGAATAAGTGGTTCAAAGAGAAGATCACAACAACAGGAGGCAAAGGTATCAGCAACACCATGGAACAACAAAAACAACAGGAAGAAGCTGCTAAGAAACGAGAAGAGGATGCCCGAAAGCTAGTGGAAGAAGCTAAAAAACTACTAGTTGAGGAGGCCCAAAGGAAAAAGGCAGAAGATGAACGACTTCGACAGGAAGAGGAAGAGAGGCTACAAAGAGAATCAGAAGAAATATTACGGAAAGAAGCTGAGCAAGCAGTTGAAGAGTTGAAAAGGAAGGAACAAGAAGACAAAGACAAAGAGTTTGGAGCAAGACATGGCCCAAGATAACCTAGCAGATCCTCCCACTACATCAAGTGACACATCAACAGGAGGCCACCTCCCTCTTACAGAGTTGGGATTGGTGCCTTTTACTCCATCCAAGCATCATGCAGTGGCATGCCTGGATACGATATTCTTCGACCCGAAGAAGAAAACCATTGTTTAGAGATTGGAAAAGAGATTAAAGGTTGGTACCCAACTTGATGTAGTCACGGTGACTGAGAGAACTGTCATGCAAGGAACCAACCAAGATCCCATATTTCTAGCATCAGTAAACATTGCAGCTGCTCAAGCTTTGATAACGTTGGCAAATTGGTAGAAGATGCTGAACACTATAAAGAAAGAATGCTTAAGGTGAAGAGCACTCTGGTTAAAGAAAGAGAAGAGGGACGAGAATTAAAGAGAAATCATGAGGCAACTTTTTCGGAATTTGAAAGGTTCCAAAAGGCTTATCAAGATTTAGAATTGGAAAAGGATGCATTGGAGCTTTCAGTTACAATCATGGAAGGGGAGAAGAAAGATCTTGAAGATAAAGTTTTGGAGTTAGAGGCACATAAATCTGTAGTAAACAAACAAGCAGAGGAGTTGAGAACCTGGGCGGAAGAGTTGGAGGCATAGAACAAATCACTGAAAGGCAACCTGATATCACACCCTTCCGTGATCAAGCTTGCCTAATCCGGAGGAATATGCATCATGTAAAATTAAAACTTGCAGACGAAATATATAAGATCAAGTAGGCAAAGGTGAGATTGAAAGAAATTTTAGCAGTATCGACTGATTTCAAAGAAGGGCTATTAAAAGTTGCGAAAAAGGTTCAAGGACAGCTGGCTTGGATAGAAGCTAATGCAACATTTCTTGCGTACTTACTGCAAAATACAACAGAAGGATTGATAATAGAATTAGAACTCCTAGATTTCTGCAGCAAATCCGCTTTGAGATTGACCACTGGGGTCGAAAAGACTTTAGAAAGATGCACGGATTTCTACAAGAAAATGCGCATAGTGCATAATCATTGCCAGACCTCTTCAGCGGCAAAGATCAAGGAGTTCCAGACAAAGATGAACATCTGAAATATCTCCATGACAAATAGCACGAAGATGAGCAAAGCATCCAGAAAATTGAAGGCATCACTGACGAAGTGGTAAAAAAATGGATTGCGTAGCCCTCGGTTGGTAATTACCTCTTGGAAGACCTATACAGGGTAACCCCACCCAAAATGGCAGAAATAAAGTCACAACTGGTTGTGCACGAAGTGACTGTAAGATTGCTGGAGCCTGTAGGCTATAAACCTATTGTTGAAGAAGCTAATGTGTGGGGTGAATTCATTGAAAGACCAGCTGAGCCCCCTTGAGATTTTGTCTTATCTGCATTTGGCACTTTATGTAATTTGTTTTATTTTATTTTCATTTTCCTAGTGCAAGACACTAGAGGACAAATTTTGGAAGTCGAGAGGTCAGGGAAGTCCAAAAGGCTAGGATAGTCAAAAAGTCATTTGTAAAAGTGTATAAATAGGAGTAGATGATAGATTAGAAAGGACTTTTCACTAGTGCATACATGCCGAGTTATTTGTATGAAGAATTACTTTTTCTATGAATAAAGAAGAATCTATTTTGCTGGGGGAAGGACTGTACAAGTTTTTACATGGATTGTGTGGATTGCTAATGTTGAACTACTTCTTATTTAGCTACTATGCAAGTGTGAGATCGTTCTAACTTAATGAATTATTTCTACAATGATGAATGATTTTACTTTCTATTAGAAATCTTGTGCATATAATGAGTAATGAATGTTTTAACATTACAAAGCTATCTTTGTTTAATTTTTTGCTGTAACTATGTATATGTGGAATTTAAACAACTACCTATAGGATTCAATATGCAACATTACAGTACATTACTCTTCTCTATTTAAATTCTGCTCCCCTTAGGGATAGGTTAGATTAGTTTAGAATAGACTAGTATAATTTAGATTTGCTTAATTTAGAAGTGATTGAGGAGTAAGAGCGGTAAGACGAAAGGTAAGAACCTGTGCATCTCTAGTGAGGTTCTTGTTCATTGGTCACTTGCATTTAGTTTAGGCATTTGCATTTCTTCCTTAAACATAAAATCACATAAACGGTGGACTGGGCTGCAACCGGTAAAACAGACTTAAAAGTATTTTAATTCTACGGTAGTTAGGCTGCTAATTGGACGGATTCCCCACACCAAACGGTGAACGATCTAGTTGGGATTGCTTACTGGGGAGAATCCCTACTATTGGTACCTGGGGTTTTCCACACATCAACAGGTCCTTGTTTTTCGAAAGCTGAAATCCTTTTGGTTGTTCGATGTAGACTTCTTCTTCTAATTTCCAATTCAGAAAAGCTGATTTTATGTCCATCTGATACACTTTGATGTCTTTGGAGCAAGCATAAGCCAATATCATTCTGATATCTTCCATTCTAGCTACTGATGCAAATGTTTCTTCAAAAGTCTATTCCTTCGTATTGAGCATAGCCTTTACAAACCAATCGGGCCTTGTTTCTAATTACCTGTCCATCATCATTCATTTTGTTTCTGAAAACCCACTTTGTGCCAATCATATTCTTTTTATTTGTTCTAGGAACAAGTTCCCATGTTTCATTTTTCTCAATTTGATCTAATTCTTTTTCCATTGCTTTGACCCAATGCTCATCTGTACTGTCCTCTGCAAAAGTTCCTGGTTCAATTGTAGACAATAGAGAGAAGTGTACTTGTTCATTTCTTTCAGATTGTCTTCTTCTAGTTCCTATTCCGACATTCTTATCACCAATAATTTGATCTGATGGATGGTTCTTCTAGTACCAGTTCTTAGGAATATGTTGATCCTTCTGTTCTTCTTGTTCCACAGTTGGCTGATTTTGTTCTTCATCTTCCGTAAGTTGTTCTTCATTCTCATCTAGTTGTTCTTCCATTTTAATTTCCTTTATTTCTTTATGATCAAAAACTTCCTTTTCTTCATCGTCCGATTCTTCTGAGTTATCTCTGGATGATGTTAGTCTGGTCTCATCTATTTTCACATTGATGCTTTCAATTACCTTGTTTAATCTCAAATTGTAGCATTTGTAAGCTTTCCTTTTGGATGAATATCCAACGAATATGCCCTCGTCTACTCGAGAATCAAATTTTCCAATCTTCTTATCTTCTTTTCCAATTTTTTAATTTTACAAGCCCCATTTTATGAATCATTGAAACTTGAAAGTTGTGCATAGCAAACTCTGGGTTGCTACATGTGTGGCTACACTGTGACTATATTTCAGTGACTTTTAGGAGAATCTAGTTAGGGAACTAATGCTAACCCATTGGCGACTCATTATTAGCACCTCAAAATCGTTGTTGAAAATTTTCAAACCGTGGTAAGTAGATTTAGCAGTCAATTAATAACTAAACCCTATGTAACTTTAAGACTAAAACCCTATCAAAACAAGAATCTTTAAATACACTAATCTATAAACACATGATGGTAGAAAAACTATAACAAACAATATATGAAAAACAAAATTCTCAAATCTGCATTCCGTTTTATTAAACATGTAAAATAATAAATTCTGATGTTATAGTTCAAAACCCAAACTCTCTAACCATCAAAGTGGTGTGCCCTTTATCTCTTCATAGAATAAGAGACAAGGGAAGATACAGTGTATCTAGCCTCATGCATGAAGTGCCCCCAATTGATAGAGTTAAACTTGACCCCTAAACAATATAGTTGGTGCACCCTCCTACATGAATAATAATGGTGGAGATTGTGCGCCCCAACTGGAGGATGAATATGGCATGTATGCATGCACACTTCTACATGCGATTTGTGTCCTCACTTAGCTCCTCATGCTAAGCGTCATAACTACCTCGGGATCTGTAGCCTTTTCTAATAATAGATCATGCATGTGTTCTAAACTAAACTAAAGTGAATGTTGAACTAAACCAAACTAGAATCTGTCACTTACTAAATTTGGAACAACAGTGAACTGGATTTAATTGAAGTTAGCAAAATTGGAAATGTACTATGATTGGCATATGCATGAAGGCATGCATGCACCCTCTTCTCTCTTATATAACTACATCTCCCTCACACTTTGCCACACATAAGATCATTGGCAAACCACTGTTATAACCGTTTTTATACAGAGCTAGATTTAATGTGCCCTTTCTGCTTTTGTATGAACTTGCTACAAATCTTGTTAATTATGTGCACTCTGGTACTCAGAGAAGACTATCTAAGTTAATTAAGTTAAAATCTAACACTCCCTCTTATAGAAGAAAGGGTTTTCCGCCTATTACCGCTCAAACTAGCAGTCCTTTGCAAAACAAGGCAATGTACACTTAGTGCTAGTGAAGGTAAGCTCGTGAGAGGGTTAAACCCAATGTCACTATAGTTCAACCTCTTAACAGTTCGGGTAACTCCAAAACCCAGGGGAAGACTCTAATCAATGAAAGATACCTGCAACAACCAACAAGACACAAATTCCTTCGTTGAAACTTTAATAGCTATGATCAATGCCTTATTGGAGTCAAACAATATTTAATCTAGACACAAGAATCATATATAAATGGAGTTAATCCCTTTATCAAATAAAATCACGCCTTTTGAGGCAATTTCACATTTCTCAAGGCAATGTTACACTTCCCAGGGAAGGCACTACAAAAGGTGCATCCTCAAGGTAAAGAGGACAATTGGAGTAAGGCGAATCTGGAGGATAAAACAAAAATACCAAACACCATTTGATTCACGATTTATGAGGGTTTCATGGATCCGAATGCACTTCCTCAAATGAGGACACCCTTCAGGGTTTGTGGCTAAAACCCTAGGTCAAAATTTTAGGGTGGATTAGACAAACAATTTCATGGATACTTTTTGAATTTATTTAGATTTTTAGGGCTTTTTTCAATGTAAAAATATTTCTATGCTTAAAATAAAATAAAATATGTAAAATTTGTTGAAAAAGAAGAGAGTTGAAGGATAGGGTATTAGATTCTTGTATTAAACCCTAGGGATATGAGAGATTGAGGCTAACATCCCTCCTCTTAAGATGGTTTCCACTACTTGCAACTAGGACAAAGCTAGCAACCTCTAGGGTTAGGTAGTGAAACCCTAATTAGGGTAAATAGAGAATTCCAAAGCCCAATAGAACAATGGAGAGCTCCTTGCTAGGAAGGTCTTCTCAAGTAAGTAGACAAAATAATAGCAAACAAACCCAACCTTAGTCCAAAGCACTTCAAGAATGATGTTAAACTAGGGTTAGGATATAAACTTACCAACATTAATCAAGAATGAGCAAGGAGATTCACCTTAGGTCACCCTTGAGAATGAGTTATCACAACTATTCTTAGCATCCACTTAGCATGTGGATATCAAACCCTAAAATTTTTTCCATTCATCCTTCATGCAAGAGAAAAATAAATCCAAAGAGAAGCGTGCCCAACTTTAAATGCTCTCATAAACCAATAGGAAAAGAAAATAACACATAATGTGAACCTTTGTCCATGATTTACAAATGAGGTGAGGATGTCTTATTTATATGAGACAACCTCAACCTTTTACAAATTTAAGCCTGCAAGTTAATGACAAAATATAAAATTTTAGGTTAGTGTACTCACAAACTTGGGGACTAAACCATACAGTGACATAAAATAAGAACAAAAATGTGAAATTAGGCTCCACCAAGTGCAATGTGAGCCAAAATGAGGGCGTCATGCCCCAACTAACCCCAACAAATGCTTGTCCCTCAATGCCTTCCTCTTTTAACAATGTAGGCTTTTTCTTTAAGGAATGATGTCATGGGTTTGAAGACCAAGAGAAAGGTTTTCTATCAAAACAATAGGTCGAAGTGGGCAAAATGAGGTGTGCTAAACCGAATATGACAACTCTTACACATGCAATCACCTCTACAAAGGAAAATATGAGTGTGGTCATGTGTCCTAATGGACCCATCCCAAGAAGCACCAGACACCAACCCAAGGTCCAAATGACCCAACAAGATGGGGGACTTTTACCCATCAAGAGGTAGTTGGCAATGCCACTAAGCCAACATTTTTTGGCATGAAAAGCAAGAGGACTTGACAAGACATGATTAGGGGCATTCAACCCCAAAATCAACACTCTACATATTATAGCCCCAAAACTTGGCCGTTACAAAAGAAAAAGAAACCCCTCACTTTGGCACATCTGGAAGGAACACTTTAAACACTCTGAGGCATAACACTACTAACCCTAGTTTTTCCTTGAACATCTCAAACTTCCCTTTGCCAGAGGCTTAGTCATGATATCTGCAACCTGCTAATCTGTTTGAACATACTTTAGAGCCATCGCTTCCTTCTAAATCTTGTCCTCGTGGTACCTGATGTGAATGTGGTGGAGTAGTAATGGAATATTGGATCCTCATAGAGTTTATCACCTGCTAGCTCTTCTATCAACTTGCAAAGCCAAATGGATTTACAACTAACAGTGTTCACTGCCATGTACTTTGCCTCTGTTGAACTCAATGTCGTTGATGCTTGCTTCTACTAAACCAAGATATCACTTTTGAACCTAAACTAAATCAACAACTTGAAGTACTCTTCTTGTCACTAGCATCCCCTGCCCACTTAGAATCAACAAACCCATATACTGTCAACATGCAACTTTAGATTTGTTGCCATGGGAATGACTAAGGGTTTATAGTCCATCATTTGAGATTTCTTCATACTCTCAATTGCATAATTGCCCTATTTGAGGAACACCTCACCCAAACTTTGCCAAATCCTAGACCCAAGAAATATGGTATTAGTTCAATGACCTTCATCTCGAACTTTCGTGCCAACTCTATCTTGCACCCTGTTATGAGCTTCTTAGAGCTACCTATAAGTATTAGGTTATCTACATATAGGACCAAAGCAAGCAAATCAGATATATCAAATAAATAATAAAGATTGGGCTTTGCAGAATTTTTGGTGAAGCCCAAACCTAACAAGTTCTCATTGGCCTTGGAATAACAAGTACAAAGTGCCTGCTTTGGCCCATAAAGGCATTCTTCAACCTACACACATGGTCTCTCACCCATGCACCTCAAACCCTCTCAGTTGATTGTGTACTTCTTCCTCAATCACACCGTTGAGGATGGTCATCTTTACATCTATCTATTATAATTGCAAACCAAAAATTGATTCTAATGATATAATAGTTATGATACAAGTATACCTAGCAATTGGAACAAAGGTCTCCTCATAGTTAACTTCCTTTCTCTAGGAGAATCCTCTTGCTACAAATAGAACCTTGTACTTTTCTATGCTATCATCATCTGCATGCATTACCTTGTACACCCAACTAGATTTAACCATTGATTTCTCTTTTGGTCTCGACACTATCTCCCACACATCATTCTCCATGATGGGTTTGTACTTCTTCATCATGGCATCTTGCCTTACCCTCTTATCTACTGCCTCCTCATAACTAGAAGTTTCTACATCAACGATGGAAGACATCTATGCAATATAACTAGGAAATTTCTTTAGAGGATGACTTACTTGAATATAAGTTTTTGGAGCACCAAGTTGCTCATCTGCCTCTTGCAATGTCTGGGCAAGCCACCTAGGCTTCTTGGTTGTCCTAGATGGTAAAACTGTCTCTCTACCTATACTTGAACCTGGAAAATTTGAATAAGCACTTGTTGATTTTTGTGGATTAGCAATTGTGACAAGTGTTTCTGCCTCTTCGACCTCTATAGGAGGTCCTCGTGACCCTAAAGACCATGCATCTTCATTAACCCTCATATCCCAACTCGCAACTATCTTCCACTAAGATGAAACATTTGTAAGCCTTAAGAGGACTCACTATAGCCAACTAGAATACCTGTTATCACGAATCTTGTAGTTTCCCCTTACAATGATCCTATTTAGGATGGAAGAGGGGGAAGGTAGAGGGGAAAGGCAACTAAAGTCGTGACCGACGGATACCTCAACCCCCAGATAATGGAAAGGTTGTCACGCTGGTTGAGATTTCCCTCCCTTTATGCCACTAAAGCACAAGTGACAAAGGGGGAGACCCATACCTATCCTAGAAGGAAAGATCTAAAGCTAAATCACCATATCAAACTAAAAGCATAGAATATGTAAGGTGAAAGCTATAAACCCTAGATCTAAGGATAAAGACACAATTTTAGGAATACTTGAGTAGAGGGTAGTTACAGATGTCGAAAATGCTACTCAAGTTGATTTACTTAGTGACTTATGGATTTAATTACCAGATATAGAATTTGTGTGTTTATTCAATTGATCAAACTTGAAACCCTGGGGGGATTTAAGTGTGAAATTAAGGGAATACCCAATTTAGGATTTGATTAGTGAATTAGGGCATTTAACACACTAAGTTTGTTGCTTGGACGAGAGATATGACAATGTTCGAAATACAAACAAAACTAGAAGAAAAGTTGAAAACATACTCAGAAAATTGTTGACAATGAAGGGAGGGCGATTTGCCTAGGAGACCAGTGCCACTTCTGCATGGGTAGATGGAGTCCAAGGGTGACGCCTAGGAGGGAGATTGGGTTTTGGATAATGGTCGTCAAAATCCAAATCGCCAAATTTAAGTGTAAAATGCTCAGGTGATTTTTCCTACTTACTACAATGGGGTTTTCAATAAAGATAGATGATGGGCAATGCATGAAAAATTAAAACACAGAGAAAGAAGCAGATAAACTCACTTGGAATATGTAGATACCTCCCTGGATAACGAGGATTGCTTCCTCATGGATCAAATGAGAAATCCGAACAAGATCTTGACGAAAACGCTTTGCTTAGTGACCCTAGCATCCTCTCTACCTGCCACACAAAGGTGTTGCTGCCTTTCACACACCTGGGTTACATGGCAGAAATCTTCAAGCCACTTAGTGTGTCCTTGGGGGCAAGTCTCGAGTCAAGGTTGTCACCTTGTTCTTGACTCCTCCGTTTAGGCCAACTCCTAACGAAGCCAAGGGGGGTAGGCCCTATTAAATTACTAAGGCTAATTATTTAGTGTGATGGTGTTATATTGATTAAGTTGTTTAGGAGTTTTGAAATTAACCAGTAGAAACAAAAGATAACAAGATGCAAGATTTAAAGCAGATAAGCATAGTAATGACACTCGATATATATATAATCGAAAGAATTGATCAAATAAATCACTAGTGCCTTAAATGGAGTCAACAGAGAAAATAATGTGCTTGCATGCGCTTGAAAGAATGTTTTGCAAATGTCTCTTGGTAGATTTTAAATTAATTTGGAATGTGAATGAATTAAATTAGGCGAAAGGGGACTCCAGATATACTTGAGGGGTACTTCGAGTATGTCCAAAAGTGAACTTTCATGGCTACCTGCAAGGTGTTTGTGGGCTGGAACGGAGTCTCAGAGACTATTGTTCATAACGCACCCGTCAGGGTGTGACAGAGATCGGCGCCTCGAGGTCACTTTCCGGTTGTTCCCACTCCTTTGGGTATTTTGCCACCGCTTACAATTTGTTCGAGGCGTTGGATTTTCGCTTGATGGTTTGTCAATTTGGGAGGTGAAGACTAATTAATCTAGTCACTCAAGTGCTTTTGATGCAGCTTGACTGATCGGACGAACCGCAGCCAAGTATAGAGCATACACACTAGAGTTTTTGTTATTTTTAGAAAATTTTAAAAGAGGTGTTCTTGTTAAAAAGAAAACACTTTAGGAACCTCTTTCGGTCCAAGTGGACCTCAATCGGGGAATCAAGGAGGGGGTGATTTTATTATGATTATTAAAACAATTAATGATAGCAGATGAAGCATAAAAAAAAACCACAATTTTCTAATTAGACTACCACGACCCTTTCTTCACCTTTCGGCTCAAAAGGGAGGCTTGTGGGGTAAGTATTAAAATTACTTTGAAACCACCAAATATGGAATATGACAATGATTATAAGGCTACCCCTGTAGATTAGAACTACACTAGATTAGAAAAAAAGAGAAAAATGCAAAAAAGTGAAACGGACGCGGATCTCCCCAGGGGGGATGGTGAATAGGCTCGAAAGAGCCTATTCGAAAAGATTTTTCTTTTTATTAGCAGCAATTACAATATCAGCAAACTGAAATTAATCCACCTGGTCCTTATATGGAATGAGACCAAAGGTTTACAAATTGCAAAAATTTGAAAATTTGGAAGACGAAGACCCCCTGGGGGATTTCGAATGGTCCAAAAATGCTTTCCGGACAGCGCCTCCTCCTCTTTTCTGTTACACCTGCTAAAAACCAGCAAGCTTATCAAAGTACTTTTGGATGAACAAACTTTTTACCCAAAAATTCTAAGTTAAAACTAGTTTTTAAAGAAGCAGAAAAGGAACCCTTGGGATCTTGTCCTGCTTTGGGGGCATCCAATATGAAACACTTAAATTGCTAAATATAAATTTTTAGACTCTAAGGAAACAACCATGCATTCAACAAGCTTTAGATCTACTTTCACAGCCTTGAAAAATGACAATTTTTCCTAAAACTAGATCTAGAATGCTTGTAAATTTTCTTTTAGAAATGAGATCTAGTTTATGAGCTTTAAGGCAGCAAGATCTATGTAAAATAAACTTTGAAATTGATAGATCTAAACAATTTTAAAGCTGCAAACAAGTAACTGGACTGATTTTAGAAAAAATTGAATGAGGAAGAGGAAAAGAAGAGCATTTTTGCTGGAAGCCTTGAAGATCAACCGTGGAGCTTTTCGGTGGAATGTCGAGGGACTTTGCCTTTGGATGGTTTTGGAAAGAGTGAAGAAGCAAACTAGATCAACATCCTCTCCAAGCTAGTAACCTGCAACTGAATCCAAAGACTTGCCAAAATACTTGTGAGATCCAGTTAATACATAGAGATTTCAGAATAACATGCATATAAACTTATAAAACATGCTGAATCTAGATCTCTAAACATGCATAAAAAAGGAAAGAGATGGCCAATAAACTTATTAACAAACTCCTTTCCTATCAAGATTATAATAAACTTATTATCAATCTTAGCAATGAATCCACAAACAATCAGCAAATTATGAACATAGATATAGGTTACCTCAGTGAAACATAGCAATGCTCATCCATACATACAATGACATGACACCATCTTGCCTCCAAAGCTTCACTTTATTCCAATAGCAAAAGATATTATACAGTATTACAACAGCAATGGCTCCTCAATCCAACTCTAACTAACTCGGAAAGGAGGCAGCCATGCTTTATTTATACACAAAATTGAAACCCCAGCCCAGAGGGGGCACAAATCCCAAGGAGATAGACCACTGTAGCTGAAGGAGAGTCCATCAGTGCCTGATCTGAAGCTGAACTGAGCTTCTACTGAGTCTGAATGTCAATCGGGGGGCTGATTGAGCTGACCTGCTGAGTGAATCATCAACCACAGAGCTCCCAGAAGAGCCCACATGTGTGGAGGAGAGAGAGAGGGCGCAATTCCCCATAAAGGATGCTGAAGTTCAACTCTGGATCCACCCAGATCACCTCCTTCAGTCAAGGATTTGTCAGATCCAGTCAATTTGGTGTCGATGAGATTGATTTCAATCAAATCGGTTGAGAATCCATTGATCTAGGATTTTGGATTTGCTTCATTATTCATCAATTTATTAATTAAAATAATCAATAATTGATTTTTTGGGGCTTTTTGACCTGGGTGATGGAAAATCACTCAAAACTAGGAAATAGTGGGTCTATAGGTTTACTAGGTGCTCTTAGCTTGAAAATGAGCACCTACATGACTGAATCTGACTTCCGAGCCCACTTTTATTACAAAACCAATTTTTTCAATTAAACTATTAAAAAATAGCCTAAGTTTTGGAAAAATTAAATTTTAATAAAAAACACTGAAAAAATTAAAAAAATTAAAAAAAACTAGGGGGACTTAGACATATTCATATGACTCGACCATGATGCCTAACATGTTTATACATTGACACATAGACTCTAATAACCTCAATAGGCCTAAATGTCAAGTTGACCACCCCAACTTTGGAGGTATTGAGTGAAAAACTCAGAAATTATCAGTCGTTTATTCAACAACCAATAATAACCAAGGGAAAAAACACCCTGGGCTGATCGGATTGGCAAATAAAGTATAAGAGATCGAGCCTTTTACATACACTATCATGCTAGAATATTTATTACAACTCTCTCAAGGGGGTATGAACATGTGATATAGTACAACAAGCACTTCTGAAGGTCTTCTGAAGTCTGAACAAAAAATAATTTGTCTGGTTCACCAGGCTCACTTGATAAAAAACCACTAAGTACAACTTAGGTGGTAACATTCTGGCTCCAACTGCGGGACGTGTGCTCGATCTGGTAATAGGGCAAGGAGAGGATACAAGAACACCAGAATCTCTGGTTTATACACCCTGTAAAAACATCTCAACTTGACAAGAAAACCTCAGTAGCACAAGCTTTACATAAAAACCAAATGAACCATTAAGCTGATTTATTTAAACAAAATAAATGTAACTAACTAATGAAAAAAATGTTTTATTATAGCCAAGTACAAAACAAAAATGCAGAAAGTAAATGCTCTTTTTCAAGGAGCTTATTTTCCTACTCTAAGCATGATATAAAAAGGGTTAAATGTAATCATAAATCCAATGTAACCACCTAAGCATTTTATTAACATAATTTTTTTTTTCCTTGTCTTTGGTTACTAGCCAAAGTAAGGATACTTTATTCAGAAAATGCAAACTTGCGTGATGATCCGGAAGGGGCGGGATGGATGGGAAATCATAGGCATGAATAATGTCGTCAAACTTCCTCCCAAACTGGTAAGTGCTTGCGCAGGCTGCTTCTATCCATGACTGGACAGGGTTGATGTACAAATCGGAATGATGAGGTAGACTGACTACACCATCATACTGATCATCAAGGCTTACCAGATGATAATTCACTGTATAAGCCCCAAGCGGCTCCAAATAATGAGGAAACTCTATATGTGAAGATGATAGTTGAGACTGATATTCTACTAACTGCATCACATTTGTCTTTTCACAACACTGCTTCTCTATGTCTTCATTATTGATACCTTTGTGCAGCTCTGCATGATATGACTCTGAATGATCATATAAGAGTTTTGAATGCTGCTTTTCCATACTAGGATTTTCCCAGGTTTCCAGATCCATGCTTCCCTTTATGGAAGTATAGTAGATTGGACTCCCACAAATTTCTAAATAGACACTCCCCTTGCTGGATATAGCATAGATAGGATTCTTAATAAGATATCTACTAAAATCCCAATAGTCATCACCGCCATCTATGTCAGATGTGATGGATTCCCCATTGCTGATATCAAGTTCCGATATCAAGTTCTCTTTGTCTTCATTATTGATATTGATATATGGCTCAGACTGATCATATGGATAAACTGCATGCTCCTTTTCCATATCAAAGTTTCTCAAGGCCACACGGTCCATGCTCTCTCCTTTATATATGCCATAGACAGAAAAATCAACAATCAATTCTGGTTCATTATTTTGCTTTTTATTCATGTCATAGACTGGATTTTCCATGAATCTCCAAGACTCCTCATCAACATCTTTGTTAGAGATAAGGGAGTCTTCGTCACTTGTATCATGCTCCAAGTTATACTTGTCCTCATTTTCATACTCATCTTCTTTAGAGAAAAGGTCACAAGGCAGTAAACCTTCCAGACTGTCATCATTATATGGAGAACACGTAGGAGTCCCATGATGTACATTACGGTTTTCATCATAAGTTTCACCATAAGATTCTGCAATGGTTTCATCCTTAGGCTTGTACTGTTTAGCTGGTGACAAAGGGTAGGCCTGGCCTACCATGTATACATGATTAGGCTCATTTGAAGTTGTTTCCTGACTACTGAACTCGGGAAGTCCATGTTCCATGACTTGATTTGCAACATAACAAGTGCTTTTTTGGTGGAATTGTTCACAGGGTCTACACCATGGAATTACTTCTTCTACCATGTTAGCTGAGTCTAACTGGTTTGGAATCCTAGGCTCTTGCCGAGGAAATTTCTTTTGATACATTTGATTCTGCTTGTGCTGAAATTTCCTAGGTCCATTATTCTTTTCCATTGTGATCAATCTATTATGCATGTGATTCAATTGTGCAGAATGATTTGCCATTAGTTGGTTTTGACTAGTAAACCAAGTTTTTTTATCATGTCTGTCACCTTTTCCATGGGATCTTTAGAAGTTCCCTTTTCTTTTGATTCAATGGCTTTACCCTTGGTCTCTTTGTTGCAGGAATTGTTTCCCCTAGTGTGACCTGGAATGTTGGACTTGCCTGAAGATTGCATATTCTCTTCTATTTTTTCGGCCAATCCCTGGGCAGTTTTCAGATCGGCCGGTTCTTTATCTCTCAACTGGTACCTTAAGTCACCGATGAAGGCTTCATTGTAGGATATGAGGATAGAGGCATTTTTTGGCTTGATGTCTCTAGGAAGGTCCGCAATCACACGCATGAATTTAGTGTTAAATTCATCCATGGTTTCATTCTCCATCGTCTTTATGCTATAAAGGGCAGCAAGCAGATGTCTTGGTTCCTTCTTTTCTCCCCACTTCTTCCTAAAACCATCTTGGAATTCACTAAGAGTTTTATATGAATCATCATCTAGGTTGAGGTACCACTCTTCAGCATCATCTTCTAAGGATAAAGCAAAGAGCTTCATTTTTAAATCATCATGGTCATGGGCAGCATCATTGCAATAACTGACCAGGTGCTTTTCAAACTTTCAAAGGTGAGACTTGGCAGTGATGGCATTATTGCCTTGAAATATGAGGAACTTCTTGATAACATCTTTTGGAATGGTGTGGGGAGCACCTGCTATCTAAGAAAAGTCAAGGGGTTTGAATAATTCCGTCATTTTTTGAGATTGGTGAACATGACTCTCTACAAATAAGTGATGGATATCTGAGAGGGATTGGTCTCCTAAATCTTCAAGGTTTCTACGAGAAGTCTGCCTATTCAATCTTTCTCTAATAAACCTTTCGGGATTAGGGAGAGGATCGAATAATTACTGGCGGTTTCTTCGGGTAGAAATTCTTGGAGGAATGTTAGACAATGGAGTTGCCAGATGGATCGAGTTTGAATTTTTATGTTTTTTTTTTTTTAAAGACAAGATCAATCAATTTTTTTATCTTTTTAGTTGTTTAGAAAAAAGTTAAGCTAAGTCATACTCGGGAATAAAAAGATTTATTCCCGGCAACGGCGCCAAAAAGTGTTGTTGCCTTTCACACACCTGGGTTACGTGGCATAAATCTTCAAGCCACTCGGTATGCCCTTGGGGGAAAGTCTCGAGTCAAGGCTGTCACCTTGTTCTTAACTCCTCCGTTCAGGCTAACTCCTAACGAAGCCAAGGGGGGTAGACCCTATTAAATTACTAAGGCTAATTACTTAGTGTGATGGTGTTATATTGATTAAGTTGTTTAGGAGTTTTGAAATTAACCAGTGGAAACAAAAGATAACAAGATGCAAGATTTAAAGCAGATAAGCACGTAATGACACTCAATATATAATCGAAAGAATTGATCAAATAAATCACTAGTGCCTTAAATGGAGTCAACAGAGAAAATAATGTGCTTGTATGCGCTTGAAAAAATGTTTTGCAAATGTCTCTTGGTAGATTTTAAATTAATGTGGAATGTGAATGAATTAAATTAGGCGAAAAGGGGACTCCAGATATACTCGAGGGGTACTTGGAGTATGTCCAAAAGTGAACTTTCATGGCTACCCGCAAGGTGTTTGTGGGCTGGAACGGAGTCTCAGAGACTATTGTTCATAACGCACCCGTCAGGGTGTGACAGAGATCGGTGCCTCGAGGTCACTTTCTAGTTGTTCCCACTCCTTTGGGTATTTTGCCACCGCTTACAGTTTGTTCAAGGCGTTGGATTTTCGCCTGATGGTTTGTCAATTTGGGAGGTGAAGACTAATTAATCTAGTCACTCAAGTGCTTTTGATGCAGCGTGACTGATCGGACGAACCGCAGCCAAGTACAGAGCATACACAACTAGAGTCTTTGTTATTTTTAGAAAATTTTAAAAGAGGTGTTGTTATTAAAAAGAAAACCCTCTAGGAACCTCTTTCGGTCCAAGTGGACCTCAATCGGGGAATCAAGGAGGGGTTGATTTTATTATGATTATTAAAACAATTAATGATAGCAGATGAAGCATAAAAAAGAAAAGCACAATTTTCTAATTAGACTACCACGACCCTTTCTTCATCTTTCGACGCAAAAGGAGGCTCGTGGGGTAAGTATTAAAATTATTTTGAAACCACTAGATATGGAATCTGACAATGATTATAAGTCAAAGTATACTACCCCTGCAGATTAGAACTACACTAGATCAGAAAAAAGGGGAAAGATGCAAAAAAGTGAAACGGACGCGGACCCCCTAAGGGGGGATGGTGAATAGGCTCGAAAGAGCCTATTCGAAAAGATTTTTCTTTTTATTAGCAGCAATTACAATATCAACAAACTAAAATTAATCCACCTGGTCCTTATATGGAATGAGACCAAAGGTTTACAAATTGCAAAAATTTGAAATTTTGGAAGACGGAGACCCCCTAGGGGGTTTTGAATGGTCCAAAAATGTTTTCTGGACAACGCCTCCTCCTCTTTTCTGTTACACTTGCTAAAAACCAGCAAGCTTATCACAGTTAGATATGCCCAAAGTTTTTGGATGAACAAACTTTTTACCAAAAAATTCTAAGCATTAGAGGAAATTTCAACTCAAAATGAGCCTCCTAAAAAAAATTAATAAAATAATAGTTAAAATAATAAAATAATATTTATTAATTTTGGAGGAAGAAAATAAAAAAACTACTTTTTTGTTTGTATTTTAGACATATCTCCCCATGTTTTAACTCAAATTTCGATCGGGAGAGCTCGTTGGATGCAGAATTGAATTCCCCATCCAACGAGTACCCACTCAGCATACTTTTGATGGACCTCGCTACCCCAAAAACAAGAAATACCTGAAAAAACGTGATCAAGAAATACCTGAAAAAACGTGATCATCACGTTTTTTCAGGTATTTCTTGTTTTTGGGGTAGCGAGGTCCGTCAAAAGTATGCCGAGTGGGTACTCGTTGGATGGGGAATTATCATCACGTTTTTTTAAGTATTTCTTGTTTTTGGGGTAGCGAGGTCCGTCAAAAGTATGCCGAGTGGGTACTCGTTGGATGGGGAATTCAATTCTGCATCCAATGAGCTCTCCCGATCGAAATTTGAGTAAAAACACGAGGAGATATGTCGAAAATAAAAACAAAAAAAATAGTTTTTTTATGATACCTATCCCCAAATTTATATTAAAAAAGTTTTTAAGACCTATACGGTATTTCAAATCTAAAGAAATTTCATTGGCTAACACATAATGACATGGAATTTGAGTTAAAGTTAAAAGGCCCATTTTGAGTTGAAATTTCCTCTAATGTTAAAACTAGGTTTTAAAGAAGCAAAAAAGGAACCAAGGAAAGCAAGCTTTCCTTGGGATCTTGGCCTGCTTTGGGGGCAGCCAATATGAAGCACTTAAATTGCTGAATATAAATTTTTAGACTCTAAGAAAACAACTATGCATTTAACAAGCTTTAGATCTACTTTCACAGCCTTGAAAAATGACAATTTTTCCTAAAACTAGATCTAGAATGCTTGTAAATTTTCTTTTAGGAATGAGATATAGTTTATGAGTTTTAAGGCAGCAAGATCTATGTAAAATAAACTCTGAAATTGATAGATCTAAACAATTTTAAAGCTGCAAACAAGTAACCGGACTGATTTTAGAAAAAATTGAAGGAGGAAGAGGAAAAGAAGAGCATTTTTGCTGGAAGCCTTGAAGATCAACCATGGAGCTTTTCGATGGAATGTCGAGGGACTATGCCTTTGAATGGTTTTGGAGAGAGTGAAGAAGCAAACTGGATCAACATCCTCTCCAAGCTAGGAACCTGCAACTAAATCCAAAGACTTGCCAAAATACTTGTGAGATCCAGTTAATACATACATAGAGATTTTAGAATAACATGCATATAAACTTATAAAACATGCTGAATCTAGATCTCTAAACATGCATAAAAAATGAAAGAGACGGCCAATAAACTTATTAACAAACTCCTTTCCTATCAAGATTATAATAAACTTATTATCAATCTTAACAATGAATCCACAAACAATCAACAAATTACGAACATAGATATAGGTTACCTTAGTGAAACATGGCAATGCTCCTCCACACATATAATGACATGACACCATCTTGCCTCCAAAGCTTCACTTTATTCCAATAGAAAAAGATATTACACAGTATTACAACAGCAATGGCTCCTCAATCCAACTCTAACTAAGTCGGAAAGGAGGTAGCCATGCTTTATTTATACACAAAATTGAAACCCTAGCCTAGAGGGGGCGCAAATCCTAAGGAGATAGATCACTGCAGTTGAAGGAGAGTCCATCAATGCCTGATCTGAAGCTGAACTGAGCTTCTACTGAGTCTGAATGTCAATCGGGGGGCTGATTGAGCTGACACATCGACCTGCTAAGTGAATCATCAACCACAGAGCTCCCAGAAGAGCCCACATGTGTGGAGGAGAGAGAGAGGGCGCAATTCCCCATAAAGGATGCTGAAGTTCAACTCTGGATCCACCCAGATCACCTCCTTCAGTCAAGGATTTGTTAGATCCAGTCAATCTGGTGCCGATGAGATTTATTTCAATCAAATCGGTTGAGAATCCATTGATCTAGGATTTTGGATTTGCTCCATTATTCATCAATTTATTAATTAAAATAATCAATAATTGATTTTTTGGGGCTTTCTGACCTGGGTGATGGAAAATCACTCAAAACTAGGAAATAGTGGGTCTATAGGTTTACTGGGTGCTCTTAGCTTGAAAATGAGCGCCTACATGACTGAATCTGACTTCCGAGCCCACTTTTATTACAAAACCAATTTTTTCAATTAAACTATTAAAAAATAGCCTAAGTTTTGGAAAAATTAAATTTTAATAAAAAACACTGAAAAAATTAAAAAAATTAAAAAAAACTAGGGGGACTTAGACATGTTCATATGACTCGACCATGATGCCTAGCATGTTTATACATTGACACATAGACTCTAATAACCTCAATAGGCCTAAATGCCAAGCCGACCACCCCAACTTTGGAGGTATTGAGTGAAAAACTCAGAAATTATCAGTCGTTTATTCAACAACCAATAATAACCAAGGGAAAAAACACCCTGGGCTGATCGGATTGACAAATAAAGTCTAAGAGACCGAGTATTTTACAGACACTATCATGTTAGAACATTTATTACAACTCCCCCAAGGGGGTATGAAGTTTGAACATGTGATATAGTACAACAAGCACTTTCGAAGGTTTTCTGAAGTCTGAACAAAAAATCTTTGTCCGGTTCACCAGGCTCACTTGATAAAAAACCACTAAGTACAACTTAGGTGGTAACAAAAGGGAAAACCAATAAGTAATGAAAAGCAAATCGAGATCTGCAAAATAGAAGCTAATAATCAAGAAGCGAAGAGTCATAAAGAAATAATAACTCCTTGTTGAAAAATCAATTTGAAGCCAGACGTCAGGGTGAAGCTTCACCAATGCGCCCCCTCTCCAAATCGCCTTCTTTGCCTACAAATTGAAATGGATCTAAAAGATACAAGAAAGCTATGCCGGAATAACTCAGTGCAAGAGAGAAACAATTTCAATTATCATCATATTCATTCATCTACAGATTGTCAGATACACAAGTGTTGAATCCCAGAAAGATCTCTTTATTTAGAAGTTCCAATGCTAGAGCTGATGGTTTACAATGGGGGGGGGGTCTCTTCTTTATATAGCTTTTGAGAGACGCAAACTGTAACTTACTTTTTCATCCAACAGTTGAGATTAGAACATCACCAATGGTAGAGATCACTTTTACTCGGATCAATACATGGATCAACATGACCAAGTCAAGAGGGGCGTACTTTTTCCCAATGATGGCTCTCTAAGTCAGAATACATCATAACAACAAGATATAACATAATAATATATCAAGAGGGTTACCTTAGGGGCTCAATTCTCCTTAGGGCTCAATACAACATAATAACATAAGATATATCAATGTAATACATCACATAGCCAAGGTGAGGGGCACCCCATGGGAGATGTCTTCACTGGGAGAGCCAAATAAATAATCTAGGACATCAAACTGAATGAATCCGCTACAAATATGTCCAGAGAGCCATAATAAATCATCCAGATAAGTTCCCTTGCCATTTCCTTGACCACACAAGCCAAATCGATTTCTTCAGTGATTTCCTAGTTCAGTTTTTGGTGGTACATCCTCTGAAAATAATAATAATCATCATAACTTCGTTCAAGCTAAGAACTGGGGCAAACTGACTGCACAGAAATGCCTGGAGACAAAGTAGAATGGTACACGTGACTACTTATACACACTGATCCACTGAAATGCCATTCATCATCTCATAATAAAAATAATGGGTAGAGTCAATAAAAAAAATAAAAATCTCTGGAACTCAATAATTATGGCCATCTAGTGAAAATTGAGACTGCAGTATTGTTCCTGGGCATGTCTAGAGTGAATATAGGCATTGTTAATTTTTGTAGTCATTGCCTTGGGAACCTTGTTTGACTTGGTCAACTGGGTTGACCAGGTCAAAATACCCAAACTAGAGGTGAGATACTGAACTGAACTTGCATACATCCAAGGTAAGAATCACTCCAAGATGTATATTAAAACCCAACTTAAATTATGCCATTCAGAATCATGGTGACAATAATAATAATAATAATAATAATAATCGATAAGATATACCTGTGTCTTTGAACAATCATTGAATCCTCTGGAAGTCTTTTGTCTATGCCATACTTACAAAGTTTAAACAATTTGCTAGTGCTGGGTGAGGATGGAAAACTAGGCTAAAGTAAAAAGGTCATGACCTCTAGTTGATTTTGACCATGTGATCTCTCCGAATGATGACGAGTACACACAACCATAATGACATATGCATGATAGATAACAATATGGATGGTAGTGTCTCACAAATGGATAAAGTACTTGGACTTGTTTCCTTCAGGCTTTAACAAGTTTTCCATTTAAGAAGATTTAACAATTTGCAACATTAGTCAACCTTCAAAGGCAGGTGCCCTAGAAAGCCTTCTGAGCTTCCAGAAAATGACAAAGGCATAACCCTGATAGGTTAGCCTCACCCTGTTGCCATGTAGGGGCAAATGAGCCGTACATTATACAATGAATGAGTGCTCATCCTTTGACCATTGACTTTTCAACTTTAAGGCATTTAACACAAGATAATAACCAACCTACAAAGGTAGGTGCCCTGAAAAGCCTTTTGGGCTCCAAATGTTGGACACAATGGCCACACTAAGAGGGGGGGTGAATCAGTGTGAGAGCAATTATAAAATTTTTACCTTCTTTTAATTAACCAAAGTATATCAAGCATTAATCACACAATCATATTCATTAGTTAAATCAACCATGAGTCATAAGCACAACATCACATCAAAAGAGACACAATAATATATGTAATTTTGATCTTTATTTATTGTACATGGAAGACTACAATCTTCTCGATTACAATCAGCATCAACTGATGAAAAGAGCACCAACTCTCATAACAAGACCCAACCTAGTTTTCTTAGCTCCAACTAAGAAGGGTTTGAGGAGTCTAATTCTCAAGTGCAAGATTCCACTTGCAAGCTTGATGCCAATCTTTGATTGTCATCAATCTGCTGCTCATCACTCAATCTGCTCATTGATGTTGTTGGTCATCTGCTCAATACTGCTGGTCTTCTGCTCATCACTCTCATCAATACTGCTGCAACACTCTTCTCAATCTCTGCTCAAGTATCTCTGCACATCAACCATCAATCACAGCTGGTCAACCTCTGCTCTTCACTCTTTGCTTGTAACACCCCGGTTTTGACCCCATGGTATTAAATTGCATATGATGTAAATATTGTATTAAATCGTGGTGTGGAGCTCAAGGCAAAGGCCCCACCATGGATTTAGTGTTTTATGTTTCGGCGATTAAAATCGATGCCGATGGTTTATGTGCTAGCCAGGCACAATATGTCTGAGACATCATGTAAAATGCAAATTAATAAAAATACCACAACTAGCTATGCACCGCAACGTTAAAGAGATGGGGGCATGATTTCACAAGGAATAGGGAGGGAGAAATATCCAAACCTTTGAGCCAATTGGGGAAAAGCCAAATGTCAAAGGGAAAACCCATAGGGTGGTCAACTACCCTTTTTGTCTTTTTTGCCCAGTCATCTAAAGTTGGTGAAGGAAGTTATTGCCTTGGGAGGGGAACGGTATGGAGGTCAAATTCGAATGTGGGGAGTCACCCATTTTTGGAAAGTGTGTTTTTGACTTGTGGGGCAAGTAAATGCTCGTGAATGCATGCCCAAGCCATTATGCATCCATGCCTTTCATTTCCTCACCCATTCCCATTCACGTGTAGGCTCTCTCACGCAGGGGAAGCTTGGAGAGCGCTCTCTCACCCATCCTCATGGAGTTTTGGGCTCTCTCACGCAGCAGGAAGATGCCCGAGCTCTCTCCCTCACGTTTTGATGCCGTTTCTACATTTCTACATGCCCAGAAATTGGTTTGGGGTCTTGTTGAGTGAATGTGTAGCAAGGATGGATGATTTGGGGGTTTCTAAGGGGAGCTTTTGTCCTCCTCACGCAGTAGGAGCTTGCTGAGTAATTACCTCCACGTTTTTTTGTTGTTTCTCTATTTTTCCATACCCAAATTTTTCGTTTTTGTAGGGATCAGTAGGTGGGTCCCCCCCCCACGATTTGGCTGCATTTCCCCATTGTTTTCCAAGCTGGAAATCGTTTTTGGTAATGCCCAGCGAGTGGGAGAAGAGACCCACGATATTTCTTGGGTGTTGTTGAGTCTGTTTTGGCCACATTAGGGCCAAAACGTCCCTGGAAATCGAAATTGCTATCAAAGGGTTGTTTTACCCTTGTTTCCTTTTCGTTTTGGCTTCTAGGACGTTTTTGTCCATACCCAGCAATTGTATTTCTGCTGTGAAGTGCACGCTGGTGCTTGCTTGGCTGAGTAAGTCCAAGAGAACCACATGTTAGGGGGTATAACAATGTTTGGGTGTGATTGTTGACTTGGCTGAGTGAATCCAAGGAGCCCGTACATTATTGGCTTGTTTCCCTAGCAGCCCGATAAACCCAAATGTAGTTTTGGGTTGGCTGGGTTTTGATATGTATTTGGCTATGTGTGTAAGCCTGTTGTTCCTTAGTTCCTCGTGGAATCATGCTTGGCTCGGGGGTGGCAGTGATGCTGAGAGTTTGACAAGCACATTGGCCTACGGTTGGGTGGAACGTTGCAGCGACGTAGCTAGTTGCGGGATAGCGCAATCACAAGATAAGTATTTACTTCTATTCTTGTTTACTTACCTTTTCATCTGTATTTCTTTTAATAAATCATGATGAACACATGGAATGCTAGTGTAGATGATATGATTCTGCTATATAATTGCAATTGTTATGCATCTATGCATGTTTTTAATCTAATGCATTTTTATGTTTTATGTTAATGGGGCGAGTTCGCCCATTTGACAGCAACAGGGTGCAGGTCACATCTTCTCCATCGTCGGGATGAGGGGTGGGGACGTGACTCTGCTGCCCATCAACACTGCTGGTCAATTAGCTCATCAACAGCTGCTCTCACTGATCATCAACTCTACTGCTCAAGGATCAGATCTGCCCATCATCTAGCCTGCTCTTATGCTTCTCAAGCATCATCTTCATCAACAACTCATCATCATCAATAGGTAGGCATCAAATAGAGCGTCATCATCCACATATACAAGTGTACATCATCACCATAGGGTTTATATCATCTTGATCAGAGTTCAAATGTGCATACTATAGCAGACTTTACACAGATTGTAAAGAGATCATTGAAATGCAGAATCACTTCATAGTATGCAACTTCATCATCAATATTGTGTATAAATCATCATAAGGTAACAAGCAATAGGCATCGAGGCACCATCATCCTCATCAATACACCACTGTGTGCACTTATGCTACTGTGTCACTGTATATATATTACCATTGTATACACTTCACTGTATATTCACTGATGTAATCATCATTGTTTATACTTCACTGTATGTACATTATCATACATACTAGTGTATCATCATCAATATATGCATTATTAGTATCATCACTATGGTGGAGCATTATCACCATCTCATATCAACACACTTCATTGTATAACATACCTTTCATCATCACTTCATAACTGTGTGTGTATTACTGTAAAGATGCCACTTTGGATGATCAAAGTTCTAGTTGACTGTGGATGTATGATGTAGATATACTCCACAAACTCGGATCTTGACTGTTCATGCAAAAAGGAGAAACTTGAACTGTTAAATTGACCCAACAAACTTGGATTATGTTAAACCCTTAACTGTTTCAAAACTTGAACTATGTGAAGACTTGTGCAAGATCAACAATGAATCATCAAGCCATTTTGTGGATGTTTAAAGATAAAGGAAGCTCGGACTGTTGAAGGGCTTGGTTTTGTCTGTAGAAAACACGAAAAATTATCAAAGGTCTATTGCAAATATCCATTAGGGCATACTCTTGTTGTTGTCTTTACGAAATTTTCAACATCATTAAGCTCCGAAAAGATCACCATACATACTCCACAACATTGGACAATGATTGTGTATTAGGGCATCACTCAATCAAGCATCAAAACTTGGTTCCATCTCCTTGTAGGTTTGGGATTGTGTAGAAAGCCTCCAACACTAGTCATGAGATTCCTCAGTCAGAGCTACAAAAATGATCCCCCCAAAAGGTCTTTGCTGGTCACCACTGAGATGGTCTGCTGCTACTGTTGACCCCATCAACCCACAAGAAATGTTTGCTTGTGGAAACTCGGATAACCCTGCTCCAAACAAAATCAAAACCCAAAAAAATGACTGCTATTTACTACTCCTCTGCAATTCGGGATTGTTGAAACCCTCCAACAGTCACCTCCGAAATTCCTCAGTCAGCGAGCCCTTCTGCTCTCTCATTTGTTGGTTGTACGGAGTGTGATCAATCTCGTCTTTATATAGTCTTTGGCATTGTCCACTTACATTAGGGCCGACTTGTAGGGTGATTCTTATTATTCATTATTATTTTATTTGCACATCTTATTATTATTCACTTCCTTGCCATGTAAGCATTGTATTTTCATTTTGTCACACATTCTTCAAAGGTCAACCTTATCTTTGTTTAAAAGTAATCTTCTAAGTCTTAGGGTATACTCCACCTTTTCACCATACCTCAACATATTGTTGAGGGTGTCATCATCCTCATGGTGTCACAACGTATTTCCAAGGAGGGGTACCAAGGACCATAGTGACCAAGTGATCCATATTAGTCAACCAGTAGAAGAGGGCTTCTTTATCAAGCCAGAGGCATCATGGGCTTCTTCAACCACCTTAACCACGCAAGGGGACCTCCAAGGGTTAAGATCCATCATGACATCACCTGTGGGGTTGGCATACCTTCTCCTGGGGTACCATGACACCATCAGAGCATGAATGACCATAGAATGGGTCATTAATGGTTTTCCAACACATCTAGGGCTTCTGCATTGTCTCCAAGAGCTTCAACACCATCTCTAGGGTCTTCAACATCATCACCAGGGTCTTTAGCATCGTCAACAAGGTGGTGGCTCCAAGATCCAACCTTGTGGGTACAAGGACCTTCTCAACTGGGTACAAGGTGCTTCAAAGCACAAACCAACTTTGTGTGGGCTCCAAGGCACTGGATGTGAGAATACTGGGATCATCCATACTTGTGCTCTGTAAGAGGGACTTGGTGGCATCAATGACGACTTGTGGGGCCACTGTAAGTCCATGTTGGCATCAAGGACAATTTCATCAACACCAAAAAATGGCTAAGGCCTAGCCTCGCTATTGGCGAGCATCCATAGCCCTGACGGGTTTGTCTCACCCTGTTTCCCTTGTGGGGGGAAATAAGCCTTACATTATACAACGAATGAGTGCTCATCCTTTGGTCACTGACTAATTTATAACAATTATATACAGGCATTAATGCTTAAATGCACTACTAATTGTAGCTTGCCTTTTGCATCATTTAGATATATCATTTATGCGTTTCGATGCTCAAGTGTCTAAAGACATTGTTGGTTGGAGCACTTATTTTGAGGACTAAAGGAAAACCATCCAGTGAACTTGGCCACACCGACCAAGCCACGTACTTCATAGCCAGAGACACAGAAAAACATGGAGTCTATCATGCATAAGGGTTAAGATGGGGAAAAGGATCTTCAATCTCACTGGTCTCAATTAAACATAGGTCATGGGAAAAGTCAATCATGGATGAGCTGGATGGATGGGAACAAGTGATACATGGAACCAACATAGCACTAAGGTCTAAAAATTGTGTAAAGCATGGCATAAGCAACAATCTTCAACATCAGATTCTTTAATCATTCTCAACACAAGTTTAAGCATCAATACAACATGTAACATAAGCATAGGTCACCATAATGATCATAGCATAACAAGTCAAAGGTGTTAGTATGCATCTGAGAGCAAAATCCTACAAAGTAACCATATACATGATCTCACCATAATACATGTCTCTACCTGATATGCCCATCTGTAACTGTGTGCCATATTTGCTGCTTTGCTCGATTGAACTAAGTCATCACTGAAGTCATCTCAAAGGACAAGGAGATCTTAGTCCTGGCAAGGAACTACTCTGCATTTGCTACTGAATAAAAGGTTCTGAATGGTTCATCCTAGAAATGATGATCCATGCTGTAACCCCATCTGAAAGTTTGGCTCAGAAAAATACAGAGATAGATCTGTATGTTGCATTCTGCATGATGGTAGCCCAACTACAATATATATGCGATAACAATACCCTTCAAATTGGAGGGTTCAAGCTTTGCCCTCTTCCCCTTTGGAACACGAATGTGAACTGGACTCCTAAACACCCTAAGACAAGAAACATCTGCTTTCTCCCCTATTAAAACTTCCTTTGGAGTCTTGTGCTTCACTACTCTATGAGGACACTTGCCAGTATGTCTGCTTTCTCCCCTATCAAAACTTCCTTTGGAGTCTTGTGCTTCACTACTCTATGAGGACACTTGCCAGTATGTAGAATGCTGTACAACATGCCTTTGCCCAAAGAAACATAGGCATATCTAATTCATGAACCATAGACTTAATAGTCTCCACTATGGATCTGTTATTTCTATTTTCAACTCCATTATGTTGTGGGTTGTAAGGCATTGTGAACTCCTTTATCCCCACTTTTTTGCAAAAGGAATCAAAACCATTAGAGGTATAGTCCCCTCCATTGTATGAATTTCCATATTTTTGAATAGATGTATGTAATATCCCAAATCCTGATATTTTCTATTTCTATGCAATTTTATTGAAATAATCGGGCATGCAAACTGCCATGCAAAATTTCCATATTTTATAGCTGAAATTAGGGTTAGGGTTTGCAAGATAGAATGAACACTTACCACTGATAAGCCGACTGAAAATGCTCCAGAGAGAATACGCATGCAAGATGAGCTGAGCTGTGCTGATGAAGAAATGACTTGGTTTTCTGCTGCAATACCCCAGTTGGTTGAATCAAACAAGTGTGACGTTTTTGCTGAAGGGATGGTCAGTTTCAGCTGGAAATAAGGTGTGCCCGTGCCGGAGAGGATGGCCGGAGCATGCAAGAGTTTTGACCTCTCCAGATGCCCTAGCGAATTGATCTCCCAGTTTGTTGCTCACGCCCCCACAACCCTGTAAACTGCTTCTAGATGCCCCGGATGGACAATCTGATAGCTAATAATCACCCAATGCAGTAGAGTGATCCTATCAGTGAGGATGCAGGATGCATGCGAAAGAAATATGGTGATTTAGAGTCCTGGTGAACGTCTAGGGTTTCCCAGCTAAATGCCCCCAGCTGTACGGATGAATCTGCAATAACCTTCGGACTTATACTGGAATACTGGATAATGATGAATGCAATAGATACGGTGACAAACCTGGATGGTTTATCCTGAAGGAGACTAGGGCAGATGTCTCACTGCCGAAATCCCGTTAGCTGAAGACGCCGTCTCCAACCCCAACTGCTGTGGCTGCACGCTGTGCTGCTTCTCAAGAGCTCCAAAATAATAATAATCCAAAAGTAAAGTCTTCATTCACTTTATCTTTCTTTTATAACTTTCAACTACGAAAACCCTAACTTTTGACCTAATTAGGTCACTTTAACTTCTAATTTGCAGTTGACTTGCATGCATGCGCATGGAGACTTAATTGGGTGCATGCATCATTAAATAATGCTTAGATGTCATGCATGTCACTTTTAGGGTTTGCATGCATATCACTTTTAGGGTTTGCATGCATGTCATTTTTAGGGTTTGCATGCATCTCACTTTTAGGGTTTGCATGCATGTCATTTTTAGGGTTTGCATGCATGTCACTTATGGGAACATTACAGTCCTCCCTCACCAAAGATTGCTTGTCCTCAAGTAATGCCGATGCAAATCCACAATCAATCAATTGGACCAACTGAATCTGGGGATGATCCTAGGGTCCCAAATTATCCTTAGGAGATCTGTAGCACCCTCTGCTGAAAACACTGCACTGTACGGTACCATCACCAGAGACCTCCTGAAAGCACCCTCTAGCAATCACTAAACTGCCAGTCACTGTAATCCCAGGGTCCCAAATCAATCTGAGAATTGCAGAGGTCAAAATGCATCCACCGCTACCCTGCGTAGTATCGACACAAGGAGCATCATGTAGACTCCCAAGTAACACCATCAGTAAACACTGTATCCATCCCTCATAAGGTCTTCCTCTTGGATCCCAATGCAAACTTGTGCATATTTCATCCCAAATATTTGAAGGCTCTTGTGGGACTTTACCCTTGGCTAGGAATGTCTTCCTAAGAATCGCCCACTCAATAGGACACCAACTCTTAATCTCTCTCCAATCCAACCCCAAAAAAGTGCCTTGTCCATAAGCACCATCACAAGGAATAATCCTACCAAGCTGACATTCTACCCTTCTGATTTCAACTAGAATGCTCATATACTGTTGGTCAATTTCTCGATCCTGGCCAACCTGTAAAAACCATCCACCATTATGCAAATGTGGACTCAAGCTACTGCAAGCCATGTCTATGTACTCCTTAAGAGGACTGCTTTGAAATGCAATAGTATGTTTCTTCTGCTGCCCCATCAAGGAATCCAACTACTCTTCAATACTAGACAACCTGACCTCTGACTCAGTACATACAACTCAAAGAACTGTAAGCTCAACATCTCGCTGTACTATGGTGTCTCGGAGTATCTTGGTCCTCTCTTTCATCGCTAGAATGCTTTCTTTAACCTGTTCAATCTTCTTTTGGTGACTATCATCTGGAAGCTCTATCTCATGCATGTATAAACTCTCCCTAACCTTCATGTGTGACTGCTCACTGTCTCGACTGTTGTGCTCATTACCTTGTACCTCATGTATTTCGCCTGTCATAACTATTTGGATTCCTGCTGTAGGTGATGAAGAGTGTACCAACTCCAACTCATCACATGGTTTGTCCACAATTTGACTAGCAAATGTGCTTGTGTCGCTAGACTCATAAGATGGCTCTAATGCTATCTCCTCATGCACATCCTCATCATGTACTGTTAACTCCAAATGAAGCTCACCAACAACCTGTACTTCATGCTCATCTTTCTTCTCTTCCCTAACTATGCCTTTAAGGAGATCCTCATCCAAATCCTTGGGCTGGCTCCCAAATTGGATGATGTAATAATCTTGAAAGGACAATGCCGCACATACCTCATCACCCAAGGCTAGATACTCTTGATATTGAGGCAAGTATTGAAGTACTGCTAACCTCTGCCAATTTCCAGTCAAGATCCTTCTCATTGTCTTCATGTTCTCACAAGCTGGCAGAGAAAAACCTTTGTTCTGACACGCACTTCACCAACATCATTGACATGCATTTGCATGTACACACATGTATCAACATGCACTTTTAATCAATTGCTATGTGCCCACAGCTGGCAGGGATCATGCTCTGATACCACTGTAATATCCCAAATCCTGATATTTTCTATTTCTATGCAATTTTACTAAAATAACCGAGCATGCAAACTGCCATGCAAAATTTCCCTATTTTATAGCTGAAATTAGGGTTAGGGTTTGCAAGATAGAATGAACACTTACCATTGATAAGCCGGCTGAAAATGCTCCAGAGAGAATACACATGCAAGATGAGCTGAGCTGATGAAGAAATGACCTGGTTTTCTGCTGCAGTTCCCCGGTTGGCTGAATCAAACAAGTGTGACGTTTTTGCTGAAGGGATGGTCAGTTTCAGCTGGAAATAAGTCGAAAGGAAGGTGTGCCTGTGTCGGAGAGGATGACCGGAGCATGCAAGAGTTTTGACCTCTCCAGATGCCCTAGCGAATTGATCTCCCAGTCTGCTGCTCACGCCCCCACAACCCTGTAAACTGTTGCTAGCTGCCCCGGATGGACAATCTGATAGCTAATAATCACCCAATGCAGTAGAGTGATCCTATCAGTGAGGATGCAGGATGCATGCGAAAGAAATATGGTGATCCAGAGTCCTGGTGAACGACTAGGGTTTCTTAGCTAAATGCCCCCAGCTGTACGGATGAATCTGCAATAACTTTCGGACTTATATTGGAATACTGGATAATGATGAATGCAATAGATACGGTGACAAACCTGGATGGTTTATCCTGAAGGAGACTATGGCAGATGTCTCACTGCCAAAATCCCGTTAGCTGAAGACGCCGTCTCCAACCCCAACTGCTGTGGCCGCACGCTGTGCTGCTTCTCAAGAGCTCCAAAATAATAATAATCCAAAAGTAAAGTCTCCAATCACTTTATCTTTCTTTTATCAACTACAAAAACCCTAACTTTTGACCTAATTAGGTCACTTTAACTTCTAATTTGTAGTTGATTTGCATGCATGCGCATGGAGACTTAATTGGGTGCATGCATCATTAAATAATGCTTAGTTGTCATGCATGTCACTTTTAGGGTTTGCATGCAATCACTTTTAGGGTTTGCATGCATGTCATTTATACGGTTTGCATGCATGTCACTTTTAGGGTTTGCATGCATGTCACTTCTGGGAACATTACAATGTAAACATCCATAGTTTGGGTGATTGAATCTTCTGTGCTAAAGGTCACTCAAATTGTCATTGCTAGTCAACAAGGCTCTCGTCTTAATGGGATCTGCAAGCAATTTGTAAAGTCCACCATCTTTGATTCCTCTTGCCAAGTTTTGATCAGGATCAAATTCAGCCTTGGACCTCAAATGTTTTAGAAACTAAACTAAAAATAGGTTTTTACTTATACTAGGAACACATAATACTTCATGGAGTTCCAAAATTTTTGTTGATGGCATGTAGAATGAGATAGAACCCAATGTAGTTAATGGGTACTTGCCATCATCAGCAAGCTTCACTTGCATGTCGATATATTCTTTCTTTAACTCTAAGAAGGTTGATCTGTTTGCTATCATATGTCGGGAGACTCCACTATCAACATACCACCCAACTCTTGAAACTGTGTTGGTGGAAAGACATGACACAATGGAAAAGGTAGTTTCGAGCCTGTCAGTCAACTTGTCCACACTTGAGTTTTTGCACTTCATGGGAATTGTTTCCACTAATGTTACTTGCCCTTCCCCTTCTTCTTCCTAGGACACTAAGAACCATAGTTGCCATGCTTGTTGCACTTGAAGCACTTGATATGGCTCAAATCCTTCTGCTGGTTGGAAGTTCCCGACTCTTCCTTTTCCTTTTGACCTTTACCAAATCTTGCTTTCTTTCCTCCTTTCCTCACCTTCTTGTTGAGGGCTAGGTATAGTACATCCTCACAACGTGTTGAAACTGTCTCCATTCTTGTCTTCTCCCTAACAAAAACATTCCATAGCCCTTCGAATGAAGTTAACTTCTCACGAGCAGATATATATTATATACTATACAAAATGATGCCAAGATGGACCAAAGCCATTCAGTGTTGATGTTTCTCTAGTTTGCAGCATCGGGAAGATTGTAATTTTTCTTTGGAAATTCAAACTAGGGCTAAACAATATATTTATTTAGTTACTGGAAACCACTCATGAATTTCTTTTACTAGTATTGCAGTGGAAAGTAAATACCGAGAACATCCACAACATCACATAAAATATAGACACAATATTTGGGTATGGAAACCCCTGGATAAGACCCAAGACGGGAAAATCGGTGCAGTAGTCAGATATGAAATTTATATTATCAAGATATGGAACTTTTACAACCAACAGATAAATACACCCAACTTGGCGAATAGAAACCTCTGCAGAAACACTAGACAAATCCAACAACCCAACACATCCCTAGTGCAGCTGTATGACTCTTGTGTCAATAGTACGACCTCCTCTACGCAGCTGTATAGATCTGTACGACGTTGATGTCAGCATGTACGGATTTGATATGGTTCTACGGCTGCCCTCTGTCAAATGGTATGGCTGCCCTCTGCGTGAGTTTGTACGACCTCTAGCTCAGCCTGGAATCTCGGTGAATTTGTCGGGTAGATGCTCCTTCGTCTTTTCAGTAAATTCCTTTGTCTGACTTCTCTCTGTCTGTATCTCTCCTGTGTACGTGTCCTCTCCACCAAATCTCCTTTTAACTTAATGGCTATAAGCAAAAACCCTAACCCTCACTATGGATCAATGGATGTGATCTTCTGATGAGATCAATGGCCAAGATTAGATTAGCCATCACTTAAATTATTTCACTTTTCACTTTATAAAAGTGATTTCATTAAGTCAAAATCAAATTAGAATAATTAATGTATTTTCCTAAGTCCAAACTTAGGAAAATCACATTAAATACATTTGGCTTCCTGTTTAATGTCTTCCTAGCATGCAAGGACACATGCAATGCTAGAAGACCTTCCTTGTTGCGACTTTCTAACACAAAAATTCTCCTAGATTGGTCATGCTGATTTGACCAAGGGGGAGTGACATCCATTCACGGGGCCGTGCTGTTTTGGCTACTGGTGAATGGCCTAGGCGCAATCTTTCTCATATAAGCCATGCTGATTTGGCTAAGAGTGAAAAGGCTCGAGATGCTCTCACATTGCCTGCTCCAGGAAGGAGTGATCTATTGCTTATAGAGCAGGTTTGACTTGTTTACAAGTCTAGTCTAATGTTGAATTGTCATATAGGCTCTAGAGAACTCTTGTGATGAGGGGCTTCTTGGTGGGTCTACTCAACATTAGAGCTCTATATTAAATAGACGTGCATGTGAGGAGATGATCATCAACAAGGCTCATGGACATCTTTTCGAGTAAAGAAGAAATGCTAAGAAGACAAGTCAAAGCCCATTGAACCATTGAAGAATCCCCATAAAGCATTAAAGAAGCCTCAGAAAGCATTAAAGAAGCCCTAAAAAATATTGAAGACAAAAAGTACAGGGTGGCCCTAAAGGTGAAATGAAAGGTGACTTGAAGTGTATAAATTAAAATAAGTGCTTAAACATTTCATTTTTTTATCATATCATCTCATCTCTTCTAATGCGCAAGTTCAAGGAGTTTTAGCAAAGGCACAAGTAGCATCTTTTGAAGGTTCTTATCATATCTAAGGGTTCACTATCTTGATCTAGGGTTTCTTCATGATTGACTCACCTATGTGCTGGAGTTTTCTTCATGATGGTGATGTACTTGTAATATTGGACGTATTTCTTCTTAAGGAAAGTTGTTGGGTTTTTCTCCTAAGTTTGGGTTTCCTAGAATAAAAAATATTGTGTCTACTGTGCATGGCTATCTTTCTATGATTCTACTATTTCCACTGCATTTACAGTTGAGATTTTTAGTGTGTAATTATTCAATGATAACAGTGGCATAACAATATCATTAGGAAGTAATTATCAGATCTGAAAATTTGAATTTTCAACATTCAGATAGATCCAAACTAGCTCATTCTTTTCTATCTTGTCACCAATTGTAGCTAGTTGATCTCTAAACTCTAATCTTCAAGAGATAGCTAGCTACGGTATTAGTCTTGCTCATGTCGGTGCTAGTTAGTTTGTTATTCAAGAGCGTTCTCTTGGACATGTTCTCGCTTTGGCACAAGGTGACCGGGTATCATACATAGTCTTAGCTGCCTTCTTCTGTGTGATGTTATGGATTAGATGGTCCTCCACTGAATCTAGAATGATTCGTTTCGGTTTGTCTAATTTCCAAGTGTGCTAAACCAAATCCTTGGGATATGTGCGAAGTGTCACATTCTTTTCCGTGAGGTACCACATAACGTGTTGGGAGAGGGGAGCAGGAGCGAATTTTTTTTTCTTCAAAAGCTTCCGTTTTCGGAGCGTTTCTTTTATATAATACATATTATAATATATTTTGATGCATATATATAAAAAAAACATGTATTATGCCAAATTAGCTATAGAAAACATAGATATAACCATTTAATACACATAACATCAATCATCTAGGAGCTATGACTTTTAACATTGTCATCAAATGATCAATCATCAACAACATCAACCTTCAAATTTCAACGTATAATATTTGCCATCAACAAACTCTAAGAGTCTAACAGATAACATCAACCATGAAATGAAACAAAGCATCATAATATCATATTCAATACCAAAGAGTTGTAAGATCATAAGATGCAATCAACAATTTAAAGTTCAAACTTCAAAGTAGGCCATAATGTTTACAAAATAGGCCATAATAAACATGAAATACAAAGTACTATGATACTATCTAGTATTCTACTAAGTTTTCCTCTTGCCATGAGAAACTTCCATTTTATTTTTCTCGTGTTCTAGGTGGAATAGGAGCTGCTGGAAGCGATCGTGGAACATGAGAAGAAGATGAATGCCCCCCACAGATTGCCGGACGTTGTGAAGCTAAAGGCAAAACTCCTGCATCTGAAAACCTATTGGTGGTTGGGGGTGGCATCTCTAATGTATGAATTGGATCACCATCATGATCACCCAATAGTTCAGCCTCCAAGTGCTCCAATGCAATGGTTCCATCCTCCACATTAGCCTTTTCTGGATTGTTGTCCCAAGTAAAAAATGTTCTATCATTCTTGGCCGCTTCACAATAATGGGACAACGACCTCAAGTTGTAATGCACATAAACCAAACTTTGGTCTGTTCTACATTCAAACTGTTTCTCTTGATGCTATGGATGAAGCTGTAGGTGCTCCAACACCTCTATGCAGACGAACTATTGACAACCGGTGAAAGCACCCTCACTGCCAATTTATGCAAATATGTGGCACCACTGCTATACATGTTCCACCAATGGATAGGATTCAACCCCTCTCGATCTTTGGTTGCATGCAAGGTACCAAAGACCCCATGTTCATTGATGTATTGGCTCAACTCACTCCGTACTTGAGCACACTCCTCATTAGGGACCAACTTGTCTAATGCAGGCATACATCCATTTTGCACCTCTGGATCTGGGTGTGGTCTTTTCCTAACTCCACCACTAGGTGCAGGTTGGGCCAATCGAGATGGAGAATAATATTTTGGGGTAAGGACATATGCAAGGGCATGGAGTGGAACATTCAAATTATCCCACCTTTTAAGTTTTGATCACATGTTTATGAATATGGTCATACAAGATTGCATCTCGTTGCTCAATATCTTTAATTTGACCAAGCATGCTATCCATTTTCTCATACACCTCCCCAATCATCGGCTGATCAGTATCTGCAAAATGAATCATACTGTAAACGGGCTTGGTGAATTGTAGAACATATTTAACCTTTGTCCAGAACTAACCATCAAGAAGGGTGTCCTCCACCTCATGAAAGTCATGTCTATCAGAAGTGCTTGCAGCTCTGTCTTTTAATCCCTGCCATGAATCACGTGAGACCATACTAGCCAATGCCTCTTTTACCTTCAAAAGCCTCTTGAAGGTGAGGTAGTAGCTAGCAAATCTAGTCTTCGCAATCTTCAATAGCTCTAACCTAGAGTGATTGCGAAAAATGTGGTGGGCCATGCTATGATTGGTGATAAATTTATCATTTTCTTACCTCTCTTGTACAATGCACCAATCCATAGGTAACTAGCCTCCTTCATTATCATGCATCAAAAGGTTCAATGTGTGAACCAAACATCCTGACCAAAATATGTTGGGATAATTATCCTCAATGATTTCTCTTGTCGCCTTACAATTAGCAGCATTATTAGTGATGACTTGAGTGACATTATATGGCCCAATCTTTTGAATGGTTTCAAGTAAAGGTTGTGCAATATTAATACTAGTCTTGTAGCGATCTGTGTAGTCATGAGCTGAAAGGAAGACCGCACCACTAGCAGACACACCAAGAATATTTATCAATGGCTTGCCTCTAACATTTGTCCACCCATCAGATACAATGGATACCCCATAGTTGGACCAATCATTTGTAACCTTTCCAAGAGCACTATTGATTTTGTCTCTTTCCGTGTCATGTCCCACGGTTGTAGCTTTGTCATACCTAGGGCTCCTGTATCCTTTAGGGGCACCATTGATGGCTTGTACCATTTCGTGCTAATAGGGTGAACGAAGAACATTGAATGGAACACTACACGCATAGAGAAACTTGTATATTTTTGAATCCACATCATCTCTACAACCAAGGTCAAGGAAATCTGATAATGTTTTTCGCATAGGCGAGAATCCACTACCATGGGTGGATGATGATCCAGATCCACTACCAAACATTCTCTGTGGGGATTTAGATTCAACCCTTGATCTCTTGGAATTGTTTTGAGCGACCTCTTCTTCCATCCTGTATTTGTTTCTTTCTTTAGCTGACACTTTGTCACAAGTTTCGACTCCAGTAGCCTTAACTTGATCACATGGCATAAGCCTACACAAATGCTTTCTCACACGGGTATATGAGCCTGTGTAAGTTTTATTACAATGGAGGCATGTAAACTTTGTGGTTCCACCGCCTCTCCCTCCCCCAAGCCTTGTCACATACTTCCACAAAGGTGTTGTCTTTTTGTTTTTGCCCCTCATCACTCTCAATCTCCTCCTCCTCATCCTCTTCCTCTTCCTCCTCTCCATGGTATGTGCCACTCTCTATCTCTTCCTCCTCTTCATTTCCACCACCAAATTTACTTCCTACCACCATCATCATGAGAAGAATTGGAACCAAAAACGAAAACCACATACCCATCATGCTTCTTGATTCAATATGATAATCACTTCTTGCCTACAATATAATGATGGAGAAAAAGAAATGGGAAATAGTAGAAAAAAAAACATACAATATTTAAAATTTCAACGTAGTGAAATATTTATTTAAAAAACAAAGATTTGGTTTTTAGAGCCTACCTCTTTAGCTCTTCAAGGATGGTTGAATGTCTCTATGGAAGCCTTCAATCTTCCTTCCAAGCTCTCACAAATAGAAGCCTTCAATCTCCCCTTCAAACTCCCTTCCAAGCTCCTACAAATTTGCTCACAAACAACTAGCAAACCCACTCAAAGCCCTAGCAAAATAAACGAAAACAAGCAAATGAGAAATATAATGAGTTCAAATGGAGTCTAATAGTGTTTATAAAGGCTAATTGAATCCTAGCCAGTCACTAAAAACAAGTTTTGTTTTGGCAAATTTGAGAATATTGGAAAAACAAACGCTTATCCCATTGAATCGTTTTGGGAGTGATTTAGGGAGCATTTTTTTTGGCTTGGGATCGCTAAGGGAGTGATGAGGGATCACTCCCTCATCGCTCCCTCAACGATCCCGTTTGTGGACCGGGATCGTTTTTTCCCCTAGGAATCTCAATTCCCAAAAATGATCCCGGGATCGATTCATCCCAGAGCACAAATTGGGAGTGACTCACTAGGGGGCTAGCGATTCCCCGCAACCTAGGTACCACAACTCAACCTCTTTCAAGAGAATATGTATCCTGCACTTCCATGGAAAAAAATATGAAGTGGCCTCCAACATGTGACAATTTTGGAGATTGTGACTGATCATGACCGCAACTCTTCAAACAAACATCAAAATAAATCAACAACTAAGAATCAAATCTACAACCTCTTAAAGGTGTGGATCACCTTTCTTAGTCACACTGGCAACTAGGGCATCACACCCCACAACCCTTAACAGGTCTCGATCTATGTCCTTTACTTGAGCATCCCAGCCCAGATCCCTCTGATAAATCCCTCTTACAAATTGTTTGTTATGATACAAATACTTAATGTTAAAACTAGTGTAGCTGCTAGACCCATTATCAGGGAGGATGGTACCCTATTTAGTTAACTAGGGCAGAGTAAGATCCTAGAAGGTACTCTAGGGCCCCCAGTAGTCTCCTGGGGTTTTTGGTCTGGGACCAAGCAGGTTGATGCCATGGCAAAGCCCCTAGCATGTGGCTAGGGCCCTTATATGGCTCTAAGGTGTTCTGGTCTGGGGCCAGGGATGCAATGTCCAAGTAGAGCCTGCAGGTAGAGGCAGAGATATATTTTGCTCCAGGACCAAGGACACAATGTCCAAGTAGGTCCTACAGGTAGTTGATCAACTTTCAGTGTGAGACTGAAACTCAACTTAGTACTGAGAACCATTCTTCGAGAGAATGGAGGGCCCGATCAGGGTCCGGGGGTTGATCAACATGATTTAGTGTGAGACTGAAACTCAGCCTAGGGCTAAAAGTCATTCTTTAAGAATGGAAGATAATGGTGTGTAATGTCCTCTCTCCTAATTGGTTATTGCTAGGTTGCTTCTCAAGGGACTGGCCACCCCTTGATGATGTCACTAGCACCTAACCCTTAGAAGCAGTGTTAAGGACAAAAGGATTGTACCATCTGTTTGGATCTTCCCCTTATATAGTGATGACAAAATATATAAAACAATGTACCTTGAGAGAGAGAAAAGTTTACTGGTCTTGTTGGTCCTAAAGAAGTTGTTTGTCCACCTTATATGATTCACCTTGAGCTTGTGGGTTTGTGGGTTGTTCTTATTGTGGCCCCCTTTGTGGACTCATGGTCCCTTATCCTACTTGGTCCTAGCGCTCTTATTGTGTGTGTACCCCTGCCTTATGAGTTTTATTTTTGGTACACTTTACTTTATGGTTTTATTTATAAAACCTTTAACCATTTGACTTTATGGTTACCACTTACTTTATGACCTTACTATAAGATCTTTAAATGTTTATTTTATGGTCTTATTAATAAAACCATAAAGGTTTTATTAATAAAGACTTTGGTCCATTTTATTTTATCCTTTGACCTTTTGACTTTCTATCCTACTTTACTTTGGACCACTTTATCCTATCCTAAATCTTCCCCCACCTTATAAAAGGAGAAGTTATATATTTTCAATTTGATATAAGGCTTTCGTGGCTAATTAGTTTATGTTAAGTTTTTTATGTGACTATTTTTTCTTCCCACGTGACTGAGCCTCCACGTGATCTACCTTGCCTGCGACTGCAGCAACACTGTGGCCCTATCTCGTGAGTCTCTTCCTCTGTGTGGCTCGATCCTTGCTTTGGTCGACCTTTCACTTGCGCGATCGTGAGCACCCTCCTCTCGCGTGATCGTGCGCGTTTGCTCTGCCCGCGGGGTGCTCTACCCGCGTGGTCTAGTCTGCTCTGCCCGCAAGGTCTCCACATGCGTGGTCTACTGCATGCTCCTCCCTCTCTGCTCGCGTATCTCTTCCCATGCGACCGTGAGCTTGCTCTCTCTGCACGTGTGTCTCTTCCTGTGCGACCGTGAGCTTGCCCTTGTTGATGTATTTGTAACTTCGGAATGTATTCACTTGTATATTTCATATATTGTATTTCATTGGTCCTCGATGTTCCTATCGGGAGAATCATTAATGTAATCAAGTCATGTAAAGTCATAGAGGTTAACCCTCCTTGTTGATCGGGGGGCAAAGTCCCCACAGTTGTGGAGCACTAGGGTTATTAGACTCTCCTAGAGAAGTCAGCCTTGGTAAGTAATTGTCAAGTCAGAAACTAGTATAAATAGAGAGTGAGCCTCTCTGTTTGAGACACACACTCACCCAGCGATAGAGCATAGGTGAGAGAAGAGGAGCTCACACAAGTGAGAGAGAACAACTGTTGGAGATCATCTTTCTGTCTTTGGGTTTCACTGCTGCCATTGGTGCTCATTCTATCTCTGAGGAAGTTGCAGGGTTTTCTCCTTTATGGTTTTCTGAAGGAAAATCTTTGTGTCTATTGTCTCTTGTGATTGATTGGTGTGCATTTTATTCTCTCAGATAAGATCCTAAGATCATATTGCTTAAATGATAAAAATCTAACATGGTATCAGAGCTAACCTGAGAAGAAGACACTGTGCAGCTGCAGAAGCTACGGCTTCTTACTTTTTGGGTCTCTCTCAACAAATCATCAACAAAAGAAGGCTAGGCTGACTCTCCATCGAAGGGCGCATCTTTCTGTCGAAGCAGAATCTGATTTTGAGCATTTTCAGTTTTTGACCTACCACTAAATCGGGAAATTAGGGTTTTTACAGAAGAGGAATTTTTGAGTGAGTCCAGCATAGGATTGCTCTTCTCATCAAAATCGAAGTTTAGAGACCAAGGTCAAAGTTTTTGGTTGAGTAAAACTCCGAGAAAGTCAAACCCTAGTTTGACCCCGAGCTTGAAAAACCCTAAAATACTAAAACTGGTAGTTTTGGTACATTCGCTATATCTCGAGATTGGAGAAAGCTCAAGAGCTGAAATTTTTACAGGCCGAAGATAAATTCTTGATATACCCTGTGTAGAAATTTCAGCGTTAAATTCGCTATATTTTGGGAGATATGATTCCTCTAAATCAGGGTTCCAACCTCTTCCAGGATTCATCCCTAAACATGACACCTAGGAAGAATTGCTATATCTCGGGCTACAAAGGTCCAAATGAAATTTCGCAAGATGTTCCAGATAGGGCACAAAATGTACTTTATGTGGTAAAAGTTTCAGACCACGAAGGTGAAATAGTGACACGTGGCAGTCTGTGCGAGTTCGCTATGCTGAACAATCCTGAAATAAGTCACATTGGGAAAACTCTCATAAGTCCCAATTCGCGAAACCAATTGTGCTCAAACCTATGGTGTTGGACAGAGGACAGACGCAACTACCTCAGTACGAAATTTCAGACACAGAGAAATAGTACTTTCGGAGATACCGCAGAAACAATATCAAGAATTTCTGCAGAAGAAATTGGAAAACTAACGCTTCCTGTTTTGAGAGCTTCCCTCCACTGTTTTCAGAAAAGGAGTACATTGGACAGCTCGCCTTGAAGAGGCCCATCCTTCTATGCAATCAAAAGTTTGAGATTCCAAGTTTTGAAAATTAGGGTTTCTTTGACAAACCCTAGATAAGCCAGCTCCAGAACCAGAACGAACACCTCAAGTCGGTAAGATCTAAATCTTTTGTATTTCCATTTGAGGTTCTCAGTTAAAATGTCTCATCACACTAGCTTGATGTCAAGCTTGGTGAAGATGACAACTTCCAAGCATGGAAGTATAGGATCTCACTGGTTCTTGAAGAAAATGAATTGGACACCTACATAAGTGGAGAGGTTCTAGTTCCAAAGGGAGATGAGGCTAAAGCCTTACACAAGAAGAACTTGGTCAAGGCCAAGAGGATTATTGTTGATTCCATCACCTTATAGAACAAGTGTCTTCCCTTAAGACACCTAAAGATATGTTTGATTCCTTGACCAAGCTATTTGAAGAAAAGAATATAAATCGGATGAAGTATAGGAACTCCGTGATCCTTGAAGAAATTGACTTGGATCAGTATTTCAATAAGAAAGGTCTAGGAGACAGAGGGAGATGAGGCTAAGGCTAGAGCCAAGATAATCATTGCAGATTCTATTAAAGATCATCTCATCCCTCATGTGTCATCCCTGAAGACACCAAAAGGAAGTGCTCGATGCTATGACGAAGCAGTCGAAGAATAATAAGACACTGTTATAACCACCTTGAATGGCCTCCCAGGATCATGGGATTCATTCATGCGAGAAATGTATGTTAGAAGGAAGTGATTACCTTCAGCAGACTCTGGGAAGAGTGAACAGAAGAAGAAGCTCGACTCATAATAAGAGAAGAGAAGATGGGAGCAACTGAAGATCAAGCGCCCAGGATTCAAAGAAAATCTCTCAAGCGATGAGGAATACGAAGAACTCGTTTCTTGAAGAACTTCTTATCTATCTTAGCATTTGGATAAGAAATGATGTTGTTATGAATGAAGAAGATGATGAAGTTGAAGGCTCAAGGAGTCTACCCACGAAACGAATAAAGATAAGTATTCAATTGTCATTTCATGATATGATTTTGTTATGCATTTGTTTATATTCAGTTGGTGTGTTATGCATGATAGAATGTTTGCATTAATGATAGTATACTACTAATATGCATGTGATGGGTAAGTAGTTCATGGTGCTATACAACTCTCCATTCTAATTATCTAGAATGAAACCTCTTTGCTGACATATTGAATTAGTGCACAATCTCAATGATGTCATGGTAGAGATGGAAGGCATCTAGAAAGTTTTCGTGAGATGAATGTTGTATTGGCTAAATAGTTGCATGATTATATCTTTTTGCATAAGAATTTTCCATTATAAATATGCATTATGAAATGTTTCTAACCATACAACTGGTGCATTTGACTTGTAGGAAAGATCGCATACAATCGCCTACAAAAAAAGATGGATGAGACTTGTTCCGAAGAACAAGTGATGACCGTTCGAGAAATAATACAAGATGAAGAATAATATGACGATACTTTCAAAGAAAGAAAGAGGTCTTAGACACAGTGCAGTTATGTGACACTATTGAGCGACATCATTGATGTAGAACCTTCTAGCTATGAAGAAATAGCCAAGAAGAAAGGGAAGGAGTGCGCCAGTTCAAGAAGAATGATGTCTAGGATGCGGTATCGAGACTTGAAGGGAAGTCCGTAGTATCTTCCATATGGATCTACAAGATCCAGCATGCAATAGATGACAACATCGTGGGATACAAGGCAAGATTCGTAGCATGAGGCTTCTCATAGAAAGAAGGCATAGGCTACGAAGAGACATTTGTAGCTAGTGGGAGTGGAGGCACATGACAGCCAGACTCATGTGTGCAAATTAAAGAAGGCCTTGTACGAGCTTAGAAGACACCCATGGGATAACACATACATGAGGAGCTTGAAGATCACCTAGAGTGATGAAGATCTTAACCTTTGCTACAAGTTTGAAGATGAAATCCTATAGAGGATAACAAGCTCACAGATGGGTGCGAGAAGAACTTTTGAAAAGGTTCAAGATAGAGGATCTTGGTATCTAGTGACCCTAAATGGATACATAGAATATTAGTAGCAGAGGAAGCTACTTGTCACTCCAGTACAGATACATAGAGTATGAAAGACAGAAGGAGAATGATGCTCCGCTTTAGAGGGAGTGACTGCAGAAGATCCTGAGGTTCGACATGATACAATGGGATGGACAACTTACTGATGGCTCTAGGCTTTACTGAGAGTAAAGCGGACTCCAACCTTTACTTCAAGGTTGAAGGCGGAAGACTAGTGATGCTCCTGTTATATGTCGATGACTTGTTCCTGACAGAAAAGAGGAACTCATTAAAGTCGCAAGAAGGAGACTTGCTGTCGAGTTCGAGATGAAGGACTTGGATACGATACACTACTTTCTAGGCATGAAGGTGTGGCAAAATGCAGATGGAATCTTCTTGGGACAAGAGAAGTATGCAGTAGAGATATTGAATAGGTTCGGGATGATGGACTGCAAGGCCATGACCACACCTATGGCATCGAACTTGAAGCTATTGAGTGATGCTTCATCAGATTTGGTTGATACTATGATGTATCGTCAGACGACTGGGTCCTTTGATGTACCTAACGAATACGAGACTAGATATTTGCTTTGCTGTGAACACATTGAGCCAGTTCCTGACAGATCTGAGACATGTTCACCTGATTCCTTCAAAGCATATTCTGAGGTACCTGAAGGGTACAGTTGATTATGGCTCAAGTATGAGGCGAATTCGAAGATTAACATGGAGGGTTATGTGGATTCAGATTGGGTAGGCGGTGCCATTGAGAGGAAGAGCACTTCGGGGTGCTGCTTCAGTATGGGATCAGGTGTGATCTCTTGGTTTAGCAGGAAGCAATCCTGCGTGGCACTGAGTACAACTGAAGAAGAAGAGGAGCAGTGAAACTCCAGTTTGTGATCCAGATCAAGATCTCTTGAAAGAGGGAGTTCTAGCATAGCCGGTGAGACAGGTTGTCTAAGCATAAAATCCCGACGAAGCTTGTAGGTTGCTCAGACGTAAACAGTCCTGTAGGTTGTCCTCGGATGTAATCAATCCTAGCGAAGCTCGCAGGTTATCCTTGGACGTAATCAACCCTGATGTGATTCTATGCTAGAAATGGCCAGAGTGAAGTTTGAGTACATTAGGGAGAAGCTTGGTGTTCTCCAGATCGAGGTTGTCTCCAAGGGAAAGTGATGAGTCCGTGAGTCCTTCCGACATGGTGGCAGGCTAGGCCTCCCATGGTCGGATGTAAGTGCTGAGCCCTTCTGACATGGTGGTAGGATTGGTTCCTCCCATGGTCAGATGTAAGTGTTGTGCCTTTCTGACATGGTGGCAGGATGTGTTCCTCCCATGGTCAGATGTAAGTGCAGTGCCTTTCTGACATGATGGTTGGATGTGTTCCTCCCATGGTCAGATATCAGTGCAAAGCCCTTTTGATATGGATGCTGGATGTGTTTCTCCCATGGTCAGATGTAAGTGTAGAGCCCTTCTGACATGGATGCTAGATGTGTTCCTCCCATGGTCAGATGTAAGTGCAGAGCCCTTCTGACATGGATGCTGGATGTGTTCCTTCCATGGTTAGATATAAGTTGTAATATCCCAAATCCCGATATTTTCTATTTCTAAGCAAATATGTTGATACAACGGGGCATGCAAACTGCCATGCAAAAATCCCTATTTTATAGCAAAAATTAGGGTCAGGGTTTGTGGGACAGAATGAACACTTACCACTGATAAGCCGGTTAGACTGCTCCTGAGAGAGTATGCGAGCACCGAGAACTGGATCGGAGATGGGCAGATCTCTTCTGCTTCCGGTGAACCCCCAGCAGCAAGAACCCCAGTCAGAAAAGGGTGACGCTTTCAGTGAAGGAGGTGTCCGATGATGCTGCCGATTTGCAGGACTGATAGCCTTCCTGTGCCTGGTACATGCGGGATTTTTGAGGTCTCTGGGCAGGATAGCGACTTGCTCCAGAGAGACAGCTGCTCACGCCCCCTGGATCCCGAAATTGCTGATAACCGCTCCGGATGAGCACGGACGGATCTGATAATCACTGGGTACCGGAGTATGATGTTGATGGTGAGAATGGTGCCTGAGTTTCGGAGTAAAGCTGAGATCTGAAGGCCTAGCAACTGATTAGGGCTTTCTGGCTGAAAATCCCCCCCTTACGGTTGCACACGTGTCCCTGCAATGATCTATACCATATACTGGATAACTTATGAATGAATGTAAGAACAAATGGTGAACCTGTATGGCTTACCCTGAATGAGACTAGGACAGATGTTTCACTGTCGAAATCTTGTTAGCTGAAGACTCCGTCTCCAACCCCAACTGCTGTGTGGCACGCTGTGCTGCTGTCCAAGAGCTCCCAAAATAATAATAATAATCCAAAGTGAAGTCTCCTTTCGCTTTATCCCTCTTTTATAACTTTCAACTGTGAAAACCCTAATCTTTGACCTAATTAGGTCACTTTATCTTCTAATTTGCAGTTGACTTGCATGCATGCGGATGGAGACTTAAAAGAGTGCATGCATCATTAAATAATGCTTGGATGGCATGCACGGAGGTGGCCTTTGGCCCCGGTGGCCCTTCTTGACCTAATGAGGATGCCCAAGATCTTCTACGGATGGCATCAGTCCTTAGCTGATTCCCTAGCTGTCAGTAACCGCTCGAACCCACAGGAATCACATAGGTTAGTAGTTTTGGGCCTCAAGGCCTAATCGGAAGAGGACATTACAGTCCTCCCTGCTTGAGATTGCTTGTCCTCAAGCAACTTCAAACTGGGATGCTGCAATACCTGTTCACCTTCCCAGGTGGCATCCTCTGGCGGTAGTTCTTTCCATTGAACCAAGTATTCTCTGATTACCCTGTTCTTGAGCTTCCTTTCTCTAGTCTGTACGATCCGTTCGGGAATCAGTATCAGCAGTCCTTCATCATCTAAAGGAGGCAATTCGGTAGATGGAGCAATGTGTTGCCCAAGGGTCTTCTTCAGATTAGATACATGGAACACATTGTGAATTTTGCTTCTCTGTGGAAGTTCTAGTTTGTATGCCACCTCTCCCACCTTCCTGATTATTTTGTATGGTCCATAGAAGCGGGGTTTTAACTTCTCTGCTCCTTTCTTCTTAAGTGAGGACTGTCTGTAAG